>VXBX01005245.1:33640-86154 GCA_013400415.1 Scytalopus superciliaris | reverse complement strand
TTTTTTTTTTTTTTTTTTTTTTTTTTTTGCATTGGGAAGGTCCCCACCCCACCGAGGGGTGCTTCCACCTCCTCCTTCCCACCCACCTGCTGCCCCCTGCCCCCTTCCACCCTCCCCACCCTGCAGCCCACCCCGTCTCCTCCTGCCCATTCCTGCCCCATTTTCAGCTCCTGGCGACGGCTTCATACCGGGGTGGTCCGGCGGTTGGCTGTGTTGGTGTGGATAGAGTCCTTGTTCTCTTTCTGGATACAGTTGTGAACCTGGAGGAAACTGTTATCCCTGTCAGAGTTGTAGGTGGCGGTGGGGGTGGTGCTTGCCTTCAGCGGGTCCCTGGTGAGGGTGTACATCGAGATCTCTGTTGATGGGAGGGTGTTGAACCCTTTGATCCCGACGGGAGAGGCATCCCTGGAGTGTGAAGGCTCGGTGGAGCGGGAGCTGGAGCGACTGCGTCTCTGATAGCGGTACCGGTAGCTGGGGATGCGGGTGATGGCGGAGGACTGGAGGTAGTCCGTGGCACGAGCATTGGCGCGCAGCTGTTTGTGCCGGTCTATGAACATGTGGACAGCCAGCACTCCCACCATCTCGGCTATAATGAAGGACAGGGCCCCAAAATAGAAGGACCAGCCGTAGGAGTAGCTGTTCTTCTTGGAGTCACTCTTGGAGGGGTCTCCAGCATTGGCTGATATGTATACAATGATGCCAATTATATTACTCAGACCTGCAAGCCATCCGGCGGGGGAGAGAGAAGGAGATGTCAGAAGGGTCACATGTGGCAGTGGTGGGCGTCATGGGGTTGAAATCCTGCCCCGGAGAGGCAGGGATGGGAGAGTCCCCAGCCACCCATCCCCTCCTGGTCAGCAGCTTTCCTTGGGGAACTCAGGCAAAACCCTCCTCGTGTGCCTGCCCAATCCCTGGACTGCACTCCCGGCTGGTCCCTGAGAGATGTCAGATGGAGGGAAACACTCCCTCCATCAGCTCCTAAGTGGTAGGAAAGCCCCTGTCTGCAGGGCACTGCTGCCTTCCTCTGCCAGGCGAGCAGAGTGGGCAGAGAAGCATCCTTGGGAGGCTGCTTTCACCCTGAATAAGGCTCATCAGGGCAGGGAAATGCACACACTTCTGCCTAGGCAACTGTGCCCTTGCAGATGCTCCAACTGGGCAGCCCCCCAGCCCCTGGAGCCCACCTCTGGGGCATCAGGTTCTGTGCATCCCTTTACCTGCAGACACGAAGAAGATGCCGGCACTAAGGATGATGTTGTGTCGGGTTTTGTAGAACTCGCTGGCTGCAATGCAGAGTCCACCCATGAAAAGCAGAATCACACTCAGGATCGGGAAAATACTAGAGGCTCTAACAGCCCCTGTAGAGGAGAGATGGGGGTGGGGAGTGGGCAGAAAGAACAGCACAGGTGTGAGAGAGAGGAAACGGGCATGGAAACGGCACCGGAGTGAGTGGATGGGGGTACATGACCACGTTTTGTGGGTGGGGGTGAAGGGAAGAGACAGAGGGCAACGTGCGGTACGGGAGTAATTTAAGGAGAGATAAAGGTATTGAGGGATGGAGGGAGGGAGAGAGAAACAAAGTGTGTCAGAAAAAGTGCATGGTCTGCAGCAACACTCTCCTGCCCTGGCCACTGCTGCTGCTGTGGAGCCGGTGGCCTGGCACCAACAGGCAGAGGGGGCTGTGGGGCCGGTGGCTGAGCTGGGAGCCCGACTGTGCTGTCTGTTCCCCTTCACACTGTCTTTTCCTTCACTTTCTGGGGAGACTGTGTGCTGGAGGGGGAGCTGAGGCACCATTCAGCTTCTACTCCTGTGGGGCACTGCTGCTCGAGCCTGCTCTTCAAAAAACAGCAACCCAAATGCTTCCTGCAGAGCTGCTCAATCTCAAATCCTCCTGAAAGGGCATGAGCATCTCAAGGAGAGGGTTTTTTTTTTAGTGCTGAGGAGCTCCTGGTGCTGTGCACTGCTCTGCAGCTGCAGAGAGGACTGAAAAGCAAAAGTCCCAGCCCTGTGCGCTGAAATGCGAGGTTTATCCTAGTGATTAAACGACTGGGCTCCTTCCAGAGGGCAGTGATGGGTTTGGATGTGCCAGCTCCCACACACGCACACTCTCCATCGGTCGATAAGGGAAGAGCTCAGCCAGCAGAGGGCAACGGCACAGATGCACGTATATGCACATGCAAAACATACCCCAAAGCTTCTGGGGGGCCTTGCTCGTAGTCACAGAGCGAAAGGCCAAGACTGTGTGTACACACACCCACGCACACACGCACACACACACCGCTCATGGGCGGGTCAGTGGGAGCCAGCGGTCTGCCCGAGTTTGTGTTGCGAATATTTGAGATTTTTTCAACTAGGAAGACCTTCTCTCCTCCCTTCACAAGAGAAAATAAGCTGTTAAAGTGTGAAATGAAGCCTTGCTTTGATAAAGAAATGTATCAGACGGACTGGTGCAATTCTGCTTCTGGAGCAAAGATCTCGAAGGGGAGATGAAAGCTAATCCTTACTTGCCTGCAAGAGTGAACCCTACTGAAGCAAATGTAGGACTTTTTCCTAAGGGGACAGACAGCTTGCTTCAAAAACCCTGCTGGGCTCTGGATCCTACCAGGCACAAGCAATCAGCTCTTTGAGGGACACCTAGCCCACTGCTTGTGCATGGGAAATGCAGAAGGCAGGGAGAAACCTCTCTTGCCTGGCTGTGTGTCAGGGAATAGGACATCAATAAGAACCATTTTAATAGCTTCTGGAATGCAAGGTAGGATTTGACCATGGGAAATTTAAATGGCAGGAAGCAAACATCAAGCAGACACCGACTGTTCAAAGGGTTTCTAGAGGGATAGTTGGTCAGTCCTGCAACCTAGTCCTGACTATGTAAGTTCTACCTGTGTCTTAATTCTAAAATTCACGTCTGTTGGAACAACACAAGGTTGCCAACTGACATAGGGAGCTGTGGGTGTTACATGATGGGGGGAGGGTGGCAGCCTTGCTCAGACCCTCAGGAAGACCATGCCATCAAAAGAGGGGCAGAATCTCATCCAGTCTTCCTGGGTCCAGAGCCTCTGGCCTAAAGAGAAGGGGGTGGTGTTCGTATGCTCCCTTGTATCCTCTGTGTTTTCTAGCAAAGAAATGCAGGGATGCTTCTGCTTCCTTTCTGACAACAGGGGTTTGATTTCAGAAAGCCTAAGACATCTTATGTGCGTGGCTGACAGAAGTATAGTCTAAGCCCTTCTAGCCAGGCCACAAACATGGCCCCATAATTGTCCTGGTCCTATGAATTAGGGAATTGCTTAGTCTGATACTAATAAACAACTTCCTAGCTGTTCCTGCCAGTGCCACCAGGTATCGCCTATGCAGAGCACCCAGGGACTTCGGTTTGGCAGAAGTTCTGGGAAGAAACTGTTCGGTGGGGTCCCTCTCTGGGCAGGTCTAAGCCAGCAGAAATCCCACTTCCCTCAGGATTGACCCAAGTAGTCCTTTATTGACTTGCCAAATCCCTCTTTGAACCTGGTTCTTTCTTAAAAAGGACTCTACCCTGGGGACACTGTCAGAACCTGACATTGGGCCAATTTTTGTCTTCAGATCTTGTTCCCTCCAAGGAACAGACCCATCCTTCTTGAGATGTTTGGCCCCTTCCCCCAGCAATTTTTTTCTGAAGTGCAGCTGACGCTGCAAGCAGCTTCCTTGCTCCCAAACAACTCTGCAAGGGCTGGTTTGCCCTCGGAGGCAGCCTGCACAGTCTCTGTGCCAAACTGGATCAAACCCCTGTCTTCAGCTCTGCTGTGCAGGGGCCATGCAGCAATTAAGAGACTGGTGCTGCAGAAAGGCAGCTGAAGGAAGCAATCTCCCTAGGTTATTTACAGTTTACAGTGGATGGAGAACTGTTTGAGAAACCAAGAGGAAGCAGCATAAGATCTGCCTCTTTTCACATACAAATGAGCCTCACAGATCCTAAATTATCTCTCTCATCCCTGCCGCAGGGCTGGGTCTCCACATCTGGCTTGGAGCACGCCCAGATGACAAGACGCTATTCTGAAAGACTCCTGGTCTTTGGAAGCCTTTGATGCTTAACCTTGGGAGGTCAAAAGCTCTTATCTCAGATTTCTGAAGGGAGAAGTTCTCCTGATGTCAAAAGACATTGGGCTTGTGGAGAGAGGACAGGATAGCAAGACAGGGACCTAAGAGGAGGAGTTCAGCTGTGCTAAAGGAAGAGTAAGCTCCTGCTTCTGGGGTGGGTAGAAATACTGGCTGGAGAGGGCAACCAGGGAGGGCAATGAATGATGTGGATCTGCCCCACAGGCCAGGATACCACTGTGCAATGCAGTGTGAGCTTCACTCGCACATCTCAGGCTGGACTTGGAGCTCAGGCTAGGTTTCCTTACAGATATGCCATGTGCCTAGGGTGCAACACCTCTCTTAGGGGCTCTGGGTGAGCAACAGGTCTTTTCTTCAAAGGACTCTGACTGTCCTTATTCCTGCTTCCTACTCTCATCACTGAAATCACTTAAACCAGGAAAGGTCAGAACTGCAACCTCTGTAGGGAAGTGATGTTCAGTGAAAGGTGAAGACAGCAATAGGTGCTCCTCAGACACGATCCAGCTAATTTCTTGAGGCTGATGACACTGGAGTATCAGATAGGGAAATATAAACTTCTCCTGCTTTAGGAGGACACTCACACTCCTCATGCACATGGGCCCAGCTAGTCCAGTCTGACCTTATGCCCACTCAACAGTTTTTCAATAAATTTGAGTTAAGAGTCTGAATTTATATCACAAATAATTGCTGCTGATAAAAAAATGCCACTGGTTGTCACTCTGAGTTTGAAACTTGCACAGTCTCATGTGCAGGGCCCCAGGGAGGTGGGAGTGGAGTTATTTTAGTGGGTGAAAAGGCCCTGGTGTCACCTCCTCTGTCCTGCTGAGCCTCACAGGTCCCAGCACCTCCACCACCCTCTCTTCAGGAAACAAAAGGCACCCGACGCTAGCACCTATGAGCCATTGCAAGAAGACTCTGTGGACTTACGGAGGAAATATTCTGCTGTATCGGCTTCATAATCTGCATCCTCAGGGAAGTGATCGATTTGCTTACACAGACCTTTAAAATTCCCTAGGGAACAAGAGAAAAAAAAGAACAAATGAGAACACCAAAACCTGCCTTGCAGGAACAGCTGCCCTCTCTGTCACCCTTTGTGCCCACCCTGCCTTCCCCCCAGGCAGCATGCCCACTCGTGTGTGGATGCCCCTGGTTCTCTTCGCACACGTCTCTTTATTTACACAGGAATATGGGGTTTGCTCTCTTGATCCATCCTGACACCTGCCTAGTCCACCACCTCTCACTTGATGGAGGAGAGCACCAGAAGCTCTGTGACTCCTGCCATGGACAGGCAGGAGAGCACTGCCCACCTCTGAGGGAGGTGAGGTGGGAAAAGGAACCAGAGTCTGGGTCATACTGCAAAGTACAAGTGTTAGGGTTCCTTCCCTCAGCATTCACTGGTGTAACTGTGGGAGTTTGTGTTTCACCTGGCACGGCCTTGGTGGATCCCAGCAGTGCTGTGCACAGCAGGGTGATCAGCTTTGGGTACAAAAGTGTTATTTTCTCTCCGCTGTGGATTTGCTGTCTTTTCGTTTCATGGGCAGGATACATCCCTTTGTAATGGTGTGGTGGGAGAACAAAGGTTCTTAATCAACTTTCTCCATGTGACTGCTTGTTTTTGTGTACCTTTGTCAGGCCTCCTCTCGTGTCTTATCGCTGAGTAAGGCTACAGGGAGCTTGGTGGGAGTGTGCAGATGCAGCTCAGCAGCAAAACACCCTTTGCATTGGGGGAGCAAAATCTTCCACCATAATGAGGGAAGCTGGGCTGGACACACTCAGTCCCATCAGGCTGATGTACATCCAGAGCCTTCTGCTAACTTAAGTCATGGGTCATGCTTTTTCACACACTCCATGGCCAACAAGGCCATCCAAGCAGGAAGTCAGTGACATCTTTCAAATATTTTGTTATCTGGGATGTCTACCAGCTTCTTACTTTCTGCACTCATGTGTCCTCTTGACATCAGGGATACCACTCCAGAGAGGTACTCCTCAAGCCACATCATAGTTTTCATTATGACCACTGGCTGATTAGTATCTTAAACGATTGGGTTGTTCATGCTTGTACAGGGATGACCACGTGAAAGGCAATTTCAGCATACCTCCTGGGGTTCCGCCAAACTTTTTCTCCTACCTTCTGTTCCACTTCCCTCTGGACACTTGCACTGACTGGCCATTAACACAGAACTGATGGATGCAATCTGTCCAGAAAGGAAGAATGCAGTGTCTGCATGAGGAGCACAGATGATCCCATGGGCCTCCTCACCAGAGGTCAACCACCAAAGTGACTCAGACTGATTGATCCCTCAGCAGAAGAATTTGGAGCCTGAGTCTGGAAAGTGACAAATGCTGTGGCAACCTGGGGAAGCCTTCTGCTGCCCTGATCCTAAGTCCAGCTGCTGAACCAGCTGGGTATGCAGGGCGAGGGGACAGTGAGGCCACCACACTTGTGGTTGTTGCCTCTGGGAAGGGCTGCTTGTGAGCAACCCAAAGTTCTTCCAGGCCAACCCTACCCAGACTGAGACCTGCACACACCATGTCAGATCCCTAAGTCATGTCTTGGAAGGTTTATTCCAGATCAATTTGGATGATCTTTCAGGTACTTGTGCATAGCTGAAAGAGGAACCAAGCTCAAAGGATTCTCCCTGAGTTTCTTTTTGAGGCCAAGTCTTGCTGGTTCAATGCTTGGGATGCTTTGGGAGGCAGTGCTGAGCAAATAGTTGTAGAAGGCATGTAGGTGGGTTCCCCTAGGTCAGCCTCCAGGTCTGCCTTCTTCTGCATGCAGTTTGCTTGTGTCTGATGCCTCCAAGGTACCTATTGCCTTTAACTACCAGTTCAAAGAGCTTCCATGAAGAGGCGAGAGAGCAGAGAGGAGTGTGTTTGTGCATTAAGAGGTAAGCAATAAGAGAAGTAGAAACAAAGCCTCTCCATGTACCTCTGACATGCTATTCCCACATTGAAACTCTGGGTTATGAAAGAAGGCTATTAATCACCCATCCCAATCCAGTTACCTCATTCAGGAAGTGTCTGCTTCTTAACTGTGGCTTTTCTGGAAGGAAAGCTTCATAGCCAAGCAAATTCCCTTGGCACCCTGCCACCCTGCTACTTGTCCACTAAAATACCTGTGAGGCAGGCAGATACAGCATGAAGGGCATCCTTTCCTTTGCTTGCCCCTGACTGCCTGGGGCCATCTGCCTGTGACAGATGAGCAGCTCATCATCTTGGTCCTTTGGCTGCAGTCACTGCTGTTTAGTGCACGTGAACACTGGCACTCTTTGGGGCGCTGGGGAGGTCTCCAGCCTCAGATTTCAACTGCTTGCCCAGTAGATCCCGAACATGGAGTTCTTCCTGCCCATACATGCTGGGGGAGCAGGCAGAGCTTGCATGCATCTCCCAGGTGATGCTCCTGGCACACAGCTGGAGCCTCTCGGTTGGAATCAGACAAGGAAGGAAGAGATAGTGCATCTGGAAACCTCCTCACTCTGTGCCATCCTTTCATTGCTTTCTTTTTTCTCCCTCTTCCCCTCTCTGTTTCTTGCTGAATTTGAGCCTGATTAATTCCTATGTAAAGGATCGAGCTGTTTGGGGAAGACGCTGCATCTTGAGCAGTGTCTTTTATATGGACTTGCGTGGGATAACTAGTTAGAGGTTCAGCTGCTTAGGCAGCGTTGAGGGGACATGCAGGCTCTTTGAAAATCTGCTGCTGGCATTGAGTGTCTCAAAGGCTTTGCTGACCTGCCTCACCAAGGTGTTTGGCCTTTGGGGTGTCCAGCCTTGCCTTGGTTAAAATGCTGTGACATCGTGGAGCTACCCTTCTCTGCAGATTGATATGCTGTGCCAGGTTGCTCCCCCTCCCTGGCTCAACCCTGCTGGGGTTCGTGAGGGCGGTGTTGGTTCCACTTTAGCCCCTGCTTTGCCTGTGCTCAGCACAGAGCGCTATGACTCTGGATGCTGACTATTCGCTTGTGCTACCACACCCTCTCCTCCACTGCCTCCTACCTCCTCTGGGCTATGGATGGGGAGAGGATGCAGAATTTAGGTCATTAATGCGCTAACTGGGAATATAAGAGAACAAGATTCAGTTTTCGCTCTGCCACAGGCGTGCTGTTAAAACCACTTCTCTCTGCCTCAGAGTCCCACCCTGTAAAATGGGGGTGACAGCACTCCTCTGCCTTGTGCTATACGGGGACGTGTTAAAGAGGGCATGGTGTGGGTGCGCTGGTGCCAGCGGCTGTGTGAGCGCACGGACTAGGTGAGTGATGGATGGCAGCGGTTCAGAAACCCGCTCACTGTGGGGAAGGCCTTGATGTCACTTCTTGCGCCAAGGTCACTCAACAATTCTCTGACAGACATCTGTGGCCTGCTGAGATGGTGCAGCAGCCTCCCTGGCACCTGTGCTGGTGGAAGCAGGGAGGGGGGATGGAGCAGCTCAGCCTTTCCCTGCGCTGCACGTGTGGTTTGTGGGGCCAGGGAGGGTAAGAGCTCTGTGCCACCCTATGGTTAACACTCCTGAACACCTGAGCAAGAGCAAATCATTGCTTGGGATGGCCCCCCAAGGGAGTAAGAGCGACATTGCCTCTGTAGTTTGACCTTCCCAGTGTTCCTGACTCAAGCTATTTCATGCTCTGAACCTTAAAGCAGGCATGTGTTGAGCTCTCTGGCTTCCCCTGTGTTCTTCCCTGAGAAACTTAAGCCACATGCTTCCACCTCCTCCCTGTAGCTCTTCCAGTTCAGGCTCTCCCCTCATCCTTTCTCATGCTCACCCACCAGATCTTCCTCCTGTTTCTCAGTGTCTCTCATTCATCACTGCCACCTCCCTCTCCCTAGCGTACCAGCGTGGGCAACCTCTGAACAGCCTGCTTTGGGGTGTGCAGGCTGCAGAGGAGGCGGGGAGGAGCACTGATTTATTTCAGAACAGAAAGGCTGGGGATGCCCAGGTCCATGAAAAATCCCCTGTGAGAAGTCCCCACATCCCCTGGGTATTACTGGGAGTCTTTAGACTAGATCACTACTGTTTGCTTGTTGCCTGCCCAAACTTTGGAAAACACAGTCTGGAGGAGTTAGGACTGGTGGAACAGGCACCCCTCCCCTCAGTGCCTGGATTAGGACAGAAGTTGTCCAGTTGGATCATTAAAAGCAGAGACAACCTGCCATACTACCAAGATGGACTGAATGTCTAAGACACATGAAATTCGATGTCAGCTGTGCCTTCATCCCATAGAGAGCTCTCCTCCAGTGTGGCCAGGTCATTGTTTGGGTACATGCTGTCTATCCAGGACAGCTGGCAGCCTTCAGCTCTGCTGCAGTGAGACTCAGACCAAGTTACCCCTGATGAGAACCTGGCTCAGTATTGTTGGTGATGTGGTTTATTTTTGTGCTGCTTTGTGCAGCCCTGTCTCTCTCAGAAGTCTCGCTTGCCTGCAGAGTGCAATCCATCACAAAATAGTAAGTTCCAAAGAATGAAAAGCTACTCCCTTCCTGCGGCGTAGGAACACTTTTAAATGGTCAGGACCATACATCTGAAAACTGGGAGCCAGAGGCAGAGGAAAAGACATCCAAAAGGAGAGAAGCAGACAAAGAGGGATGAGAACAGAAAGACCTGTTTTCCCAGAATGATTTGTGATATTTCCATTTATGGAGAAAAGCAATCCACTGAAAGCTTTTCTTCTGTCTCACTCTCTAATTTAGCAGAAGTTTTGGCATGATAGCTTCTAGAGAAATAAATAAAGGGGTCTGGATATAGCTGTTGCCTCTAAAAGCTGAGAAAGATAGCTTAGTGTTGGCCAAAGATTCAGTACCTGTTTCCATCACACACTCCCTGTATAATTTTAGGCAAGTCACTTAAGCCTCTTCTTCCACGCAAAATGGGAATAATGGTGTTTCCCTGCCTCAAGGAAATAGCCTGAGGATATTTTTATTTGAAAGATGAAAATTATCAGACACTGGATCATTTTGGCCAGATAATTCTCCCCACTGTCTAGTTCAAATGTAACATGTTCATTTTTGATGTGACCTTCTCCCTGTGTGAAGGCTGTGCACAGGTTAAAGCTCTCACTAGTTCCCACTTGCAATTCCTGCCTTAGGAGTAAACTTTGTTGCAGATTGAACTGTATTTGCTATCCATCTGTTAAAGATATATGTGAAAAGGCACACAAAGGGCAGGTAGTCAGACATAAACACAAACATTTCTTTCTGCTCCATGACTCTCTTTCTGATCAGAGTCCATTTGGTACCAGGTAGGGAAGTGAGGCTCAGAGCCAGCCTCTAGGCTAGAAGGACAAATTCCACAGCTATGTGGCAAACTGCTGGCATGTCTTTCTTACGCGTATTGGCAAAAGGCTTCCAAACTAGGAGAGGAGGTCTGCTGTCCTTGTCAAAAAGTGACATTGGTGACACTGAGTTGTTAATGCCCAGCCTGACATGACTGCAAAAGGAAGGAATGAGGTGTCATGAAGTTCCAAAGAAAGCACAGGAAAAGCCCTTGAAGGCATTGTGATTGCTCTCCTCCCTTCCAAGAAAGAAGCACTCGAGAGCACTCATCATTTTGGGGGATGTGGAGCTGATGAAAAGCACGGCAGCAAGGAGCACAGGCAGTGCTCACAGACATCTGCTTCTACCCACCTGTGCTGGTGTGCCCAAAAGAAAGACTGGCCCTTCAAAAGAGCTCGTTATCCCTCTTGGAGAATCTCTCCATAGATAGCACCTTACAAAAATCAGGCTATCTTTTCACATGCCTCAGTACACAGGTTACAGGGAGTAGGGTCAAACCAGCCAATGTAGCCACTGTGCACAAGGGATGGTCATTCTGGAGCTTGAGCCAGTGCTGCTCTTGCAGCTCTCACCCTGCACAGCAGCAAGGGATCCTGTGCCAGTGGCAATACCTTTTAGCCTTTTAAAAATCCCTTTACTAACCCTTTTAAACCTTTAACTTTTAAGGTGGATAATTTTAAGACTGAAGACTCTGAAGTTCTCTTTAGGGACAAAGGTTCTTTCCTCTAGAAGGTGAAGCTCAATGAGACAGCAAATAGGGTCTGTGGAGGTGAGCCTGAGGCAATAGCAGAGATCCCAAGGGAACAATGGACCATCAGAAATCTCACCACCTTCCCATCCAAATGCAATGCACGTGCTTTGATTTGGTCTTCTTCAATGCAAACATGCAGCCGTGCATATGTTAAAAAAGCCAAACAAAACCCTAGCAACATAACCAGTATGTTGCATACATAATTCTCTCCCTGGGGAGAGGATAAAAGAACAAACCGCATGTGACTGATATCAAGCCCCATCACTTAATGTGCCACTGGAAATCATTCAGATATTGTGCTGAAGAAGCCTGTAAAAGAACTAGTGCAAAATAGAAATTGATCTTATAGTTATGAAAGAATATCTGCTCTGCCTACAAGGTAGAACCATTATACCAGCTCTCCTCATATTATTATTAATAATCATGTTTATTACAGCTGTTGCCAAGGATCAGATGATAAAGGGAGTTGCAGTAAAAATGGTAGACACACTGCCTTACAGACCATTGCTGCCTTGATGAGCATGAAGGAAGAGGTTTATCACAGAACATTAACAATGACCAAAGCTACAGCAATAAGATGGCCCGAACATACTGATTCTGTAGAGATTAATTTATTCAGGAGGTGGTTGACAAATAGAAAAAGAAATGCAGACATAGATGGGAGAAAAAAAGAGGGAGAAGCCTGTATGGGATAGCACTGAGGAAGAGATGATGAGGTAGAAGAAGAGGGGTGTAGAAAACAGCCAGTGAGCACCATGGAGGTTAATCCCATCCAAGCCAATACCAGGCTCCGGCTCTGCCTTTTCAGTTTTCTCCTCACTTACTGCCTGCAGTCATCCCTGACAATCAGCAGGTGAAGGAGAGGGGGCTCCTGACAGAAGAATCATAGAATCATTAAGGCTGGAAAAGACCTCTAAGATCACTGAGTCCAGCCTTTGACCTGTCACCACAATGACGAATAAACCCTAGCACTAAGTGCCACATCCTGTTGTTTCTTGAACACTTGCAGGGGTGGTGACTCCACCACTTCCCTGGGCATCCTGTCTCAATGCTTAACCACCCTTTCAGTGCAGAGGCAACACACGTGCTGCAGGAGGTGGCTCGGGTCCCTCCCGTGGAGCCTCAGCGGTGTGGGAGTGCAGAAGAGCCCCATCACACCCACACGGTCCCCTGCAGTGCTCTGCTGCGGCAGCCAGCGGGGCCCACGCTGCGTTAGGGCCGGACTCTGTGCTGCTGTCAGCCTTGATCCACTTTGCATTTTTCCTTGGAGGCGGCAGCCTCCTCTCCTTCCCACCCCGCTCGATACCGCTGCTGCTAAGTAGCCAATAGACTCTGCCTCAGAGCTGGCTATAGCTATTCCATGGACGTGGGTGGAGATGCAGTGGTAGCAAAACCTTTTATTAAGATTATATGAAGATTTCCATTTATAAACACCCTCTTTTTATAGGGTTGTAACTTTCAAAAATATCCTCACCGTGGCTTGAAATTTCCCATGCTTTGTCACAGGCAGGGAGTGAGATTGGCTGGGAAAATTGGACACAGGCTCTTGAATGCGTTTTGGTGCAAACACAAATCCAGCACATTTGAGTTTTACAAGCTGAAACATTGCGGGTGGCTGGATTTCAGAGCCTGCTAGACATCTGTCCAAGTCACAAATGGAAAACCTCAACACAGCAATAATAAAATCATTCAAAAAATCCTTTTCCTGCAGACATCCAGTACAAACGTCTCCCATGGTAAACAATTGCCTCTCTCTTCTAGACTTTGCCAGAAGCAAACCTGAGCTGAATTTCTGCTGAAAATAGTAGTAAACACAAAAGTGTATTAGGTTTATCTAAATCATCTGAAGTCGTGGATAACTGTGCTCCTCCTAATCATCTATTTCTCTTATTTTCCTTCATTTTCCTTCTAGAATTGAAAATAGTTTAATATATGCATATGTAACAACTGCATGTTATGCTTTAATTTATTTGTCAGTGAAATAATTTGGTTTTTGTAAATGATATTTTCCTTTATGATTCAATGAATGAGTAAAGCATTGACAATATCTCTGATTCCTCAGCAGAGAGGACAGAAACTATTTCTACAGTTGTCAGAATGACTAGTATCACTCTAGATAGAAAAAACATAGGAACTTTCTGGCATACAAGCCCTGTTGCAGAGTTTTCAAGGTATATTAGCTGAGTCAGTAAAAGCTACTGCCTTTGCCTTGCAAGAAGAGACAGAACTAGATTTTAAATGAGCTGGAAACCAGAAAAAGAATTGTGAATAGTTGTGCTCAGATGTTGTTGCATGATGTTGGGTTTCAAACTCCAAGAACACAGCTTAAGTCCTGGAGCTGCTGTGGTGGAGGTTGGAGAAATGAAGGCAGAAGTTGACCAGGACATGGAGAAAAGTCGAAGCAAAACAGAAAGGGCAAGTGAAAGAAATCAAGATATTGCCATGGATTTAAAAAAAAAAAAAAAGAAATCTGTCAATTTGTGGCAAGAACATTTATGTGTGTGTGTGTGTGTGTCTCGAGTCAAATGTGACACTACAACTGTGAGCCGAATGACAGGGAGGGTGATGCAATTATCTGCAGCGAGAGAGAAGTGAGTGCATAAGGTGTGGGAGGAGAGGACATGCTTCATAGCTACCACAGGCAATCCCAATCCGCGGCTGCACATTCGGATGTTACAGGAAGGGAGATACTAATGTAAGCCTGGAGGGAAAGGGGTGGATGGGATGGAGGGAGTATTTAAGAGCTGTTGCTTCTCTTTTCATTTTTTTTCCTTTTCTCTATCACAATACTGTAACTAGGGCAGGTTTTGCATATAGGGTTACAACATCAAACTGAGAAATCAGAGCATGTAAACAACATCCTAGCTGGATGAGGACATGAGGACTGAACCGTCTCAAACTTGGACTCAGAGACCGAAAGCGCAGATGGATTAATCTCTCCTCAGAAGTAAACAGAGGAAAACCATGAGCTAGAAAATTTGTAATTTAGTTCATCCTGTTGGGTTGGATTTTTCTGCCCAGATGTAACTGTGTTGCCAATCTATGAGCATGCATCAGAGGGCAGTCAGGCTCACCTTGTACAGCAGGTCATGTTTTGGTTCAGTAACAAGACTGTAACTCTAGCAGTCATTGGGATTAACTGTGCACAGGAAGAGATTTAACAGGCAAGAAAAGAGGGTAAATCAGCCTTAAAAGTAGAAGTAAAAAGTGTCCTGTGTATTCTGGGTCAGAGCCATGAGCGGTGCATGCCTTCATTTGGGTACAAGCTGAGGCTCTAACTCAGTGGGAACTTGGGCTTGGCAATTCCCAAACTCCAAATCTTGAATCTTGCAACTGTAATGCTGTGTTCGCAAGGCTTTTTGAATGCAATTTCCTTAGTCATTTTTAAATTATGAAGAAGGAGAAAGGCACTTCAAATCTTTCGTCTCCAACTCCACAATGCATTTGTCTCTGACATATCCAGCTGGATCTATAGGGAGATGCTGTCCTCAGTTAAACCGGTGTAAATCTAGTGTGACTCTGAGCTACTCCTTCAGCAGTTGTGGCCACAAACAAGAGAGAAATTAGGCTTGCAGCTGGTAATTAGCTTGTGAAGTATGTGGTGTTCTTTAGGGTCCTTCAGGATGCAGAACACTATATAGAAATTATTATTAGTTATTAATAACAAAAATACCCGAGAACCCCAGGGAAATAATTCAAAGAATGGAGCAAGTCAATGACAGAGGCAGCTTTCAATCCATGCTCCCTCTTCTGCGCCACTTAAGCTCTCCTCCCCCTTCTCCTCCAAGGCTCAGACACATGGAGGAAGGGAGAGGCCCCCATCACACGTGTTTAGCAAGTTGGCAGTCTCAGCAAGTCTCCTGTGTTCTCCCCCACAACATCGTCAGCCTGCAGTAGGAATTGTGAAATCTGTAACAAAATTGACATGCAGCAGTAGAAATTTTGGGCAATAGTAGGGTATGGGATATCCTCAGCTTGTCTCTCATGGAAAATTACAACTCTGCCTTAGCAGTCCTGGGGACCTTTCGCTTCATTGCACCCCCTTCCTCTGGGAAAAGGACTGGAAAGGTAGGCACCACTTGCTTTCTTAAAAAATCTCTAGGTGAGAACGGGTGGTCCATTTCTGCTGGAGTGAGTGGCTCCACTGGGGATTCACAACCTGTTTTGGCTATTCCAGCCTAGGAGATGAGTATGAAGTCTATTTTAGGTGAGGAAATAGAACAAGGGAAGGGCTGGGCTTTCTCTAGCACTTTTTTTACCCCAGGGATCCCAAAGCCCTTCATGCAACACTGAGAAAGATCCCCCAGCACGGTGGCTCTGCAGATGAGTGTGGCAGCCATTACGCGCTCACTGAGCTCGCACTCTCCTGCCCTCGGAGAACGGAGGCGGCTTTGCCCAGGCAGGGAATATTGGTTATCCCTTACTCTGTTCAGAAAGTGCACTGGGATTTTTGCTATCCCTTCAGGCAGCCCACCAGAGATGGCCAGGAGCGAACTGGGCGTAGGATTTCCTTGGCAGAAAGCCCTGCTGACTGCAGCGCTTCAGGTTGAGCTGCGACGTGCAGGGCCATGCACTCATGGAGCTTTTCTGCACTGTGTCCTCTGTGCCCTGAAACGCACCACTTACAAATCAGAAAATTAAAACCCCAAGGAAGAGGTCAGGACTTTCCAATTTTGCAATTTCCTCTGGCAGTCACTGTATCTCACCCTGCAGCACTGGTGTTTGAGGAGAAGCCTGACCCAGAGTGGATCCCTGACTGTGCTCTGGGGAACACCCTGGGATGAGCGGAATGTGAGTGTGCTGAAGTTCTTTAGGATGCTCACCTCTGGTAAATCCACTCCTGACCTGGATCTCACCCGCAAAACTATCCAAAGCCTCCCAAATGTTCCCAAAGCAATAAAGAATAAAAAATTGGAGGGAAGATGGGGCAGGAAAACCAGAGGACTGACCTGATGTACAGCAAGCTCCTTCCTACAGACAGATGGAGCTATCCCAGCTATCCCAGAAAGGGATGTTTCCTGCCTTGGCAATGTCTCCAGTGAGGAGACAGCCTACATTGCAGTTCCTTCCCAATCACCCTGAATGCTGAATCCAAACATGGATTAATTTTGTTTCTTGCATTTCCCAGCTATGCTAGGACTTGGGATATGAAAAATTGTCTGGATTACATGTAGGGGTTCAAAAAAATGTTAGGCTCATATCTCCCTGCAATTATTTTGGTGCAATTGCTGGCAGGGCAAATACCCAGAGTAACAACTGGACTGATCTGTGAAAGTTGTAGGAAAGCAAAGCATTGCCCTCTGTGCTAAAAGAGCCAGGACACAGAGTTTGCTTTGTTACACACATTGTGCTTATTTTTCACTTGGCTCCCTGGAGTTCAGAAAATGTTGGTAAACAAAGCCTATATCCCACAGGGCTGCACATGGTAGCTGGCCCACCTGAGTCTGATCAAATTGCGTTAGCAGAGCTATGCTGTGGCTCCCAAAGCCTCCAAACGAGCTGCTGCTGTTCTAACTTGCTGCTTTACTCGTAATCCACATCAAACACTGGGTATTAAAGTAGGTATCGCACAGATTGATTTTAGGTCCCTTTTTATGCAGCTGAGCAAAAAACAAATGCCAAGCCTTGTGAGTGCTGTCAGCTTCTAGAGGCAGCTATTAGAACATTAATAATTTTATTATTGTTATTTCCTCAGGGTTGCAAGTACCCCAGTGATTTACAAAGAAACAAAGTCACTTGGCCCTCTCTTGAAGCTCTTACAACAAAAGTTAGACTTAAGCACAGCACTGGGCTTATTTAAAAGCAAACAGTGCCAGCAGGGTGTTTGGAAAAGGGAAGTTTATAGCAGCACAGGATCATGAGACATTTACGGTTGTGTGCACAAGTGCATCCTGTTAGTTTATGATGGCTTTTAAAAAGAGAAGCATGGAGGGGAAAGGTGTGCTAGATTTAGGGACAATGCCTGCAAGAAAAATGAGTGGAGGTCAGCAAGGGAAGGATGATTTGGAAAGGGGAGGTTGAAGGGAAGGCTGCAAAAGAGAAGGGTGAAACTACCTGCGGCACAGCCAGAGAAGGCATATGGGGGAGCAGGTACTGCTACTCAGTCATAATAACCCCTTTGAAGCTTGACTGCAAGTCGTGCTTCTCCACCAATATTTTTTCAGCCATTGAGCACATTAATTTATTACAGAAGAGTCTGTAGGTGTGAGCTATGTGCTAAGGCTAATCTCTGAAGCGTTTTCAGCTACTCTACACATTACATTACTCTTGCATCCCGGGGAGGAGGCTATTCATAATGGGATAAAATTTACTCACAATACTAGACTCAGGAATATTATTTCTAAAGTGATCTGGCCAAGTTACACTCCATTAGAAATGTGAAAGACTGTTTCAGGGTTTTGAATCATGTCCAAGCAGGTGCCAAGCCACTTTTGTGGTCTGGATTGTATTACCCAGAGACAAGACCATCACAGCTTCTTACATCCAAATGTACCTCCATACTGCCCCACCTATACCACACATGGTCTCAGAACTGAAACTTGCCTGCTTTAAAGTCTATAAAACAAGACCCTGCCTCCCAAAGACTGCCAAAACCTGAATCCCTTCCATATTTGCCTACTTTTCTTTGGAAAAATTTGCCAGTTCTCCACCTCATTTTCTCTCATGTCCTCAGTTTCTAATTTACTGCTGTAGCTGCAGCAGTCTGTGAAGTAATAACACAAGTTGTGCTGCATCCTAGATCTTAACCTCATTCTCTTACCTTTGAACTCAGTTGCCAGACAAGAAATGTGCCAAGATCAAAGAAAAGCAGCATCTCAGTCTCACTGTGTGTTTGTCTCTCCATGAGTAAATCCCTTTTCTTTATGCCCGTGCCACAGCCACTGCTGAAAGTCTTTCTTGAAGTTGGTCAGCAGTTTTCAATGAAAAATTTCTCAGATACAGTGTCTTTGACCTGATCACCTGAATCCCAGGGGAATAAAGAGAATACCTGAGCTGTTGGCTTACTGACAATTTCACTGTCTCTAACTAATGGTTATGGTATAAAAAAAGGGCTTTAAAAACCGTCTTTGACCCACCCCAGTGTAGAACATGAAGCTTTGTAAATCCAGACTTTTGTGGGACAGGAAATTAGTTCTCCATGCTTTTCCAGCTTGCTCTCTACATCTACTTGACTTCATGTCAGCTACCATGCACCTTACTTAGCATATGTTTGTAGCTTCCCCTGCTGAGACAACTGTGGCTGCTGAAGGAACAGCTGGCCAACTGTTCCCTGGGAACCTGGGTAATAACTTGACCATTTAACTCTACTCTCAGTTGTCACCTCTCAGTCTATCAGTTTGTTGCATCAGAACTGACCTCTGAGATCCATTGCAGATCGAGACTTGCAGAGTTTTGGAAGGTGGTGGCCTTGGTTTTGTCAACCTAAAACATGGAATTTGGTCTATGTCCTACCCTGTGGTCCAAACTGTCTCTCCTGAAGGCCCTGTTAGTAAACACCTAAATGAGCTTTGGCCGAGCTAGAACCAAAACTGTGCAGGTTTTCCACTCATTTCCTCTCTGACCTGACGTAACAAGTGGATTGTGCAAATGCCTCTTCAGGGCTGCCCTCCACTCCTACTGAAGGACTCCTCTTTTCCTGTAGTGCACTTCACAGTGTGCTGCAGAGCAGAGGTGATTAATACATCAGAGCAAGAATAAATGACTTTGCCTAACACCAGGATCCTGTAACAGCCCCGGCACTCGGAGATTCCCCTGTGGGGGATGGGGAAGAGAGAGCATTTCTTGACTAGCTGGAAGCCTACAGAATACCTGTGGAGACTGGCAGGGTAAGCGAGTGAGCTGGGACTGGATGCCTTCCAAGCATCAGAGAAAAACTGAGTCTCTCAGTGGAGGATGCTAAATTTTGACAACGGGAAAGAAACAGATAGACAAGGGGTGAGTGGGAGGGGAAAGCCTTTCCCTGATAATGCTGTCTTCTCGTAGCGTTAAGCATTATTATGTATTTCCACATGCCATCACGTGTACACAGCATTTTACTGGCAGCTAAACAGGCAGAATTTTGTGCCCAGGATTTTGTAACACAAAGACCCCAGTCTTTGGGGCACTAGCAAGTGAGGATGCTCAGCTCTTCAGAAGAGGCTCTTAGCAGCTGTTCAGCAGCAGCTACAAGGCCTGGGTCCTGCTTCTGGTGAGGTCAGTGGGAAAACAGTAGGGACAAGATTAAGCCTGAGACATTCAGGATGGAAAGAGGGAAAGAAGTGCCTGAGAAAGGTCACAGGCTGAGTTATGGCATGTTCGTGTCTTGTTTGCTCCTGGCTTTAGTGGGGTATCTGAATCATTCCTCATTCTAAAGATGTAATATAGTAAACAAATTTAATAGTCAGAAGGGGCAAAGCTTGCCAAGGGCATAGGAGAAGTGGAAGTCATTAACGCAGGAAGACTAACTGCAGCAAATGAGTCCTGAGGGCAGGCACAAGGGAGGCAAATAAGGTTGTACGGCGGAAGGAGGGGGGAGGACAGTAGGAGAGGAGGAGCAGAGTCATTGCTGCAGGGGGATGGAGGGGTGTCAGGGAGGGGCAGATGTGCTGAGTGAGCACCAAGTAGGATGGCAGAGGAAGGAGGGAGCAAGCTCCAACAGAGCCACGTGAGGCCTTGAAGCTGAAATGAGGAACTGAACTTTGATGTAGAAGGAGACTGGAAGTCAGCGCAGGGATTCGAGAAGAAGGAATGACACAAGTGGAACAGCAGGTAAGGAAAAGATAATGTAGCTGCTGCACGCTGGGTGTGTTAGTGTGAGCATTAAGCCTCCCCTAGAGTCCTGCTGGGCCTCTCTGGCTCTGGGAATTGAGTGGGTTTGTGCTATCGTGATCCGGTCTAAAGATCTTGGTAGAGAATTTTCTCTATATTGCTTTTGCCTAATCAATCAGCCACTCATCAGAAGTGTTAACTCGTAAGGGAAAGGGCTGTCTAAGAGCCGTGGGATGGGCCACCACAGCAGCAGAACAACATGTCACCAAGGGGCTGAGGAGCTTCCGTCGCACCCCACAGGTTGTAGGGTGCAGAGCATTTCTACAGAGAGGAAAGCAGTGGGATTGCCTCCTAACTCATGGCTACCCCAAAAGTGGATCAAGGGAATAATCCCAGCAGTAGAGCATTTCCCACACTCTGCAGCTTCTAAAGAAGATCAATACCACTGTCTTTGTTGTTTATTGCATCTTCCCTAGGTCACGTCTTATCAAGGGTGGCTTCTTCAGGACAGAACTGCCAGAGAAAGCAAGGAACATTCCTGTTCCTATGGCTTCTTCTGGGAGAAGTTCCATCCCCCATCTCTGAAACCATGAGTAGATCCTCTTTTTTTTCCTTTTAACAGCTCATCTGTCCTTTCACTCCTGAAGTAATATTCTACATGTGAATTTCTTCTATTTTCTTACCTTCCATGATCTTCCAGACTTCTTACAGTCTTGAATTTATTGCTCCAGCTCTGGTGACTTTCTTCATGCTGCCCTTTCCTCTTTCTTCTCCTTCCTTGCCAACTGGCATGCAGTTTCTCAGCTTCCATTTCCTGATCCCAAGGACTCTGTCCTAAGGAGCCCAACTTTTCCCTCTCTGCCCAATGCTGCCTTGCTTAATTTGCACCAAACCCTGTTGTCTCTTCATCTCAGGATTACACTAAACCTTTGATTCCCTTCAAGCATTTTCCTGTTATGCCTATTTGTGCTCATCTGCAGTTTGACTGGCTCCTTCCTTTCATCTCTCAGTCCATTAAGGCAATACCTGCAGCGCTGTGCTAGTCTCCATTTCTGTCCAACACCACCTGCACTAAAAACCAAACCCAAAACTCAACAAAATTCATCACTTCAACATCTTCTGCAGAATGCTTTATCAGGTCTCTGATTTTCAATCATTTGGGTTATACTTTCAGGAACAGCAGTATGAATCCCTCCTCTGTATATACCAGGAGACAGGGCACTTTATTAAGTATAGTCTTGTTCCTAATCTTTCTTTGTTTCTCAGGCTGCATTAGCCCTTACTCCCCGTTTCTCTGACACTGCTATTATTCCCAGCACACCCATGTTCTCACCTCCTAGCCTTTTCCCAGACAGATACAGTATAACTTTTTCATCTTTTAGTCACAGATTTGCCTGATTTATCTCATTTAGACCTAACACCCCCCTTTCCTGAGCCATTCTCATGCCTTTCCTCCTACTCTCTTTGCAGCCCTGGAAACATCTGACATAATTCAGACGCTCAAGAAAACAACTACTTCTCTTGACCCTGGTACTTCTCATCATTTAGGCCTTACTCTGTCTTTTTACTTTACTCCTGTTTTCAGTAATTCCATAGCTCCTGGTACTCTGCTCAGCTCTTTGAAAAGAAGCCATTATCTGCTGTGTCCTCAGGCTCCTCCATCGACACTGCCATTCCACTTAACAAGCACCCAGAGCCTCCTTATTCTTCATAGAGCACTTAAGAGAGTCACTCCCTCCTGTCTCTCCTACATGACTGTCCTCATGCATTTTCTCTGTAGGTTCATGCAGACCGTAGTGCAGGAATCTAATGATCTCCTCTCTGCTAATGATGCCTGGTCCCATTTCTTTTTTACCTCGTGGCAGCCTTGTGAAATGGTTGCCCACTCCATCCGTCTCGAGGTATTCATTGTGATGAAGGTACTCCCGTTTCTTAGCAACTGCTCAACTTTCAAGTGGTTCTTCGGACAGGGATGCCTCTTTTGTGCTGGGATCCCTTCCCCAGGGATGAATGATCCTTTAAATATTTTTTTTTCTAATAAAAATTATAATAATACTTAACATTCATGCTGCTTTTCACTCCTAGAGCTCAAAGCATTTTGCAATATCAGGAAGCATTGTTTTCTCCATTGTAGAGACAGAAAAGCTGACTCACAGAGATATTAGAGCCAATATTTTCATATGTTCATTCATTTTATGCATCTTCATTTCTGGGAACCCAGTCTGAAATAACTTAACCTAATTGCTTTGCTGTAGGACTTGAAAGGGAGCAGTAGGTCTTGAGCACCTTTGAACGATACAGAATAGAACAGTAGGTGCAAAATATCTCAACTGAGGCACAGAGAACTGAGTACCTATGAAAATGTAGTTGTATACCATCTGATCAAGACCACAAAGAGCTCAGTTACTTCTGACATCAGAGCCAGATACCTCCATTCATGAGGATACTGCTGCTTCAGGGTCTTCTTTCTGCCTTAAGTGGTGGAGAGATGTGATGGTGCAAAGCATCAGGGTATTTTAGCAGTTTCAGAGTAACTCATTCATTTGTACTGTGACATGTCCATACCTCCTCAGTTGTTTTTTGTTTTTTTTTTTTTCTGTGAGGAAGGGAGAAAACAACCCTGCCCTAGAAGAACTGGTGGTCTAGTAGCTAGGCTTAATATTGAAATGATGGAAACTGATTGAAAATTCTTCTCACTCAGCAAAGACTTCACCCTGGATTTCTTCTATTCTAGATGAGTTAATTATTTGGTTCTTCTGAGTGCCTCTTCTCTTTCTCTCCTTGTGAGCAGTGATCTCATCTCAGATCTAAACAACCTTTTCCACTGAGACTAGAAAGTATTTTCCTGCAGACTGTCAGCTTCAACAAACTGACATTCACAGAAAAAAATGTGTTTCAGTAAAAGAATTTCTGTGAGCTCTACCAGCCACTTTAATGTCAATAGTCCTCAAATACACACCCCTTTTATAACTGCATTGGCTTGTCCCTGCCTATCTGCAGCCTCTCTTGCCTAAGAAAGTTTCTGGGTTTGTATCAGCTTTTCTCAGTTAACTCCTTTGCACTTAGAATAGTTCCTCTCAATCTAAAATGCTTCAAATAATCCGTGTCACTTTTCTGTCCCTTTTTGAAACCCGTTCTTCATATGTTCTGTGATGGTTGATGCAAAACTCAACGTAAGCGCTCGCAGCCCACAAAGCCAATGGAATCCTGGGTTGGATCAAAAGGACTGTGGCCAGAAGGCCGAGGGAGGTGATTCTGCCCCTCTACTCTGCTCTTGTGAGGCCCCACCTGAAATACTTCATACAGTTCTAGTGTCCGTATCATAGGAAAGACACGGAACTCTTGGAGCAAGTTCAGAGGATGGCCACGAAGTTGATAAGCGGACTGGAGCACCGTCCTTGTAAAGACAGGCTGAGAAAGTTGGAGCTGTTCAGCCTGGAGAAGAGAAGGTTGCATGGAGACCTCATAGAAACCTTCCAGTATCTAAAGGGGACCTGCAGGGAAGCCAAAGTGGGACTCTTCATCGGGTGCTGTACCAGGAGTAATGTGTACAAACTGAAAGAGGGGAAATATAGGTTAGCTATTAGGAAGAAATCTTTTACTGTGAGGGTGGTTAGACGCTGGAACAGGTTGCCCAGGGAGGTTGTGGATACCACAGCCCTGACAGTGTTCAAAGCCAGGTTGGATAAGGCCTTCATCAACCTGGTCTAGTGGGAGGTGTCCATTCCAATCCCTTAACATTCCATGATTCTATGTTAGTCATAACCTGGACATTTTCATGAATTTTTAACTCATCTTCTCTACCTGGGTAAATCACAACAGTAAAACTGCCAGTCATCATGTCTAAAACATGGTCTGACCTTGGAAATATTCTTACTCAGGTCTGTTCCAAATTTGTGTGTACAGCTGAACACAACTGGTATTACATCCTTGCCTTTTCATCTCAAACTCTTGGTTTTCCATTTGTTTTGAGGCAAAATTTTGAATTCCTCTCCTTTATTTTCCAAACTGACTTGTTCCAATCTATGCTGTTACTCATATTTCTCTGCTAGAGCCAGCTTCCTCAGTGTCCCACAGCTCCAGCTGTTGACATATCTTTTTCCAATACTGCTTCCTTGTGTTGGACTGACGTTTCTGCCTCTCTCTCCCCTTTGTCTTGATTTCAATTGATCAGAGATTTGGTTTTCAATTGTTTTTTAAAACTTCAGTCCTGTGTTTTTCCATTGTGAACCCAAGCCAGCCTATGTTCTTCTAGCACCCAGTACTAATGTTACAAACCATAGGATTGAAAAGTAATGTAAAACTGCAGTTCCATGAATGATAAACAGCAAGTCCTTATTTCTTTTGAAGAGCCCAGGAGATATCCACTCCCTCAAAACTATTAACAGTCTCTCCCATGTGTTTTCAAATAATTATTGGAGGAAAAAATAGTTTCTCTTTGTTTGTTGATTGACATTTTTTTTGACAGCACAAGGGCAGTTCAACCTCTGACTTGTTTGTTAATCCATTTCTGCCAGCACTGTTTTAAGTACATGAGATGTGAATTTCAGTTATTTTCTGACTGGGCACATATACTAAGTGACTTTTGTCCTATGCCATCAACTGGAAATCGAAAATGTTTTGGTTTGCAGTTTCCCCACAAAAGAAAGAACATATCAAAAGAATGTCCAAAAAAAAGAGATGCTTTTGTAGCTTTTGTTATGACATGTAAGTTCTAAGTTTCCCTCAGACAAAAATTTCCAGTAACAATTTGGTAGTGGCTTTAACTCATTAATAGTAGTGCCTCATCAGAGGGAATACCTTTTGATTATAGTATCAACATTCACTTTTTACAAACATGGTCTTTTAAATGTTGCTGTTTGAGGAAAATCCGTGCCAGTAAATATGTTGCTGGAACAATCACAGAAGGCAGACAAATGGAGTGGGAGCACAATTGAAGCAAATTTGTTTGAAGTAAACTGAATGATCACACACAAATATTTTATGTGGTATTTACTAAAACCTATGTTCTTGCCCATCTGATGACAACTACATATTTTTTGCGAAGTAAGATACAACATCTCTAGAACAGGCTCATCAGAGCATAACCTGTCCCTTCAAATGGCAGGAGTTAACCAACAGTGGGAGATGTACCATGCTGAGCTTTTGTTAAAAGGGTAGTCTTAGGGGTTAGTCTAAAATTCAGGTCACATATACTTTTCACTACAAGTGCAGGTATGCACTCAGTCAAAGTTTGACTGCAACCGCAGAATCCCTATTTGATGAAGAAAATGTGACTGCAAAATCAATACCTAAGGATAATGACAGGCAGAGGGTAGGAATAGCTCCCTTCTTCTGGTGGAAATATATCAGTTCCTCAATTATTGGTCTGTCCAGGTATGTTTCTTTTCTTGGCTGCTCTAAGAATGCTACTGTTGTAGCAGAGGATAGTCTTACAGGGGCTGTTAAGGAGCACCACATGGCTGTCCTGTCTATTGGACAGCAAGGGACAAGTGTGGAGGAGTCCAGCAGTAGTTAAGATAGTTTAAACTGTGTGAATTATGTGCTGGCAGAACAGGGGAGAAGACACATTGCAGCAGCTCACACTGTCTCTGATTCACTCAGTTCAAGCTGTGAATGCAACCAAATGCACACATTTTGCTGGCATTTTTATTAGTTACAAAATTCCATCTTCTCCATCCAAGCCAGTGAAACAGCTCTCATAGCTCACTGGATAAAAAGCTTTTGCTCCTGAGTGGGGAAGTCCTGGAATTAAATCCCAAATGGTGTGTGCAGTGAAATGACTGCAGTGCAAAGTAATGGCTGCGGGTAAATAAAGTTGGTATTGGAAATTTATATTGCAAACATCTGATGAACTATTTAAAAGAGACATGACAGAGATGACAGTATCACCACATCTAGGTCTGGATCAATCTTGCTACTGTACACCATTACATGTCTAAAATATAGATTATAATCCAGCTATAAAACTGATGAGCAGCCCTGGGAATCACACATATTTCAAAATGAAGAAACTACCAAGTGCTTGTCTACCATATTCAGAGCAGTGCCATCCTGTGCCATGCTGGGTACTAGTGAAGGCGAGCAAGAAAATCTGGGGCTATTTACAAAGCCATATGACTGGGTTCCTCCAGCTGCACAGTATTAGCTTTGGAATACAGTATCTCTAACATAGCCCCATTTCCTAGCTGGCCTGGGAATTCAGCTCCAGGCAAGTGGGATTAACAGCACATGATACGCATGTGTGCGAGGAATCAGTAGAGGTGACAGGAAAGAGGTGATGCCTGTGACCAGTGCAGCCACTGCTGTGTCAAAGGGGAAAGGTTCTGATCATACAAGAGGCTCAAACTGTTACCAGGGGTCTGCACAAAGCTGTCTGCAGTCCCATGTCTGGAGCATCAGTGTGCAGTACCACCCAGAGGTGCAGGCTGTCCCAGGAGCCTGGAGTTTGGAATGGCTCCTCTGGCTGCAGGTCTGACTGCCCTGACCAGGCTAGATCCAGCAGGGCAGCCTAAAGGCTGTTTTATGTGTTTGTCTAACATGTGTCACAGTAGGATGTACTGCTTTATGAAATACTTACTGTTTCTAATTGCTACCCAGGGTTTTCCAGACCAGTGGCACTGGCTGACAGACGTTCACGTGGTCTCAGATTGCCTTTTACTGTGTTTCTCATCCTCTCATTTGTCCAATAGATCATTGAACTATTGAGCAGCCCTGGCTGACACAGTTTTGCAGCTCTGAGACCTACAGCATATGATCTCAGCATATGGGGACTATGATCTCTTGTCACATTTAGGGAAAAAAGGTAGTTTTTATCCAAAAACAGCTAAATTGGTTGGTGTTACTGTTAAAACTTTCTGTCCACTTTGCACTGCATGATGAGAGTTGTATAATCCCTGAGCGGTTGTGCAATTTCTTGAAAAAGGAGCTGAATAAATAAGATTTCAGAGTGCTATTTTTTATTTTGTTCTTCCTGGCAGGACATTATACCTCTGTGCAGCAATTCAAATTCAGTAGCATCCATGCTGACCAGAGATATCTTCCCCTGCTCCCAGGACTCTAAGGATGCGTTATGATATGGTGATTTATCTAGCCTAACCCTTTGCCAACAGTAAAGAATAAGTTCCTGTTTCATGCACAGAAACCACTAAAACGCAGCTCACAAAGAGAAGTCCACCCATCCCCGGGACAGAGGGGAGCCCCATGTGCATTTGACTTCAGGGACTAGAAACAGGGTGCGTGGGATTTCACCAACTGGTGCAGAGAGGCACTGGAGATGTTCCCACGGGTTCACAGCCTTTAGTTTGCACACAGTGAGCTCCCAAGGAGCTTGATTCTGCAGAGAGTATTTCTTACTCTCTGGCTACTTTCTGGTTACTGTGATAAGGCAGATGAAAACACTGCTTTCTCTGTACTTGTGTGTACAACCTGGGAAAAGTCATACAAGGTGCTATCTTTGGCTTTCTTACAAGTACATGGCCCAAGCGGGGCCTACAGTTTATGCTGATTTGAGATCCAAGATGGGCTATTTTCAGTTCTTGATTGGTATCCACTGAGGACTGCTAGAGTGAGGAGGTGGGATAAGTCTCCAAGGTGTGATGCACAAAGACAGACATATAAGTTTTTAAAAAAACACGTGTCTGAGAGTAGGGGCATAGCTGTTCTTCAGTGATATACTATATTCATTTGAATTTCTGCTGGGAGAAGATATCCATGAAACCTGGCCCCAGCTGGCTAAAGCCCTGAGCAAACTGGCGTGGCCCCACAGCTGACCCTGCTTTGAGCAGTAGCTTGGACTAGGGAATTTTTGAGGTTTCTTCCCACCTGAATTCTCCAGTTATCCTACAATTCAAACTTAAATAACAAATGTCTGACCAACCTTTTCTTTACCGACACCCATCCACCCAGTGACTGGAGAGTGTATATAAACAAACACAACTGGAGGTGAAAGTCAGTGCTGTGTCATTGCAAAGCCTGGCAATACAGGGATTAAATACATACACAACATGGTAATTGCCAGACTATAAATTCCTATGGAGCAACTCTAAAATTCCATTCTAACCACAGGATCCAGCTGCTGAAATTTGTGGTATAACTAGGACTTAAAAGGAGAAAAGGAATCAGATTGAAAAACATACACAAGGAAAACCAGACTTTCTCAGACAGCAACATATAGACAGATTTCTGTCAGTGCAACATATAGTCAAGTAAAAGAAGCTTCCCTGCTAGTCTAAATATGTCAAATGGGTGAGTGCTCCAGCAGATCCACCCCATTGGCTGGTTGTGATGTTCTTCAGAACTGGTAAACCTCTGAGAACATTTTGGAATGGAAGCCCAGGCTTCCTCTAAGATTTATGATGCATTATTATTATTATTATTTCAAATTTACCAGTGAAACTGAATCAGAGAAAAAGAACTGAAACTGAATTCTAACTCATGCTAGGAGTGCTTTATTTAGCTTGGGGTGACAATGGGTCTCACTGCATTTGAGAAGATCAGGGAAATTGGAATCCCAGAATCTCAGTGAAGCAATCTCAGCAGCTGAAAAACAGTGCACTTCACTGCATATTGCTGAATTCTGGTGGAAAGTAAAAAATGGCTAGTAGTTCACATGAAATTGCAGCAAGAATCCAAAATCTATTGACTCTTAAAACCACCAGTAAGTCCCAGTGCCTTGCCTATCCAGCCTGGGGCATAAACTTTCTTCAGAGGCACACCAGGACATTTCTGAGCATGCATTTGCTGTAGAAGACAGAATCAGGATTATCAGTTTTGTCCCTTCTCCAGTGGGGCTTGTAAAAGTTCATTCCATCACTGCACTGATGAGACTGGTGCAGGCAATGAGGTCATGACTGCAGTTACCTTGGACCTTCGAGGGTCTCTGGGGAATCATAGCCCTTTTCTCTAGGAATGCAGCTGCACGCCTTCAACCTGCATTTATCTTACAAAGCAGTGTGTCTCGATTTGAGGTTCTGCACAACAGGATTCTTCATAATGGACTTGACAAATCTGGGGCAGTGCATAGAAAATCTCCCTTCAAGGGAACAGGTTCAGGTGCACCGACACTGATTTTCACTCTTCAGCAGATGGAAGGCTATTTAGAGGTGGAACACTGAAGATGGCATTATTTGCCAAGACTTGCACTCCAGGGTTGAAAGGAAGGCAGCTGTCAAACAAAGAGGTTATGCTGGAAAGAAACTCTCAGACCACTCCAACTCCATTGTGGCAGGAGGATTGAATCATCAGTGACCTTGAGCAGATACTTTTCTACCAATGGTGGTAGAGGGCTTCGTGAAGGCTTGTTGTCCCTCTGGAATGTGTCCAAGGAGAGATATTAGGTGTGTCTGAGGAAAGAATCTAAGATGAAACAAGAAGTGTACAGCCACCTCAGCAGATGGAAAGAGGTGTCGCTGACTGACCTGACAGACTTGTTTGTATGTGCATGGTGAAAGCTGGAGAGGAACTGCCAGGGATGGCTGAGCACATTCTCTCCCTGAGGATTTCTGGATGGGATCCTTAGACTAGGGTATGTCTCCCTGTGAACTCAGTGAAGCATACACCGGTTCCAGACTGTGTTGGCAGGCTCAATAGCTTGTGGTAGAGGAATAGTCTAAAGACAGTCTTGCCACTCAGGGCTTCAAAGGTTACTCTGAGTGGGGAGGGAGGTCAGGATCTTCACTCCTCTGTTGCAATGAGTGAAATGTTCCAGGTTGGAATAGAGTCCTGGGGATGTCATGCAGATTAAAGCTAAGATGACCATACTTCTGATGAATGGCAAAAGAGGGATGATCAGGCTTTTCCTTTTGTTGTCTCATCCTTCCAGTAGGTGTTACGCTCTTTAAGGCTGCTGAGGTACAGCTGACTCGCTGTGTTAGAATCTGCTTGTTAACACTCCATGGAGTTAATGAGAGGAATGAGGGCACATTTGGGAAAAGGTAGAAAGAGAGTATGGAAAAGATCTTGGAAGGAAAGCCAAGGACAAGCAGATACAGTCATGATGCTTTGGCTGGGATGTATACTGAATAATACTTCCGAGTGGCCCATAAAGTGAAGATCCTGGCAGAGGATGGATCTGGATGCTAACTCAGCATTTGTGTGCTATGGAGAGAATACCATGGGGACTCAGTCCATTTTCCTCATTGGAATGATCAGCTCAAGTGAATTAGCTCGGTTTCTAACTCAACCAGCCTTAATCATCCTCCTTTGAAGTTCTCCTTCCTCATTCATGCTGTAATTGTGCCCTATATATAAAATCCAATGTGTCTCAAAGGCATCTGGAGTAGAAACCACAAAAGGGACACAGAGGCCTTTTATCCAAAACAGACCTACACTGAAAATTAATCCTGGTTTTGGATACTGTAATAGCTCTCAGATTAGAGAGACAGAAGAAGGTAGCATGGCTAGACTGCTAACTATGCCTCTGCTTGCTGCCCTTGAAAGGGACTGATTCAGTGGGCTTTGTTCACCCACACTGAAAGACTTGGTGACTTAGAGGAAGGTAGAAAACCTTGTTCTGATGTTACATAAGCACATCATGTAACTTAAACTGGGGGATCAATTCAACTCTGTAACTGTGAGCAAGCATAACTGTAGTGAAATAAAATTGTTACAAGAAGGAGTGAAAAGGGGTTTAGGGACTGACTTTTCTGTCATATCTCTTGGGAAGAAAATCTCAATGAAAGCCACCAGTATTAATGAAAGCCAATTGGAACTTGATAGGAATTATTTTGCTATTTTGTCAGCGTTGGTTGGAACACAGGGATTTAGGAAGATTTCCTTTGTAGAAGCACATCTAGGAACACTGTGCTGTCTCCTCTGAGCTGTGAGATGCACAAGCCTTTGGGAATTTGTATTTCTCCCAGGATCTGGTTTGTATTCTGCTCTTCAGATTTTCATGGGGGACTAACATACTGACATTACTGGCATGTGGACTAGATGAGAGCATACAAGCACGAACCCAAATCCTCCCTATGTTCTATGAAGGAACCAGAAGGATGAAAGGGAAATTCAGGTGGCCTGGAACCACTGCACTTCTTCTAAAAATTGTCCCCATGAGCTAAGGAGAGGACAGTCAGGATGGATATTACCTTTTCACATTGGGGTAAACTGTTGAGTCCCAGGGAATGGGCTTTGAGAAAGTCCTTCTCAAAGGCATGTTAAAGAAATGGCAAATGAAAAGTGGCCTCTGTTGTCCACTGTCATGATGGGTCCAGGGGCTGGAGTGGGGACATGACATGGTAAGTGGGGACCAGCACAGCATGTAGGGATCCCAGGGAATGCAGCCTGTTACAGCTGAGACATTTCCTAGCTGCGCTCCGCTGGTATTGCACCTGGCTTTGACCAGAGCCTTTCACTGCTCTTTATTGGGAGCACATCAAGATTCCTTCCCTTTTCAAAAGAAGGAAAGGGAAGAGCTCAGCTGCGGGAGAGAATAGAGAAATCAGAGAGTGAGGGAGGGAGCAGCAAAGGAAAGAGCAGGTACAGTGCATGTCCGATGAGGTCCATCTGTTCCTCATTAACCAGATGTCCCCCACCCACCTCCTGAAGAGCCATTGACTGTGTATTGTCAGGACAAGAAGGGGATAACAATGCTACCACAGCGCAGACATTCATACATCAACAGGAGTCCTGCCATGCAGACATCCCTCCTTCTACTACCCTTCCAGATTGGATGCCAAGTCCCTCTTTTTCATAATCAGCTTTTAAACAGTTACATCCTCATGAAGCTTTTTGCATTATAATTGCCATGTGTTTCATCCTGCTCTGAAAATGGGAAGTTATTACAGCCCAGTTTACCAGAATCAGACCTTACTTCCTGTGTGTCACCACTTCCTGCAGCATTTAGATGAGAGAAGAGTGAATCCTTGCTTTAAAAAGTGATTTCTGCTTGCCAAACTTCATTATTTTAAGAGTCAGAGAGTCCTTGGATTCACACCTGGATCTAAAGTACAGCAGTAGATTTATGGACAATTCAATCTACTAAAGATTATTCAGAAATGCGGGAAGAAGCATAAATTACTTTCTCTATGTTGCTAGCCAAGGATCATTTATAATAAGAGCCCATCGAGTCATCCTTACTCCAAGGGTGATCTGTGCATTGGTCCGTGTGTGGGCATGTCAGCCCACACACAGGAAAACTCTCTCTCATTCCCTGGGCTGTATTCATGGAAAACCTTCCCTTACCTCCATGTCCCTGGTGAAATTGTGTCCTCAACCCTCTAAATCACACCGCAGCACAGCTCATAAATTGTAGTGTGCAAATGGAGCATCTGCTGAGCTGCAGCCACAGACGATGTGATGCTTCCCCTATTTTCCTTTGTAAAAGCATTCAGGTCGTGCTGTGCACTGGGGCCCTGACTCTCGTACCACCTAGAAGATAACCTGTGTCTTAGTCTTGTCTTTTTGCTCTGAGCTCCCGCACACTGGGCTTGAATGGGTAGAGGAGGTTCAGGCAGGCATATGTCCTCCAGAACCAGCAGCCAGATGAGCAGCTGAGGGCCTCAATTGCTTGTTGAGCTAAATATCTGTACCTCTTTCAGAGCTATTGTACGTAGTGAGCCTGCAATGTTACTAGAATAGCACTGGGTTTAAAAGCCTTTGCCCTGGGTGCCAGCTGTTGAACAGCTGGTCCTGAGCCTCAGACTGGTGTGAGAACTCTGCATGAGTTGTGCACTCTCCTTGATGTCGTGGTGTTATTACGTTGATGCACCCGTGAGAGTAACCTCAGTGTGGATGCCTGCTCACCATGAGGCAAACGAGTCCTTCACACATCACTGACAGCAGTTGGTCCTTGAACCCTGCAGGGTGATGACTGAGACAACACGGTGGTATTGGGGTTGCTGAGCTATATGCACACTGGAAAAAGCTGAACAAAGCCAGGTAAGGATGGAAAGGATGAAAGAAAGATTTGGTTGAGGAACAGAAGGGGAAACTTCATCAAGTTTCCCAAAGAGGTTCACAGAGAACATTCTCAAGAGAGAATGGGTGGCAGGGAGGGGAGTGAATAGTTTTTTAAATAAAAAAGCCTAGTTTGGTGGGGGGAATAACCATGATCAGAAGAGAAAAATTATGAGGTGGTCTTTGAAGGCAGATCTCCCACCGGATCAAAAGAAGAATGTTTATTGTTATCGCATGGTCTGTATTTCCTGAGAGATGATGGATTCAGATGTTATATGCAAAGTTCATCTTTATCACAGATGTGTTACACCTAGCAGTGCCTGATAAATGAAAGGCTAAGCCAGAAGGCTCAGGTCTCATGATAGGATTCTGTGAAAGGCTACACTTAATCTACCTTGGGAAGCTGTGTGAGCCTGCAGGGAGAGGCAACTGCAGTAGGAGGTCAAGTCAGGAAGGGATGGTCGATAAAGGCTCTGTGCCCCTCAGACATCCCTGGAGATGCCCAGTCAGGTGTAGAGCTTTTGTCTCTCTTTACGCTCCAGAGGCTAAAAGCACACTGGAAACTCAGCAGCTGGATTCTGTGGCAGCAATCTGATTAGTGTCCAACGAATGGCTGCTAGCCAGGTTTGTGACAACCTGATCAATCAAATTCAGAAAATCCCTTTTTAGCTCCACAGCTGACATTGGAAAAGATCTGGGAACATGTTTGGGAATTGGAGACACCTGCTGAACATGAATGAGAAATAAAATAGAAAAACCCACACAAGCAGGTGGAGGAAAAAATGAATGAGGATGGTGAGATTATTCTACTTGCTGGTGTGTGGAAGGAAGCAAGCCACCTGAGGTGCCAAACTGTGTCTTTGCCTGCATCACATGGCAAACACGAGGCTGCACTGTGATAGCAACTTCATGTGGATGCATTTCCATGTCTTGATTTTGCAGTAGGAAACCACACCTGAAAATTTCTCCAGGTGAGTTATAACTGACATGGAAAACCTGAGGAGAAAGCTGGGATCCAGCAAGATGTGGAACGACAAACCCGGTTTGTTGCTATTAAACACCATCTGTCACACAGACGTATGCAGGAATTCAGTATTGGATTCTTCTTACATGACAAAGGTTAAATGAGATAATCTGCATTTTAGCCTTACATGCATCATCGCTGAACGTAAGAATCAGTGGTTTATGCTCACTTGTAGTAGTGATGGATTTGACCCAATATGTCATCTTCAGGCCTTACTTCCCTGACACTGCCCAAGACTTAAACAGCATGGACTTTACTTTTCTTTTTTTTACCCTTGCTGTTTTCTTTTTCTCACGCAAAGCATGGTAGGGTTGGTTTGTTTTTTAAGAAAATAATTTTTAGGTACCAAGTAAGTCTGCAACTGCAGCAAGAACAATACCCCAGTGTTCTCTCTTTCCCCTTTGCTTCTAACAACCTCTGAGTATCAAAAGGACTTGGCTTTGGAGAGAAAAAAAGATAGTAATGAATGACTTAAAATAGCTCTGCTGAGGAAAATATGAGTTTGATTTCAATTGCAGAGGGAATAACTTTTTTCCTGGCTCGCTCACTGACTCTGATAGAAGACCAGCAAGATCTGATGCAGCTCCTGCAGAGACCTCCTACGTTCAAAAGATCTGGGAGCTTGCAAGAAGTATTGTAGGGCTTGAATCAGCTCTTATACATTACTGATTGCAATCCGTGACATTTCCGTGGTGTTTGGAGATCATCTGTGTACTTCACATGTGGAAAACAGGTGATACCTTTCTGGGGTGTGATAGGCAGTGTGGTTGGGTGAACAGCACTCTGGAAGGATTGTGGAGTATCTGGATATGGGCTTAAGGCTTGATGATAACTGGGTTCAGCTCTGCCACAGTCCTTGTATATACTTGGCTAACCACTTAACCTCCCCATGTCTGAAATTTTTAACATACAGCATGGGCATGGGAGCATTTTCTTGTGTTCCAGGGCCACTGGGTAATGAAATGCATCAAGAGGTGAAAAACCATGTGCTAACAGAAAAATGGCATCTACTGCTCTGAGCAGAGGACAGCAATGGCATGCATAGAAAGCACAAGTTGAAACATCACTGGCATTGGTTTTGCTGATGAAAACCGGTACATTGCCTTCAGTAACTCACCTATTAGCCTTTGTATACCTGACCAGGGAAGGCACTAGTGGGTTTGGAATGTCATCTTGATTGGTACCAGTAAAACTTTCATACCATGATCTACCACTCTCTATTCTGAAGGTGTCATGTGTGTCATGGAAAATAAATTTATTTTGAGAGGTTTAAAAATGTTATTGAGACTATTCTTATGTCCTTTTTCTGTGAAAGGAAGCATCAGTTACCACTCAACAAACCACAGAGACCTCACAGGAGGCCATAATTTTTCTTAAAAAGGTATCTTAAAATAGTCTTTCTATGCGTAAAAATGTTAAAATTTTAAAGTCCTGCCATTCAAAGAGACTTCTGTAGGAAAGCTGTGGATTTCCAGCTTTTTCAGTGGTATCTGGAGCAGGATGGATGGTGTGGGGGTTAAAGGTGGTTTTGTGCTGCAGTTGTATTTTTCTGACCATCAGACCAGAAGAGATCGGCTTAGTCTCTGATGCAAGCTGGAGGACCTCAGGGGTGTTGTAACATATACCTGACCAAATCAGAACTGAAAACAAGGGACTGCTGAAGCAGGGGACTCCTGGGACATGATGCCTTGCTACTTGTATTGTTCATCCTTTGGCCACATCCCCTAACTGAGGGGAGCTTTATGCATATCTTTGTTATGTGGGAGTTCCCGGTAATAGGAAATTTAAACCACCGGTGTGCAGCAATGTTAACAGAGGGCAGGATCTCTTTCCGACTCCATGGAGTCAGGCAGCAATACAATTAATGGGAACAGCATGATGTTTTCTGTCTGGAAAAAAAAAAGCCACTGCCTCAAGACTAGATCTTACTTGTTTTGGGCCTTGGGCCGGTGTTGTTTGGAGGAGAAAATCACATATGTCACAGTGTCTGTTTAAACTAATAAATGAGACAAATGCACATTTTCCAGGGAAGAGATACTTCAGCCATGAGAAGAGGCTGTAACCAGGTGTACTAGAAGGCTATGCAGCAAACCCTTCTCATAATTTCCCTGATGTACTCCAACAGGGCTCCTGGTGAGTTCAAGAGATGGCATCTGAGGAACCCAGCATGACCTCGCAACAAACCGTGTGACACAGCGGTACCTGATATAACCACTGCAAAATCACCATGATAACCTGGCATGACCCACAAGATTGACCCTGTGACAACGTCTGATTTATTACAAATGACATGGGTTTAATCACTCGCTGGAGAATGCGGAATGACGCAGCACAGAGTTGCTCACCGTGGCTCTACTGAACTGGCATGCTCCGATTGGCTTCGGGAACACGCCCATTGGGTGATTCATACAATTAAAGAGCTGCCAATCCTCCCAACACTAATGAAATACATCTCTATTTTACTGGTAGCACTTTCTAGCAACCCGTTTAGGCTTTTCTGCTGCTCTCATCACCCAAAGGTATGAGCACATCACAACTGATGGACAGCTGGTTTGCAGTTGAGGTTAAAAGGAAAATCTGATTCTGAATAGGATGGAATTGAATAATTCATGAGTTTATAAGCAGAATACAAATGTTCAGTCAGAAAATTAATTGCTATACTGGCTTAGCACAGGTTGAATGATGGACCCCACCTTGGGCAGAAGGGCACACAGTAACATTAATATAGAAATGTTAAGAACTGTGTAGTCTAAGTAAACCAGCATTCTGAAATTGTTCTAAAGTGTGTAAACTGTAATTCAAATATGGTTTGAGATTTTCTGCAGACCATGGGAAAGACACTGTGGTTCTTCTCCACTGGAAGGAAAAGTAAAGATAGCTTCAAGGTGCACAGCAAGCTGCCCACCAAGGTCACTAAAGTATGAGCATATGCCTGAGCATGTGATAGGGCTCAGTCCTAAAATTCATTCCAGTTGATTAATCCCATTTAATAGCACAAAACAACAAATAATTTTGCTTCAATTCCATCTGAAGATATTGTGTATTTAGAGGTAATCCTGGATGACATAAATTCAGGGACATGTGAATGTCATGGTAGTAGACTCCTTTCCTCTGTCATTCTGGACCAAGTACGATCCAGACATGCTGGAAGATATAGTCCATCTAAGACAGCCAGTAGGATCTGTCATGAACTAAACTAGTTCAATAGTATTGTTCCAAACCTTGCAATAGACCTAAATTTTCCTATTAGAGCCTCAGTTTCCCTTATGTCTTTTACATGTCCCTTAGTCTAACATCTATGAGGATCCAGCTCACTTGCTTCCCTGCATGAAAATTAAATCCTCCCTCAGCTGTAGGCTCTACCCCAATTCCCCACTCACTTTGCTGCTGTACAATTAAAAAACAGATTCTCCCTTATTCCTTCTCACCATCCTCCTAATCTAATGCCCTGGTGTTATCCTGATAACAGTATGTAGAGATGTGAACTGATCTGCCTCCCATCTTGTCATCTCTCACATATCCGACCCAGTTCCCAGGGTCTGATTTTGTACAACTACGAACATTTAGTCTTGAAAATTGATCACTGGCCCAGAGGCTAAATGTTTGTTATCCGGAAAAAAAAAGATGACGTTACAATTATTCTTATTTTAGGTCCTGAAAAGGGCAGGAAGTCCTACTACATTAGCAATGAAAGGAACAAGAATGGCTCAAGAGAGTCTTGGCAGGTTCAAAAAGTCACAACACTTGAAAGCATAGTCCACATTTGATCACCTATCAACAATTTATCAATAGCTCAGTGATTAAAAACAAAGCCCGTTCACTTCATTAAACACATTCAGTGCCGTTTGCTCTACATTCCAAATGGCTGAACTGATGTTCCAGTGCAGCCTATTTTTAGTCTTTCTGATTAGTTCATTATTTGGGAAAAGCTACTGACTGTGTATCTGTTGCAGAGATCTATTTCTTCATGTGGATCCCAAGGAAGAGCGGAGATTCATATAGGTCTTAAGAATTTGTTTGGAAGTGGGTTCAACTGCTGTCCCTGCTGTGGTGCAGCTCAGTGAAGTGATGAACATGGAACTTTCCTCTCCTTGAGTCCTTTTCTTTATTTTTATTATGGGGAAGAAGCCCTGTAACATATCACACCTTTTTTTTCCCCCCCAAGAAAACTAAGATCTAGATTGACAAAACTAGCAGTCTCAGTGAGAATTAAACAAGATGCTCAAAATAAGTGATCTCTTGGGTGTCTGAGTAAATTACCACCTCCAGATCAGATCTTATTTATTTTCAGAACAAACTATTTCTTTGCTGGTAAATCCTGCAGTTTTGTCATGAATCCAATGAATTTTCACTGGTAAGTGACAACCCTAGAGACAGAAGTGGCCGTGTATCCCCAGGGCAGATACCACATGGGCAAAAGTGTTCCAGCATTGCCTCTTCAGCAGGCTTCAGTCCTCATGTGAAAGGACAGGATCTGCAGGTCACATGGAGATTAGTCTCTGTGTCCTTCAGCCCTGCCTGCTAAAACTGCAAAGGAGAAATCCAGCTGTGATGGCATCTTCTGGCTCAGGATTTCTCAAGCACTTGCAGATGTGTTTGCGCCAAGCTCCATTTCAGAACCCCAAATAATACAATACTCCTTCCGTAAGAACAGAACGAGATACAATCATTCATTTCTTTCAGACCACCTGTAGTTACCAAGCAAGGGGAAAAACCTCCCCAACCATGTAGACATGCCTATTGCGGGATACAGGAATTTGATTTGGATTGAGAACTGAGAGAGACTCTTACTGCAAGTCTTCATGGCACAGTGTAATATGACCTTGCATGGGTTTTGGAAGCTGCACACCTGAGTAAGCGCTGCATCCTGACAGCTCTCAGACACATGGCTAATTTGCCTGTGCAGAGCACCATGCTTGAGTAGTCATTAGGACTTGAAATACCTAAGCTAGCTTGCTTAGGGTTATTTGTGTATCTCCTTCTGGAACTGCCTGGCACTGGGCAGGCCTGCCCTATTCCACATTCTGCTCCACCTGGAGAAGGGGATGAAATCAGTTCTAGGTGTAATACCCTCTTACTGATGTCAAAAGTAACAACACAGAAACAAGTTCTCCACATTTGCTGTCTTCTGCTTTGCTGCCTTTCATATGTCATTTGTCATCTCAGATTGTCACTTCTTTGATGTAGGTACAACAGATTTAGTGTATGCACAATGTCTAGCGTAAAGGTGTTTCCACCCTATGTGAGCTACTTTTGGTGCAGCTGCAGCAGCACAATGGCAATAAAAGGGAAAGTACTGAGAAAACCTCTGACAAAGAACAGCAGCCAGAGAGGAGCACTAAGTGTTGGTTCACCTCTTTACCAGAGACAATCTAGCCAAGCCATGGGTTTCTCTGCCATGAAAACTGTACCCCAGGCCTTTAGGAGAAGCACAATTCATGTGCTTACAGCTGTGAGACCAGTCTCAGTGTAGGAGGTGGTTGTCTGCCTTATGTTGCCTAAATAGGTAAATTTCTTGGCATTACCAAGTCTAGCCCGACATTTTGTACTCCAGCTTCTTTGTTTCTTTCTTTCCTCACCTTTCCTGTTTCGGACTTTACTGCATGGAGCTACAACTGCTGGCCACACCTTCCATATTTCTGCAGGTCCATGGTTGGTTGGTCTATGTGATTGATCCTGCTGGAGCAGGAAGGAGTGAGAGAAGAAGCCTTTAGTGGTGGCAGGTGCTGGCATCAGCAGATGAAAATCTATTGCATTCCACAATGCAGAAAAGATGGATGAGGAGGTCTGTCTCTCCATCCATCAGCTCCAGCTGATATTCCTGCTTCTCTCAGCAATTCAAGTCTCTCCTGCCTCTGAGTCCCAGGGTTTCTTCTGACTCATCTTCCTCTTTCAGACTGTATTTCTCAATTATCTCCTTCCATCACTCACACTACATTCTTATTACCACCTTCCCTTGTCATGACGTGACCAAGTCCTGGGTCTCCTCTTGCATAGTGTTTCCTTCTAGTCAGCTGTGCTTTTTGGCTGTCACAGACCCTTCCAGCCCAAACTGTCCCTCTGTTTCCAGCATGCAGAGATGCTTTCCTCCACAGCTGAGTCAGTTTGTTCCCAGAAACAGCCCATCCCTTCAGATGCTGCAGAAGAATGAAAGTTCTCCCTGGTCCTGGTGCCTTTATATCCTCACAATGCTCTTTCTCACAGTCTTTCTTTGCTCTGAATGCTTTCCCACTCACTGTTCCTGTAAAAGTGGGCCAAGCTGCAATGATGCAGCACACAGAAAAACACCTTTCTCCTGTGATCTTAGACAGCCTCTGGAATTAATTCCTGGAAAGCCATTCTTGGCCTTTCTGAGTTATGCCTTCCTGCGAACAGATGGACAAAGTGATGGACGAAGAGGAGAAGAATGGAACAATGATTGGGAAAGAGTGGTGCAATGCCTAGGTGGTCACCAGAAATTTAGGAAAATTGTCAATCCCATGTATTTCCTGTGTGCTGTGCTGCTGTTTGCTTTGCAGTTCACTCGGCAGGGTAGATACATTATTTTCTCTGTTGCTTCCTTTCCCAACAGCAAAACAGCTCTGCTTTGCTCTTGGCAGTTGTTCCTTTGAGACTATTGAGAACAGTTCCAATGGAGGTGTCTCAGCTAGAGGACACTGTGCAATATTCAGCTCCAATTAATCTCCAACACCGAGCCTGTTCACAGCCACTCTGTTGCCCCAAACTCTTGCAGTTCTTGAGACACCCAATCATCCTCCCTGGTTTTCTTCCAAATCTATTGAACTTTCTTGTGAATTTTCTCTTTCTTGAAAGAAATACATGGCTCCTATTTTTTGAGACACAAGGGGAGCAGGAAACATTAAAACTACTCCATATCTGATAGACCTAGGGGTCTAGCCCACCGTGCAGTCCCTCCAAACCTCAGAGATATGGAGGAACCTAACCCTGGTTATTTCTTGAGGGAGCAGCTACATATCTCCACTTCTGTTATTTCACAGGTCAACTTACAATTTCTCTTTGTGCTGCATACACTGAGATGATAGGGCTCCAGGCAGGCAAATTATTTGAGGAATATCTGGGACAGAGGCTTCTACACCAAACTGTAGCATCCCCCATACCAAAAGCACACACTGCAGTGGTGCTCTGAAGCAATTGGAGGAGAAAGGAGCCTGGAGATAGCTATTCCTGTACATTTCCTCCCCTCACCCCAACTGCATTTCTGCAGTGCATTGGGGATCTCTGTCTCTCACTCGGTTGTTTCCCCTGGACACATCAATCCCTCGGTGTTCCCAGAATACACTAAACCCAGCTCTTCAGCCTGCTTACAGTGTTCCTGCTGTCTCTGGCCAGTTACAAACTCCCAAACACAGAGAAACCATCCATCCTCTGGTGATGAAATTGAGTGAAACTTCATAGTGGCTTCCACCTATTCCCTGTACTTTATTTTTTAGTCTCTGAATATTTGATTTCTGTCTCACTCCCCCCTGCCTTCACAGAGGATGACATTCTTTTCTGCTCAAGTCCTTTCAGGCACTACTGATCTTGAAGCTCCCCAATTACAACCACTTTTCTTGTGATGGTGACACCTTAAGAGACAACAGCAGCTGCCTATAAAGGGCCTCTGCCATCTGTTTCCTCTGCCACTTCTTCGAGACAGCTCTAGCTATATACAGAAAAATATTTATCACAGTTCATTCACTTCCTCACTCAAAAATGAGCAAGACAAAAATGTCTTCTTTCAAGATTCTGCTTCTGCCCTTCAAAAACCCGTGACCCTCAGCCTAAGGAAAAGGGCAATGTTTGAATCTAAAAGGAAGCAGCAGAAATTCTGGATGATTGGTCCCTTGAGACCCTGCACTCTGAAGGCAATTCTGGGGGACATCTACATTCAGGAATGACTCCTCATGGCTGTCTGAAAGGCAAAAGTCAGAGCCAGGCCACTTCATCTCAACCACCAAGTTTTCATACCGGTTCTATCTACAAGGAAATGCACGTGTGCACACACACACACACACACACACACACGAACACACTTAGTTGTGAATCCTTTTCCACCGCCTCTCCATAGAGGTTCAATGGGATGGGATTAAGGAGAGCAGTTCCTGCCCAGGAAGACTATTGGCTAGAATTGTAAAGGGAAGAGAAGAAACATCATCAGGGGTTAGTGTTGGTGGGGAAAATTGCAAACATGAGAGATGATGTGGAGGAAAAGGGAAGAAAGGAAAAAACAGTGAATTCTGAAGAAGAGTGATGAAGAGAATGAAGAAAAATTAGAACCAGAAGTGAAAAAAAAAATAAAATAGAAGAAGGTAAAATATTAGGTAACATCCTCAGGTGGAGATAAAAATCCAGGAACAGATTCTCAGAGATTTACTGTTTACAATGGACAGGTCACAGTAAGGTTGCAGGAGTCAGCAAATAGGGTTGGATGAAAGGTCATTTGATTCACAGTGCTTGGTCTGTGATACTGAATGAACATGGCATAAACCTGGGAAATATTCAGTGTTTAAGCATGATCCCTTGGACTGCAGCTACACAAGACCCGAAGAGAGACAGAAGTTCTCTGAGCTATAGCAAATTTAAGAATGAAATGTAGTTATGAAGCAGTGGGTGGAGAAAAATAAAACAGGCCCTAAAAATAAATATCATGTTCAGGAGGAGAATGAAAACTGAGAAATAGGAAGAGAAAAATCAGAAAGGAATAGAAAATCCAGAGGACGGAGGTGGATAGTGTTATTCTTTATTTGACAGAATGTATACTTTATACAACAAGCTAAATCAGAAATTTATAGTTGTTTGCTTCTAGCAAAAACACACATCAGGAAAATCCCTACCCATGAATAGGATGTCATTGCATTCTTAGGTTTTTGTATACCATCCTCATTTTCTGTTTTTCACTGCTACCAGATAGGAGTATAGTCTCTGGGGGGAATAGGAGGTGCAGAATAAAGTCCATATGCTTCTCTGGGGAGTTATGGATTTGATAGGAAGCTAGAATAAATACTTTAGCAGCCTGTGCCACAGAAACAGAAGTGGATTTCACCTCTCCTGCAGGGGTTGGTATGAAAACTCTGACTGCGTAGTTTGGAATTTTATGGGGCAGCTTTTCTGTAACACAAGGAGAACAAATGGGGCTGGAAGACAGAAAGCAGTCAATAACATAAAATACAATAAAAAAAAGATTCAGTGAAAGATAGAGATGCAGAAAGAAAGGAAAGAGAAAGGTGAATGCCAGCAGGTTCATGGTCACCTCTGGCATTTTACACGCTCACCTATCCAAGGTGATGAGTCCGTAAGAGGATTCTTGCCCCAAGGGGAGGGCAGCCAGGTTGAATTTTTCTAATGAAGATGAAAGACAATGAAAATGTGAATAGTTAAAAGAGGAACTGCTGGACTGGGTGAGCAGCTGGCATAAATAAGTGCAGAATCTCATTAACTTTGGGGCTGTCGCACTCACTCACACTAGAAGTGAATCTAGCCCCTGGTTTATCGGGTACGTCACTGGCAAAGCAGGGACACGCGGTGACCTTGGGGGCATGGCTGTTTAAAGCACGCACAGCCCTTCCTCAGCCTCATACTCCCCTTGCTTACACGGACAGCGTAAGCAGCGTGGCTCCCTCCGAGTCAGAGAGGTTACATTAGTGCAAACAAGGGGAGAACTGGGCCTCCATCTCTTGTGCATAGAAACACTACAGTACCGTACGTCATCAGATGCCAGTTCAGTAGTCATTTCCACAGATACAAGAGAAAAGAGACAACCTCGTTTCTAATTTAGTCGTGATAGCATCAAAGAGACCCAAAGCCTATTGCTTTCTGGGAAGCAGGGACTTCAACAATAATAATTCTTTGCACATATATAGCACCTTCATTGCTAACTGCTTACTTTATACCCTGGGGTGTGAAGAAAAAGGACTCCACTTAATTCCATATGCTCTTAATTGGTCTCTATCCCAGATCCTTCCTAGAAAAATATGATAGAAATACCTAAACTCGCTGTTAATTTGTCAAATTAGGGCAGTCATTGACACGAGCAGAGATGCAGGCCTAGTTTGCATCTTACATTGCAACTGCATAGCATAACATCTAGAAACAAAAGAAATGCCAGACTAAGTAAATCTGAGCTCTGTTTAATCCCTGACAAATATTTCAGGGAAGAGGCAAGAACCACATGGCAGTCAGATAGGGGATAGACTGCCCTTGTGAAATGTTATCCTAGTTTTTATGGAGACTGGCTTAATTGCTGAATTACAAAACACCCAAAATGCTGTTCACATCCATTAGGAGGATGCTTAATTTTCGTGAACTCTGTCGTAAATGCCCACTTCCTTGCTAAATGTTGTTAAAATCTTGGCCACGAGAGCTCCAATGGCAATGAGCTCCACAGCCCTGATATGCATCAAATGAGAAAGCTCTAACTGGGTCTCTGGTGACTCACATCAGGTCCTCTTGTCTGTGTGTTACAAAATGGGGAAATCAAGAGCTACTGATCCACCTTCTCTAACCCATTCATTATTCAACACAATCCAATCACTTTCCCTCTCATTCACCTCCGTTTTCAGGCAAACACGTCTAGTTTTTGCAGACTACCTTCATACACACAGTCTTTCCTACTCTTCCTTGTCCCTGCCCCTCTTTTGTGAACCCTATTTATGACTTTGCAACACCCCACCCTTGGATAGCCCTTGCTCCTGCACTCTCTGCTATCCCTCTTGGTCTTTGACTTGTGCCTGGGGACTTGCTGGAGGTGGGTTTTCTGTCTGCAGCCATGTGCTGCAATGGATCACTAACAGCAACATCCCTGTTTCTGGCATCCAGTGAGTCACCATGGTTCATGTAGAGCCCTGCACAATATACAATCCCCCTTTTCTCCCAAGCCAGTGATACCCTGTGCCCTGCCTCACTGAGGTTCATTCAGCCTACCACCTGTCCTGAAGCCCCCAGGCCCATCCACCTTACCCCCTTAGATGTTCCTGAGAATCCCAGAGAAAATCATGCCCCTATAAACAACTTGAAAAGGATGACTGCTCACTGAGGCTCTTCTCCCTGACAACCAAAGATCCTTCACTGTAGTGCACAACAACTGCCCCAGGGTTATGGCTACGGAGACCCTTATTTTCCATTTGGATCCTGGCCTGATCCATGTCTGAGGGTTGCCAGGGAGGGTATTTAGGGCTGCCATGAGCTCCTTCCAGCCCAGTTGCTGGCTGAACGCAGATGAGCCAGCTCATCAGCTGAGCTGCCAGTGAGCCCTCTGGCCATGGGAGTTTGGAGGCAGCAAAGTGGAGGGATGTTGACTTGACCACAGGCAATGAGCAATGAGGGGAGCAGAGGGAGGGGCTCAGGTCTCACCCCCCTCAGAGGTAGCTGGGCTGCCCTGGAGGTAACAGGAGACAGTGACAGCAACTGGTGTCATACACTGCTCTGAGGAGGGGTCACACCGGCCAGAGAAACGAGGGGGACAGCCAAAGTGGGATTGGAAAAGTGTTGCTTTAAGGCATAGAGGCACCAGAACTCCAAAAGAATGGGGTCCTTCAGCTGGGGGGAATGACTGTATGTAAGGTGGGGAAAAGCCAGAAGGAAATGATTGCAGGGAGAAGAGGAAAGAGGATAGAGAGATGGCAGGAGCAAAGGGGACAGAGAAGAGCAAGGACAAGATAGTATAACAGAGGAAAGAGCAAGGGGGTGGGTTTCAGAGAACTTGGAGAGAAACAGGGAGAAATAATGAAGGAGAAGATGCTTTTGAGAGAAACCACAGAAGAGACATGAAGATGAAAGGGAAAAATAAAGAGGAAAAACAGGGGAGGGAAACGAGAACAAATTAAAATGGAGATGGATAGAATGAGTCAAAGATGGAGGGTGAGGGAAAAGCTGGGGTCATACGGGCAAGGGAAAAATAACTTTTAGGTGTATTGTATTTACAATATGTTCTGCGTATGCCTAACCTGTTCTGTGCTTGCCCTGCTGGGTAGCTGTTGCTCCGGGATGGGGGCTACGGGGGGAGGACACGAAGTGAGAGCCCCGCTGTAAACCATTCCCCTGGCAGCAGCATCCATCCCTCCCCGAGAGCCCCTTGCGAGGGGGAAGGTTTCATGTCCGTGAACGGCAGCAGCACAGCCCCCGACAACGAGTGCAATATGGAAGGGAGAAGCAGTGCAGAATGGAGCAGCGAGGGCTCCCCCTGGGATAAACCGGGTATGCCTGATTGGAAATCTGCTCTTAAAACAGGGGCAGGGGGCAGAGCCATCTGAGAGCCTGAAATGTTCCCTGCTCCCCCCGGCAAACCTCCTCGCTACTGCTTTTAAATTAAATAAATATGGAGATTCTGCTGTCAAACCTCAGCAGTTCTCCTCCCCCAAAACTCTTGCTTAGATTGTACCAAATCGCAGCCAAGTGAGACAGGGACACAGAAGGCTGCATGGGGAAAAGGATGGGTTAAAAGGGAAACACTGGATAGGAATAGCTCCTGGTCTCCCTGGCAAAGAGACATTTGTTCTATCTCTGTGTAATTTCTTTATACATTACTGCTGCCACACTGCATCTCCATGTCCCTCCCACTGCATTTCGCTCTCACTCTTTTCAGCAAGGCAATTTCTGGTGCATTTCAGGACATTATTAACCCATTCCTCTTTCTCTGCCAGTAGGAAGTTTCATAATTTACAAGCAATTTAAAAGTCAGTTCTAGTAACTCACTAGTCAGGAACCGCATTTCCTAGTCAAATCTTACAAAGGAATTGAGCTTGCAGGTCTCAGCCCCTCAAATCCCTGCCTTCTTGGTGACTTCAGTCAGGTGTGAATTTAACTTGAGAGGAGAACCAAACCGACCCAAGTCTGGGATCCTGAGTAATTCTTTCTCACCATCTGCCACCCCGCTTTTTAAAATTCTTTGTCTTCCTGTTCATCCAAGGCCTGTCCAGCTCTGAATCCTTTTTCTCCCCGTCAGATGCAGTACCAGCAGCAATCAACTATGTGCTGGACCACTTCCTCCTGCTGCATCTCAGGGCTGGGGTAGGATGTTTCTGGTCCTGAACTGTGAAGACATGGAGACCCTGACTTAATCTACTGCTGTGTCCACTGAATTTTCAGAAAAGGCCCTGGATTAGGTCAGCAAGAATCAGAGGAAAGGACCCTGGTAGATTTGTGGATCCTTGGAAGTAGGATGGCAGGCAGTTCTGAAGAGCAAAACTAGGGATGCTGACAGAGATAAGTGTTAAATAAAGGAAATTGGGAAAGATAAGTGGAAAATAGGGAAAAAACCCTACTCATAAGATGGATATTCAAGGAAAGAGGTGCACCAGGAACAAACAGCAGTGAGAGAAGGAAGTGAGAGGAAGCGACGCAGTGCAAGAATTGTCTGGCAGAAGCTTGTCCACTGCCTGTGCTCTGCCTCACTTTGCTGTCAGGTCCTCATTTCTGCAAACACTGAATCTGCACTTAGCTCTCATGCGCTGTTCAGATATAACAAGCTGGAAAGGGAACAGATCAGCTCATTAATTTTCCTTGGGAAGGGTCTCTAGGCAGGAATTATTTTCTCCACCAACATCCATTCAATTACTTGCCTTCACACCAGTCAGATCTACAGGGATGTCTAACCTCATGTGCATCACTCATGCCTGCCTGCCCTGGACTCTTCTCTCCCTCCTTCTCAGTATAAAAGCCTCCCAGACCTATCCCTTTCCTAATAATAATGACAACATGACAAAACCAATAACTTGCAGATATAAAATACAATTCCTTTGCTTGCTTCATAAGACCCTGATAAGGCATCATCCCTCACTTTTTGAGATCCTATAGGAGATCTACAGGAGCTAATGAAAGAATTAGATAAGGCATCACTCATAATAAAAAGTGGTTTTAAAACATTCAGTGCCAAGAAGGAATTAGGCTGGAAGATCCGCAGCCATTTCGAAGTTGTAAGAGGTGCAGGATCCATGTGGGGCATGAGCTTGCAGATCTCAATTGCTTGGTGTACGTGTGTGTTTTGTGCCTAAACAGTCAAAGGGCTGAGAAAAGACATTTTTCTTGAAGGGTAGAGACTTTTGAATGGCCTGGAGATAAATTTGGGCAACTTCAGTGTCTGAGAAAGAATCATTTTGAGGAAGATTAGGAAAAAATCAGAAGCATGATCTGCAGTAATGTGAACCGACACCACCTATCTGCTTGAGTAGGGGTGCATGGTGGGACACAAGAAAGGGGGGAAAGAAATCCCAACAGAGGAGGAACTTCCCAAATGACACTCCTCTTTGAATCAATATAAAGATCTGAAAACACTGACTGAAAGTCCACTGTGGGGAACAGAATGAGTGAAGGGATAAGAACCCAAAAATTGTAAGCCTGGGGACCAAGTTCTTCAAGAGGCACTTGCAGTTCTGACCACAGCATATCTGTGTGTACAGCCCAAGACTAAGCCCTCACATCCATTTTTGCTACTGGCTGTCTTGGTCAGGAAGAGAAAATATAATTTAGCGCAACAACTTGAACGTGAGGTGTCCACCATCTCTGACAGCCTACAGTGTTGACTGATGCCAGCGCTCCTCCACATACCCAGAAATGAAGGTACCATCATCAGAGGCTCCCTAGCAGTAGCAGTTGGCTGTTTGGATTTCTTCTTTGATTATTTTCTTGGTAAAAATCTCCTGATCTCTTCTTCATTGTCTCTCCTCACCCTATAGACCTGTCCTGACACTCACCCTAGGCAGAAGGATAGTGTCTGTCCCACACTCTTTGTCAGGTACCTCTGCCACACTGTGGGCAGACTGTGAACAGAATCCAAGGGGTTTGCCCTTTTCTCAGCCTCCTGGGGCCAAGCTCTTCCCTCCACAAATTTGCCCATCCTCAGTATCATGGAAGAAAGCAGCCTTTGCTGCATCCTTCCTCTCTCCTGTCCACCAGCAGAAAGGTTTTACCAGGGAGAGCAAATCAACCAGGAACACCTTTCTGATTCCTTCTGCTGAGAAAGAAGATAACCCCCTCTAAGGTGATCAGATGTGACAGTAAGAGACCTGCCATCCAAGGGCTGGTGGGGATGTTTGACTGTGCTGTCCTGGGACTAAGAGAGTGCCAACCACCACCCCATGCAGGCTGTGGGGCTGCTGGAAGCCAAGTGGAGGCATCTCAGCAGTGGCAGTGCCAGACCTATGTTGTGCCACCCCACGAGGGAAACCTGTGCCCAGACTTTGCTCAGCATGTGCCCAATGGGGATGGTTTTGCCTTCTGCTGAGATGCTCTTGCTACCAAGCCTTTACCCAAGTTTTAATGCAACCTGTGCCCTCGGGCAAGAGCTGGGCTCAGCTCGCCTGTGGTGCATTGCACCCTCCTACCTCACTTGCCACTACTGCCCGGCATTCAGGGGCTGGGGGAATGGGCCAGCCCAACCCTCACATGTCTGGGGTGAGCGAGAGCATCCTGCCAGGGCCATGCAGCTTGTGCTCAGGCTGCACTTCACACCTCTCATGCAGGGCTGCAGTTTGAGCCTGCTGGAAAGCATCAACAGGGAGGGCAGGGGACCTGGCCTGGCAGCACAGTGTTGTGGGGGCTGGGGGCACTTCAGGGCTTTTAATTGGAAGCATCCTGGCACATTCTTTTGCCATGCAAGCCACTTTTCCACAGTGCCTGTGGGGTCCTGTCAGCTGTAAAGGAGAAGGAGACCCAAGCTCCTCCAATCTGACAAACCTCCCCCGCCCCTTCCTCCTCCCCCTCAGACCGCGTCCCTCTGGGTACGGCTCTGTGGGCAGATAGACATGATCTGAATTCACTGCCTCTCCCGGCTGGGGTCCTCATACCTCCTCTCTCCACGCCAGCCTCCCCTCACCCTCCAGCTTGGGGACATGGCTCAGGAAAGGAGTTCATCCCTGCAGCCTCTCTTGCCCGCATGGCTTTGCATTTGGGCTTCTTCCNCTCTCTCATTAATTTTTAATTAAGGAGATGTCTCCTTCCCTGGTTGTAATGAATATCTGTGTGAAAGGCTTTTCATTTTTTATTAATATACAGCTCTATATATTTTATCTATTCGGAGGAAATCTGTGCGTGTGTGAGCAAGTGTGTTTTAAACATCCCCCATTAATTTACCGCTATTGATTTTCTGGCTTGGATACAGCATATAGTATTCAGCATAGAGCTCCTCTGCAGGATATGTTAAAAGGCAGCAGTTTGGGTTGACAAAGGGCACTAAATGCAGTATGCGTCAAATAGACCATCGCTCAATGAAGTCACTTAGCTATTCAAAACATGTCCAGCCATCACTCAACCGTTTGCACCAAGAACGGGGGAGAAATTCACGCTTCTTCCCGGACACAACCATTTCCAAACAGCAGCTTTAGCTTGCTTTGGTGAGAGACATCAAAACATACATAGTTTATTCCCCCCTTCCCCCTGCGTTCCATCTCTTAGTGTCAGGCTAAGAAAATCAGTTCTGCGGTACCCACTCCCCCGTTCTCTCCCACCAGGGAGCTCCAGGCACACCCAGCTCCGGTGGACACTGGCAGGCACAGATCTTATCCCTGGATGTCCATGAAGCCCCAGCAGCCCACCATCCAGCTGGGAGCTGATTCATAAGCAGGGTTTTTACAATGGGCTGTAATGTGCTCCTGTGCTCTCGCTCTCTCCTTCTCACTACGTGTGTAACATAAACCACGCATTTACATGGGTTGCCCCTATCCCTTCAGCACAGGCTGAAGACCACCTCCCCAGCCCACATGTACGCCAATAGCAGTACTGAGCAACACATATTTAAAAGCAAATCACTGGCCCCTCTTTTTCTTTCCCCCTCCCTTAGGAACGTCTGATTCCAGAAGTTGGCTGCGGCGGTGTCTCTTCTGCCATCAGACATGTCACTGAGTTGCTGTTCAGTTTCACCACATCAGACTTAGGCTGATTTTTCCATTCAGAGGCTTGTTTATTTTTAGCCTTTACCATAAACCTTAAAAAAAACCAAAACAAAAACAAAAAAAAAAGCCCAGAACAACACCCTCCCCCCCTTCTAACAATGAAGAAACTGGGGGAAAATCCCAGTCCCAAAACCAAACCAATCAGCCTCCAACCTTTGCACCCAGCCTAATGAGATGTGGTTGCTTACAGACATTAGAAATGCTCTGAACTCTGCTTGAGATGACTGGTATTGTTAGATTTACTGTGCAAGGCATTTTGGACATAACAGGGTTGCTTCCCTTTCTCTCTTTTTCTCTCCTAAAGTGGACTAACAATTGCATCCAAAGTGCTTTGCAGTCACCCCCTCCCCACACTGTCCCTCACTCACAGTCTTGTCTTTGCAAATAAACCGTTTGCAAAGAGAGCAATTATTTCACTCTGTGGTTGCAGCCGGAGCACAGCAATAACACAGCATTTTGGCATTGCTTACCCAGGCAATACAAACAAGCTGAAGACAGGCAGACTGCACAGTTGCTTTTTGAAAGGGTGTCTCAGTGGTTTTGTAACACACACATTATTCCAGTTGGAGAGAGGAAGTGAATTTTTGGGAAAGGTGGGAAGGGGGAGGGTGGGAAAGAGGAAGGGAGAAGGGAATGGAACAGTGAATGTTTTGCCTGTCTTCTTGCCTCTGTGCCCTGAGTAACTGAGCCCACCACTCTCAATCCACGATGAAAGGAATGAAGTGAGAAAATGGTGGAATGTGGAGGGATTTATTGGGGGGAGGGGGGAGAAACATGGGGTAGTGGGAGAGAAAGGGGGGGTTGGGGGGGAGGAGGTGTGGAGGTCCAGAATCAAATACCTTCCAGGCAGCAGGTTCTCCATAATCCAGAATGGGTCATGACTTCCTCGTTCTTTTTGCTGGTTTCGTTCTCACTGACAGTTTTAGTCTTGCAAACCCCTCTGGAGTAAAGCCAGTAGTCGGTCCCCACAGCTATGGTCATCAGGCTGAAGGCAGCGAAAGCACCAACGGTGGTTAAAAGCATCTGAACACCTCTGTCAAAGAGCCCCATAATTCTTCATTATACAAATACCCAACCGCCTTCTGATTCTTGGGGTGTGTGTGTTTAATAAAATAAAAGAATAATAATTCCGACTAATAATATAATGGGTATAGAGAGAGAGATAGATATCAAAAAAGGGAGGTAAGAAAGCCCACGGAAAAGAGTGTAAATTAGAAAGACCACACGGGAAGAGGCTTGCCTTTTAAATCGGAAACGTTCTGGTTGAAATATAAAAAAAGGAAAAAGGAAAAAGAAAAAAAAAAGAGAGAAAAGAACCAAGAAAAACCAAACAAATAAAGAGAGAACCCCCCCCAAAATGAGACGCCTTAATCCCTTTTTCTAAAATTCTGGTCTCCAGTTTCCATATGTAATGGCTAATTTGGAGATGGCTTCCACAGTGAACAGGGGAGCAGCAGCAGCATCCTCAACACAATCTCTCATTATCTGGACCTAGACAGTTAGAGACTGTAAGAGCAGAGATGCAACCTTCAGTCTTCTTGCTTAGCTCTGCAGCCTGCGCCATGAAAATCCTTTTCCTTCCCAGTTATCTTCCTTGGGTTTTTATTTATTTTTTTTTTTCCCGGCAGCGGCAGTCGCTCCAATCCTCTCTCACTTTTTCTTGCTTGCTTCTCCTTCCTTTCGCTCGCTCCTACCACCAAGCCAGAGTGCCCAGTATACTGTAAGCCCTTGATTTCAGCTGAACAGGTGCCGAGGTCTTGCCTCCCATGGCTTTTCCGCACAGCCGCGGCGCTCGCTCCCGGCGGAGGTGGGCGAGGAGAGAGGGGGGCTCCTGGTGCTGGGGGGTTGCGGGGGAGGAGGG
>VXBX01005245.1:8500-33437 GCA_013400415.1 Scytalopus superciliaris | reverse complement strand
CGCCGCCCCCTCCCCAGCTCAGCCTCTCTCGCATCCCCGCCGTAGGTGCGCGGAGCTGCGAGTGCGACCCGCACACCGCAGTTAAACCCGCACAAAACTTCAGTCAGCCGTTTCTCTGCCCAGGAGATGGGTGAGATGTAACGTGGAAGGGTAATTTAAAAACAAACATGTATTTCTGCTCTTATCGCGGTTGTTATGATTTTTAAGTGCTTCCTCTTCACTCTTTTTGGGTTTGCTGCAAGTTGCATATGTCTTGGTGTTGCTCGTTTTCTGTCCCTCTGCCTCCTCCTGACCAGTGTTGTGTGGATCCAGTGTGTGCCTTCTGACTTTGTCTTTATAGCTTTCTGTGAAATCCCAATGCCTGCTCCAAGAAGCAGACATTTTGGGAAGATTCTTCATGAGAAAGGACGATTTACGGTAATTACTATCATTTTGTTAAGGAAAGGAATCACCAAAACTGAATACCTCCACCCCCAACAACCCCCGGAAAGCAATTCACCTTTCACATCCTCGTTTTACACATAAAGATGCACGAGCTGAATGGATGCAGCCTGAAATCTATCACTGCTTAAGTTTCCTGTGTCAGACACAACCTGATAGTACCGGGAACATATACCAAATTGTGCAATACTGACATCTAAGTATGTCATAATCCTCTCTCTCTTCCTCAGCAGTATCATTACACCAGGTTAATTACATTAGTCACCTCCTGGTTCTATACATGTAGCTGCTCATTAATGCAACAATCATAAAGAAAAGAAATAATCTAATTCTTGATGCTACCGATTTTGTTTCTCTCTGATCAGATTCATTGTTCAGTGAAAAGGAGACCAGAAGAGCTGCTTTAGGTTCACTGCTGTTCTGTGCGGGGGAGCAGGGCTGAGGGAAGGGGGTGCTGGGAAGTTGAACCAGTTGGGAGGGCTTCAGCCATGCTGCAATTTCATAACTCCATTTATCTCTTTTCCCTTCTCTCTCTCTAGATGCTGCCTGGGATTGCTCTTTCAGAATAATCTGCCCCAGGACTGCTGGACATGAAGGGCTCTATAAGAAGCAGCCAGGGAGCCACCAGCTGCCCTACAGACCCTTCGTCATTTTCCCTATTTGGAGGACACAATCCAGGCTGCCCTCACAGAGACCAAGGCAGAGGTGTTTACCAGCAAGCACTCATGGTGTCTGGCATCAGCCATATGCACATCACCACCAGCAGGCAGGAGAGGCTCTGGGGAAGACAGAAGAAGGGAGGGGTGTTAAGAGACATCACAGATTGAGGCCACTGAAATACTGTTTGGGGACGAACAGACCCTGGCCTAATCTGGGGGAATCTTAGCCTTGCCCTCTGCCACAGGAGTTGGGGGGCCTCTTTCTGCACTCATGGAGCTGTCAAACAGCTGGGGATAAGCAAGAGAGGAGGTGGCCCCAAAGCATCTTTAGTACTCTGAGTACAGCCTGCTGCAAGAGTGTGGAAGATGATAGCCTGTGAACAGGCTCTCTGAACTGTTGTCCTTGGTGCAAAGGAATTTAAGAGGCAGACATGCAGATAACACCCCTAAGAATATTGTCTTAGTGGTGAGAGTGTCTCTCAGTGGTGGGAGATTATGGCTCTACAGGAATGGCCAGTATTGAGAAGGCTCTGTGAGGATCTTAGCTGGGAAAGCTAGAGAAGATCACCTGAAGACGTTGCCTCACATTTCCACTGAAAGAAGGAAGGAGCGTTGAAGAGGGGAAGCATAACAGAAAAATAAGTAGCTCTTGGGACTCTGAATATTTTCTTTTTGTCTTGGTGGTCATCCCTCTCCAAACCCATCCCTGTATTCAAGTCTTCTCATTCTTCGAGGGAAGGTAGAAAATATGGGCCAGGACCCTGAAAGACTCTGAAGAGGAAAAAACTTCATCTGGATATTCTGGCACTCAAATCCATCAGGCACAAACATCACATTTGTGGACAGGCAAAGCACACTGGAAATCTGTGGAGCTCATACCTCCAATGAAGGTGGGCTCCTCAGTTACTCTGTACTCTCAAAAATGGGTATTACAGCAACAAGAGAGGGGCATATTCTCCCCAAAGAAATTGCCAATGTAAGAAGGCCAGGCTTGCAGGGTGGCAACTTCTTTCATCTCTGGCTGGGAGGAGTGAGACCTATGAGAGCTCAGCACATCTCAGCATCAGAACTAAACACGGCTTCCTGCCTCACACTTCCCAATTTCCAGAAATAATTCCCTTCCTGTTACCCTACTTATACACTCTTAGACCATTCACAATAATCCCTCTACAGTTCTAAATGCCACAGGAGAAGAATGGAACAAAGGCAATGCAAATGCCAGACTGTCCTGTGTGACTGCTTGTGCTGTGGTTAGATGCTGTGCTGAGATTTCATCTTTCCTATAAAGAATCATTAAAAATGATAATACAACACAAGAATACAGGATAAAAACACTGGCAGATTTTTACAACAGTTGCATCTTCTTGAATAGCACAACACAGAATGACATCTATAGAAGAGTAAGGAGAGAGAAATTAATAGTCTGGAGGAAATAGAGATTTTAAATTACATTTTAAATTACTTGAAATGAGAAGCTGATGAGACAGGGAGCCACAGGAAGTCTGCTTCCAATGGCAAACCAAGAGTGCTGCTATTTGTGGAGAGAAGGGGCAGTGCTGTAGGAAAAAAGGGGCATGAGAAAGATGCAGGAAGCGAGATGAAGGGCACAAAGTCGGAAGCAACTCCATGGGATGATAATGAGACTGAATAGAGTGTTTGTGGATTGAATGCTGCAGTGGAGCTCTTTGGCACGTAGGATAAAATCAGACAGCAATAGTGTATAAAAACTGGTATCTAGGAATCTTCATCCTGGGGAGGCCAGCTCAGAAGGAGCTGCTGTAATGAGATGTAAAAGAGATGGAGTTGATGCAGCTGTATTTGCAGGCAGAGCAGAGGTGTTAATAGGCAGATGCACCAGCAGAGGAGATGGTAGGAAAAACAAATTGGGGTTAGGGTAGTGATCATAGAACTAGAAGCCAACGGGGCAGAGGTATGGTGCAGAAAGAGAATTAAAATGTAAGATAGTTCATGGAGAAAGAAAAATGTCACATATCTCTATGGGGGCAGACAAGAGTAGAGGGGCAATCAGAGCAGTCATCACTGACATCCAAAGCTGAGAGCCCAAAGCACTTAAGAAACATTATTCACATTGTATCTGCATGCTGGTGGTTTCTTAGACCAATTTAACATATTAGCAAGCTAAGGAAAGAAGTTTTGTGCATTTTTGCCAAAGAATTGCAAGTGAAGGAACTAGAAATGGAGATGATACAGAGATAGGGAGATGAACACACACTAAAAAGGCCTCACTGGTCCTCTTTTCTTGTCTTCAGGTTCATAAAACTTGAAGATCAACTTAAAAGACAGTTTAAACATCAAATATTCAATACTACAGCCAAGTCATCTCTAATGCAACACTTTCTTACAGACAGTAAGAAAGAAATAGGAGATACAGGATGCAGAAATTTTACAATTAAAATGAGCATATTTCCATGCAAAACTGGTGTAGGTGCTGCCCTGAGAGTGCACAAAAAACTCCTGTGATAGACAGGAGTGGAACCCTGGCAGGTACCAAATATGAGGTTATAATGCTGCCATAGGTAGATCCCTCAGTTTCTGACCTATATCCTCTTCCAAGCTGTATGTTGTGCAGAGAGTTCATTTAGCCCCTCACAACACTCTGTTACAAAGTAACATGTTCATTAATTTGCAGATTCACTGAGGCACTGAAAAATTCAGAATAAAGCCCACCAAGTAAATGTGCTTGAGCTGATTTTAGTGTGATCTGGGTGCTGCCATGAATGAGTTGGGTACCCATGAATACCCAAGAAATCTGTTTCAGATTGAGTCGAGAAGCTAGAACTCCTGTGCGTTCCATGTGAGACTTCTTTTTTCCATCCAACCTTTTCTTCCACTGAATGGTAATGTTTGACATGTTTGCTGTTTGAAGATGGTTGGGGAAAAAAAGTATCATCTCATGAACCCTGTGGGTTGATTCCTTTGAAAAGGAATTCCTTCCTTCTGTACATGGAAGCGATAGTTGGAGAAGACTGAGATTCCCAAGATGATTTTTCTGCCATGATGAGTTTCTGGGATGTGAACTGTTTTGCCTGCCTTTCTCTTTCCATGCTGTGCTAAGGTTTGTATGTACAGCAGCCTCCTAATCAATAGAAATAGAAAAAAAAAAATCAATGCCTGCAACCCATTAGCTCTAACAGAGGGCAGGCTGCTAACAAGTCACTCTATCTGGAATTTTAGTATTTGGTAAAGCGCCCTCAGTAAGAATACATGCATACATATATATACAAACTTACTGAGTAAGACTAGCAGAGAAAATAAGATGTGAGAACATTCCCCCTCCCACCAGCATGTCTATCCCTACATATTGGCATAACTATGCTAAAGTAAAGACACCATCCCCCACTCAGATGCTGTCCCTCATACTTATCCTCTCCAGAGCACACGTTTTTCTACACTTGATCTGTAATTCCAGGCTACCGTCATGCTGGACTATCTTGTGTATAAATAAATACATGCCTTTACACACCCTTCCCCCTGCATAAAACATACACCAGAGAAATCCAGCTGGAGACCCACTTATTCACAAGCATACAGCCATTACTCTGCTGTATTCCCAGATCCTTCATGGAAATCCTCTTTTTTTTCTTGCCATTCAGATTCAAAGTCAGGCACAGATAGTTCCCAGTGACATCTACATCCATCCAACTTTGAAACCGTATTTCAGGCAACAAAAAGTTGGTAAAAAGGTTATGGCACAGATTATGTAATCAGAATCTGCTTCTAAGGTCAAGGCACAGGGAAAGGTCTCCAGAATGGATCAGAGAGCCATTAGGTATCACTGTCCATTGTGCCTGAAATATGGGCACAAATAACTGTGTTGGCCCCCAGTAAAGGCTTTGTCCATCCATTCACTGACAGTAACTAGATTAAACTCTCACTTCTCATCTGCCTGTTATGGAAGTGATGATCTTTTCTGGTCAACTCCAGAATCCTCAAGTTAAGTCATCATTTTGTGACAAACTGGTTTATGAAACACCAGTAAGAAAATGTGCATTGGGTGTGCTTTAGTTCTTGAAGAAGAAAAAAAGCTTGTTTTCATGTAAACATTGCAGTAGTCAGAGAATTGCAAAGAATGAGACAAAAAGAGACAAAGGCTTCTTTTTCTTTTTTTTTTTTTTCCCGAACTGAAGGTTTTCAGAAACTTCCTGGAAGCATCAGCACAATGATAAATGCTGAGGCAAAGGTGAGGCCTACAGTGGGGATGGTTCATGTTGACACTGATCGATATTCTGTGATATCAATCTTTCTTTCAGTGTAAAGGGCACAGATGGGGACAGTCTAGAGGATCCTGTGCAGCCTTGTCTATTCAGTATCATCATTTAAAGTCACGAACCAGTCCAAATATGAGCTTTTGTCATCTAGTCTTCTGCATCTACAGGGTTATCACTGGGCTTCCTTCATGGGGCCGACTTGCTTTCCTAGGCCTGGTGGCATTGACACAAGTAACCCTCCTGCAAGACAGCTATGCAGACTTTAATCTTCTTCAGGACATCCCTAGCTCTTCTGCCAGTTAGTTTAGGGAATCAGGGGAGGAATACTGAACTTTTAACTTCTCTGATGCTCAGTAATAAATCAGGGTTAAAAGAGGTTCTTGAAGGAAAAACAAGAGAAATGGTTAGTCCCTACAATAGGTTATTTCATCCCTCTGACTTTTCAGAGGGACAAATCAGGAGCAGCACATATCCCAACACCTATTCAGGAGTTCAGTTTCTAAGAATTTTCTTGGAAAATTCAGAATTACCATATCCCACTGATGTCAGAAACAGGCTACCAGCTTTAATGTGAAAACAATTTTTTTCTGTAGTCCCACATAGTCAGAGAGGCATCCTGTGAGATGTGTGTACACTTAAGACACTGTTTCAGAGAAAGTCAGCTGATACATTGTGTCCACAGAGTTACTGTATGAATTCCTAGGATTTGGTTTCATATTATCATTGTAATGGTTTAGGATACCCCATGTGAATTCCTATAGAGGAGGTAGGTTGAACACATCAGATTAAGTCAGTCAAATGCTAGACTGAAGCATTACGGTGATGCACAGAAGAGTATTCCATGGATAGAAATTGTCAAGAGGTGGTATTCTCTGCCTTGGGAATAAAGATCTATTTTAAAAAAAGTAAGCAAAACACATACATCTATTTAGGTTTCTAATTCCATGTTTAGACATCGAAGAACTGTCCTGATTTTCAGTTGTGCTGAGCAGTCAGCATCTCACATTGAATTTAGAGAGATGTGGGGGCTCCAAATACCTCTGAAAATGTGGGTTTCTGTTTTGATGTTTTAATGTCATTCTAACAGAATAACTTTGACCTCATAAACCAACAAATTTCTTCACAGAAATGAAATCAGAAGTCCTAAGGCCAAATGGTAGGTTCATCAGTATTTGACATTTTTAGTCATTCACTGCAGCTACTGACCACTTCTGAAAATTTCTGGGAATGATCTGAAAGCAGAGTTTACTCATATGGTGGCAATTCAGGGGAAATTAGGAGTCTACTGCTGAGCAAAACAATTCCCAGCAGTGCACTTGGCTCATACAGCTCCACCAGACCAAGCTCAGGACCTTGCTGATGCCTCTCTGCTGGCTATGTGGGTCTCCTTAGCAGCAGCGACCCCAGTAGAGGCTGACCAAGCACTCAAGCCCACCCTATGAGGGTACGGAGTTATGGTTCTCCTTTGTGTTTGTCTACTTTGTTTGCTCTGTTGTCCTCCCTGAAACAGTGAGCGAGTCTGGCAGGGGGCACGGGAAAATGTATCTCAGCCATGCACAGGACAGCTCAGAGCAGGAGAAAGGCTGGTTATTCCCTCCCTGGGTTGTGGGGGTGGCTAGGAGATAAGCAGTCACCTGCCCAGAGCTGGTCCTCCTCCCATGCTCACCACTGCTGCATTCTTTGACAGGACACTTTTCCAGGCTGCTTGTGCCTGTTAGATAAAACTATTCATTTACCATCTTTCCACAAGCCAGTCTGAATCAACAAAGCACTTCTATGTTTCACAGACCATTGGGACTCTTCTCTGCAACTGACCTATATTGGTTATTGGTTCATTTGTTCTGGCCTGCACTCCTCTCTCTTCTCCCACATGGAGCTCATGCACTGCTCCTCCCCCTCAAACAAACACCTTTACACATCCAAGGACATTGTAAAAATAAAATGATCACAACCTGGCCCTCCGGGAACCTCGGTTTGACAGTTTGTCCTGCTCTGATGCCAACAGAATTCACAACCCAGTTCAAGAGAGACAGACAGTGAGTGAGAGAAGGCAGGCAGACAGGCACAGACAGAAGGAGATGGAGGAATCAGGGAGAGAGAAAAAGGAGCAGAAGAAAAGAAACAGGGCCCCTAATCTAGAACACAACAGAGAAAGGGGGATGCAGATACAGGGCAGAGTAAAAACTTAAAATTATAGAAAGTTGAAGAAAGAGATGAAAAAAGGCACAGGAAAGAATAGAAGAGAAAAGAAATGGTCAAAGGGAAAGGGAGGAGGTCAAGTCAGGCAGCAAAGCAAGGTGGTATCTGTGACATAAGGTAGAATAATTAAGAAGGTGAATTTGGGCACTACTTTTTCATGTCTCCTTTTCCGCTGTGAGTACACTCTGAGGAAAAGGGCAAAAGGAGTGGGGAAAGAGGATAAATAAAAGCCTGAGCTGCCATCTTCAACAGCTTCTAGTAGTCAAGCAGGTACACTTGAAACAGGCAGCCTACAGGTTGCAAATGCTCAGGTACACATTGCAGTTCAGCAGGCAGGAAACAGTCTGCATTAGCATAGTGGCATTTACATTCCTGGGTCCACTGGGTCTCTCTGTGCACTGGCAGCAAGCCCTGCATGCATAAAAATGCTTCTGTTTAGTACTGAGGAATTGTGCTCTGATCTCTGCCCTGAGTCCTCTCTGAGGTTCCAATAAGAAAACCTCAGTCCTAAACATATGAGTTTTGTTAGTCTCCCATCTTTTCATACAAATCCCCTTCCTCCCCTCTGACTGATGCATGCCAAGGGTTCATCTCTAGCCTTGTTCTTTTGTTCCTTTGCTTCATCTGTCCTCCTTCCTTATGGCTCCTCTTCCTCACTGCCATTTGTTAAGTTCACCCTTACACAGTCCTATATAAATACACACAAAATTTATCTCCATCTCTGTAGTTACCCACTTACCTATGACCGTACTACCTGGCCGGCACACATCTCTCTCCCTCAGACAATCCATCTATCTCCACAGCACAACTCTGCCAAATCTGCCTGTCTGCCAAATATTTTCATTCTTCACAGCCTTTCTCTTGCTGTCCCCCAGCCATTCTATTTCTTTGTCTCCCCCTTCTGTTTTATCCTCCCTTCAATCCATTCTTCTTTTCTTCTCCCCACTTCTGCCCATCTGTCTGTCTGTCCCTCCTTCCCACAGTTCTTTCCAGCTGACACACACGTACCTCCATGTCTCTTTCCCCTTCTTCCTCACCCCCCATTCCATCTCTTTGTGTTTCCTACACACCGAGGCCCACACTTGCTCTCTCCCATACTGAGAGGAGGCGGCAGCAAAGAATTTGCTGCTGACCGCTGCATTGCTAGGAGGCAAACACATGGCTGGCCTTGTGCAGGCCAGTTTCTGCCTGAGTGCCCCAAGTCACATATCCCCAGCATCATCTCCAGCACTGGGAAAACAGATGGTATAATAAATGAGCGCAGTCTGATAAAAGGAGGAAAGGGTGCCTGCCTTGGATGCCCCTCACCCGCGCAGAGACACACATCTGACATGGGCACGGCTCTCGCTCCCAATACCAGTCCATCTTTGTGCCAGAACTAGCTGGCTGAACAGGGCACAAGCTCTTCCCTAGTACCAGATGGAGAGGAGAGGGATAGGAGAGGGTAGCAGTGGATAGAAAGACCAGTGGTTATTTGTCTGACCACAGCTTATAACCCCAGAAAGAAAAGTACATGGGAGGATCTAAGCAGTCTTAGGGTCATGGGGAGGGCTGCTAACGTGAGAGATGTAGCACAATTGCAGAGACATATAGTTGTAATGTAAGACCTCCATGTGCAGGGACAGGAGGAAAAAGGCAAGAGGCACAGACAATGAAGAGGAATTAGATATCAAAATAACTGTTTACTGAGACAGCATCCAGTGATCACTTCTGTCTCAGTGAAGAGAGAAAGCCACCCTACTTGCAGTCTTGCTGTGAGGGCCAGTAAGAGAAATGACATCTTCTGCTTAAGGGAAATATTCCCCATAGTTCAACAGGGGCAAAAATTGGAGGACAGGGTCTGCATTACTCTGCTTTTGCTCATACCAGAAATGTCCTCCTGCCCTTACACAGTTTCATGACATTGTCCAAGAATGTTACTTTACCTCCTCCACTGCCACCCCAGATATTTGCATCCGGAGACTTGCAGCATTCCTTCTTGTGTATTTACCTGTTACAACAAACCTGTATTTGTTACTCTTTTCCAAACCCACCAGCATTCCTTCGTCATCTAACATTTTCACATTCACTGCTGCCTCTCTGCTGACAACAACTGAAAAGCATTATCTTAACCCTGGAAGACATCTTTCCTAGATATTCTGTTCTACTGCACATACAAGCTGATTTTATGCCTGATGCTTTAACTACAAGCTGAATTTCAAAACTTCCAGATTCATGGTCCTCGAACTGAAGCCATCCAACAAAACAGAAACAAAGTCATAGACATTGCACACAGTGGCCACACACAACTGTTAGCAGAGGAGAAAGCAAGGCTTCACAGGAGTCCAAATGAATTAGCAAAAATAGAGAAGGGAAACCAACACAGACAAGAGATTCCTTCCATGCAGAGCAGAAGGTATTTTTTATTGTAGGTAGTTTTATTCATGAACAGCGTGGTTTCTCTCTGCCTTACACTGACCTCACACACATTGCATATATTGATATTTTGGGGAGGTCTAATGGATATATGAACTGATCATGAAGTTTCTGTTGTGAAATGTCAGTACTCAATTTGTAGTGGGCACCTCTGTTTGGTCAGGTGAGGTGCAGGTTCTCCTTCCATTCCCAGAATGAACATAATGTATTCAGGATGTTGCAGCACAATTAGGCGTAAGTGTATGTGTTGTTCCCCTCCATTCTCCAAAAATAAAGGGTTTAAGCAGGAAGACCATGACACTTTCTGGCAAAGGAAAATAGAGATGGTGGGGGAGTTAATTTGTGTTTTAAATGTGTTTGAGTAACAATTGTAGACACTTATTTCCCTCTACTCAGAAATTCCCTTGGAAGAACTGTACTCAATATGAATTTCCAACATCTCTTCACACTCTTGCACCCGGATAGCCTTACAGTGCCCTTAGCTTACCTACTTTACTTTTGCTGGTCTCACCTGTAAACACTGTCTTCAGCCACTGCTGCTCACAGCATCACAGCTTGCTGTTATCTCCCCACACTACACCTAGGTTTATCATTCTGGATTCTTGCTATTGCCATTTCAAATCCCAGTGTCAACCCTGTCACACAGACTTTAACTCCTTCTGTCTAGTTCTAACACAGGACCTACATCTTGAACATAAACTGATGGCTACCTTACTCATCATAGCTCTGAATCCCCCAGACTGACCTCAGCCCTGAGACCTTGGCCCTGAAAATCTCCAGTTATTTATTCTTGCTACCTTCAAAGTCATCCAGCTCTACCCTGTATCCTCGTTTTCCTTCAATGGCTCATGCAAAAATTACTTTTCTTTCCACTTTATTTCCATACTTATTCTACAAGCTGGGAAAAGCCTTAGGTCTTCCCATCCCTAAATCCCACTCTCCCACTCTGCCTCAGCAAATCCTTTGTGCTCTTCATGAAGGAATAGAGACCTACATATTTCCTACATGTTCCTGTTCCCCTACTGCTCCTGCATTTCCTCTGTTTGGGACACAGAAGTGGATCGTTGCTGCCTTAAAGCCCTCATATTGTCATTTTTCCAGTGCTTGTGCAGAAAGATTACAGGCTACGCTTTTCTCCAATTGATGTATATCTGGCTGGAGGAAAACTCACCAAACTGCCCCCATTCCTGACTCCAGCTTGACATGAAGGATCTGTCACATTTCCCTTTTAAACATTGCCAGGTTCAATCTCAGAGACCAGGAAAGAGGCTTCTTTTGACAAACAGCTCTAAAGGAGGAAGTATGTGAACCCATGGCAGAAGACTGAGAGGAAGATCCCCAAGGAGTGAAAAAAAACAAACCATCAAAAAATCCCTGGAAAACTCTGAAGTCAGAATGAGAACTGCAAGTGTCTGTAAAAGTTACACTATGGCAAGCTCTGAAGAGCAAAGAGGAGGCTGCCAGGGCTCAGCTGGTGGTCTCCTGCAAGGAAATTACACTCTAGACTCAGCAGCATCCCCACCTCTCAGGTAATTTGGATAGGGAGTCACAACAGCTAAAGAGCCCTGAAAAGACTTGAGTAGCTTTCTTCTTCCTCCCTCCCCCAAGCATTGTTGTTCCGGGTCAACAGAGCCAAGGGCAACTGGCACAGAAGATGTTGTTCTCAAGGCAAGATGACAGCAGGAGGAGGAAATAGGACACGAGAAGCAGAGAGATGGTGTGCCCGGGGGCCAACACGGCCCCTGAAGAGCTCCTGCTGAGACTCCATCTCTGCTGCAGAAGGTCCTAGAAGTCCCTCAGCCCCAGCTTCCATGGAGTACCATCTGCAAGATGGAAAACTTACTCACTAAGAACAAGCAGAGGTGGATGTTCTCCATCAAGGTGCAGGTATGAGATAGGAAAAGGACTGAGAAGTCACGGGGAGTGAAGGATCCCATCATGCAGGCATCAATAATTCAAATGTCTTCCTGGTATGAACAGATAACCTGCCATCACCTGGTGGCTTTGTACAGGCAGATGAGACCACAACTGCAAGCAGTTGCCACCCGAATATCATAGATACAGTAATTATTAAAAGCAGAGCACAGCCTTGAGCAGGGTAAGGACCCCCACAGATATGAGTAAATACCAGTAGAAAGCAGTTGCTGCCTCCAGAAGAGAAATGCAGTGTTTTCCTTGCTGTCAGCACCTGTGTCAGGCTCCTAGTTTCTCTTGAGATACAGCTCTTAACTGGGATAGATTGTACGTTTTCAGCTGCAGCCCAGCCCAGCTCCCAATTTAATTGCTAGTTTATGACTTAGCCTGTTTTGTGCTTTCCACGCTACTCCACTTGATCTAATAGAATTATAGAAAGTATTTCTGGGAGGACCTCAGGAGGCCACACAGTTTATCCTTCTGCCCCAAGGCAGTATTTCATTTTCAACAACATCATGTGTCTTTTGCTATCAGGTCAGATCGGTCCAAGATGTACAGAGGGTAAAGAAATGAAGCTTACCCAGGGGAGTCAATTGGCATAAAAGACTAAACTCAGCCTTTTAAGTCACTGAAGTTATATCAAAATAACCCTGGTCCAAATGGTGTAATTTATCAGATCAGTCTTCTAAAAGATGTCCTTTCTTAAGTTTTGAGTCTCTAAAATGAACAAATCTCTAGAAGAAACGGTTTTGACAGCCCCATTTCAGTATATTTAATGCTTTATTATGAACAGCAGTGACCACTCCATTGTTAAGACTGAACAGATCTTATCACGGTATGATCAGCTTTGAAACTCCTATTAACTCCCACAATAAAACCTGATCTTTCTGGAATTTTACATCCAGAATTTCACTCCACAGTAGACTATGTCTGGCAAGACAAAACAAAGCCATTAAAGCATCCTTAATATGACAACTTTACACAAATGAATTTCCAGTAAAATTTCAGAATGTCAGACAGCTTTTTAAGGTTCTTTCTTCCAAGACAATCTGACTAAAAATTCCACTTTTGTTTTCTTTTGTCTATTAATCTCTCTAAGAAGAAATGTCTTGCAGCCTTGGGAATAGATAATGCAGAAATTAGAAGAATGGAAAAAAAAATCAGCTGGTGATATATCTAGCTAAGTAAAGCAGGGCACAAGTATAACAGGGATTCTGAGCAAAACCATGAGAACAAAAGGAAAGGTAAGAAGGAGGGACTCCAAGGAGGAAAGAAATGGTTTTGTCTAACTGAACAAACAAGCAGGAAAAAGGACTACATATCTATTAAAAACAGTTAAAGGCCTGTTTGTTACCTCACCCTTATTTGGAATTTTCAGTTCTGGTTGAGTTGGGTCTTTTCTGTGTTGTAACACTCATGCTGAGCACCTGCAGCACTGCACAGCTGGACAAAGCAGAGGAGCTGTGAGAAGACAACAACTTTCATGGTCAGCAGACAGGCTTTTTGTCTTCCTCCTACTGTTCTCCACAGCATCTGTAATTCAGACTGATGCTAAGGCTGTAAGCAGCAAACATCCATCCTCACCCTACAGACGTGACCACAACAGTTAGTAAATACAGTAAGAGAAACTTAATAATGGCTTCAGACTCTTACTCATCCTGCTCGCCCAGCTCACCTACTCACCACCCTGAATGCCTTCACACAGACACAAAACTATTTTCCACAGCCTTCCCATGTGTGGCTCCTGTGTTCTCTACTGACTCTTCACTACTAGTCTCTACAACCAAGGTCACAAATAAGCTAGGAAAATAGCAACAAGCACCACCTCCATCATGCTGGTATATTATACAGCACATTAGCCAGGAAGGACAATATATTATGCCTTCAAAATACATTCGAAAGGGTTGGATGGTTATTGTCAAACACACCCTTTTCAAGGACATTAAATTGTGTCTATTCTATGCCTGAAATAGTCCTGTAGAAAGCAAGTTGCACAACATGCTTTAGACATGACTTCTTTTCTGATTGTAGTTATGGCCTGTGAAAGAGGGAAAGGGGCAGTGGGTGAATCCCTACTGCTAGCTAATTAGATCATACATTTCCTCTCTCAGGCAATATATCTTTCCCTGCACAAGATGCATTTTTCTTCACTAACCTCTCAAAAGCAGCTTCCCTATAAATCACAAATCACCACTGCAAGCATTCCCTTAATGAGATTCTCCAGCTTTTGCATTCATTTAATAGAACAGAATTCACCAATCTTCATCTTACTCGTGCATTTAAAGTGTTTATTTGAACTTATGGGAGGTCCTTCTGGTGCAGAGAGATGGACTCCCTGGTTAAAGATTGTGTTTTATTACCTATTCCCAAGGCATTTATACCCTCCCTATATACACCAGGTCACACATGGCATACACACCTGGTATGTTATTTTCAATATGAAAAAATATGTATCTTGTTTTGTAATCACATCATCAATAGAACCAGGGAGAAATGAGCTACCAACTCAAAACAAAACTTCTTTAGTTATTTAACTAGATCAGCACAGCATTCAAAATNCGCCCCTCACGGCGCCGCCGTTTGGGTCGCGGGTCCCTCAGGGCTCGGGGCGGGGTTGCGGAGGGCTCCGAGAGTGTAGAGCGGCCACTCTGTGTTATTGTTGTAGCCTTTCACGCTGCAGCAGGGTGGCTTCTTTCTAGTTTTTCTTAATTTTCAAATAATTTTACTAAGATCTTCCTTGACTGATATTAAACTATTTCTATGTCCTATTCCTATTCTGTGAACTGCCCTTCCATCTTCCTTCAGCAGTCCCAACTCGTTAGATTTGGGTTGGAGCTGAAAAGCAACATCATGAAGCTTCCTGGGTTTTCCCCCCTCTTCCAGCCTCTTACGGCACTGGGAAGCATGCTATTAGTAGCAAACAACATTTTTTAGGGTATAAACTTTTTAGGGTATTAACTTTGCTTGGCTACACTTGGGGTTGTATACTCCGGAGCATAGAATCTGCTTATTATGAAAAGCAGTGAGTAACCTTTGGAAGGAGAGAATAATTAATAATGCATCCTATTTGGGTTATAACACTGGACATTCCAAAGGTAGTGTTGGTTCAAAATAAAGTTTTCCACATTTTATTTTAATGTCAAGATAGTACCTGCTGAGAAGGCAGCATTTTTTACCTCTTTCTAGGATGAATGACCCATTTTACATGTTTGGGACTATGTGATATATTTGCCAGACACCTAGCCAGCCAAACAAGTAACATAAAATTAATGAGACCCTATAGCAAAATCAAAGGAGTCTTTTATATGCACATAAAATAACATTGTTTCTGTGATACAAATATGAAAAGGACTTCTCTAGCCTCAGTGGGCAGAGACTTTAATTGTAGATAACTGTAGTGAAGTATAGTGATGGAGTCAGTACTGAGAGTTCCTTTAAAAAGGAAAAGTTAATCCCAGGTCTCCCTATTGCTTTCACTGTTTTCCATCTCTGCATCCTCCATCACATGAAACAGGTGTGGGTTATTGATGCTCTCCATCACTGATATCTAAATAGCTTACCTCCTCTTTCATCTTTCCTGCCTTCCACTCCATCCTCCAACAAACTCACTTGTCTCTGCGTTGTTCCATTTTTGCAATCTTTGCATTATCCTTTGTTGTCTATTTGTAATATTGTCCCAGTTTACTGACAGGTCTGTATGCGAAGGGTTTGAGGCTCCATTATGATGTACTTGAGATTTATTGATCGTGGCCGTAATGTAGTAATATCCATCAGCATTTACTGAGGTCACAGTCATCTCTACCCTTTTGCACAGAGATTGGTGTAATAGAAGGCACAGATTATGTTGGAAGTGAGATTTTCATTGCTGTTGAAAAATCCTGCTTGGAATCTGGCTATGCTGCTTTCCTATCAGCACCCTGGTCCTTTATCCCATTCCCCCATTTCCTACTTACCTCTGCATGCATGTGTGCACAGAACTCTTAATGGACTTGTATCCTCTCNTAACTTTTACTAGTCAGAGATACCAGCACCTGCAGGCAAGAGCCTACTCGGCCCATGTAAATCAACAGAGAACTCCCAGGATTAACAAGACAAACCTTGTAAGATACAAATGTCAGTAAAATTAATCAGATTCAAAAAAGAGTGAGTCTTCTAGTTACCCGAAGCTCATGGAGGACCTCTTCCTTCTTTGGAGAAAGCAGGAGCTTTCCCAAATAATTCTGTAATTTTTGAGGTGGCTTCTAGAAAAAGAACCTCTTCATTTTTTTTTCTTGTAGGTTGAGCTCCTACTCAACCTCTTTAGCTGGTATTCCTGTCCCCTAGCTAATTCCCAGCATCAATACACTGCTGCCACTGAAATGAGCCCAGCTGCTCCTCCAGATTCTTTAAGTGCTTCATAAACTCTGCTACAACATCTGCAGCCATATTTCTTATGTTCAATTCAATGTACTTCTCCTAGTACTGGGCGAAAAAATTATTATAAACCACATGTATAAAAGCCTTGAAACACAGATTCCTGAAAAGCCTGACTGAAAAATCACTCAGTGCTGACTCTCTACAAAATTCAGCTTCCCTTGCCCCAGGGAGTCTACCATAATCTGGGAGAAGAGAATGGTTAAATTTTTGAAGCTCTTGGTGTTAGGCTCACTTACAAGCTGTTACCTTACCATGGATGGTTTAGCATGCTGCATTAGCAAAGACTCTTAGATACACAGTGTCAATGCTCCACACAAAAGAGGAGCTCTCTTTAGGCTTCTACCCTTTCTAATACAAAACTTCTAGCCAGACATGGCTGAGTCAGAGTAACTTAGGCAGGCTGTCTTTCATTTCCCTAGTCCCGTTTCCACTAGCAACACCAGAACTGTGGTCTTTAATCCAAAATTCAATGACAAGCCAGGAGAGTTTAATAAGAAAGAGGACTCTGATTTTGAGATTGAGAACTGAACCTAATCAGAATAGTATTGCAAGTTCAGCTGACAAAAATGACACAAAAATATGTAAGATGACATGGCCATAAAGAAGAAAAGGTAATTTGTTCTACATTTTGGACTTGTCTTTAGAATAGAAGAGGTATTCTTGCAATTTGACCCCATTTTGCAGACAAACCAATTTGGATGTGCCCGCTCACTCCAAGGGAGGTGGCAGCCTCTGGAGAACTCCTGTGACCTGAGACCAGCAGAGGGCACTGTGTCACCAAGTGACAGTGGTACGGACGCGCGACATTTCCCACCAGGCAGTGACAGTGAGCCATGTCGAAAGAAAGAAACAGTCTAGAAATCAGAAACACGTATTAGTCACCAGCATATCGCTCCTACAATTGATAAGGGCAACACTGTTAAAACAGACCTCAAACTCTGGGCACTCCTAAAAACACACCTAAATCCATCTCAGTCCCCACACATCTCAGTCTCCAGGTGTCGATTTTAGGGCATACGCCTCCTCCTGAAAACACTTTTCAAGGGGTAGGGCCAAATCATTCCTGCCCCGCAATGAGTGTATCAAGGTTGGGTTGCTTAAGTCGAAAAATATGCTGTCAGCTTCCTCTCTGTTTCCAAACCTCTAAATCCTTGCTTGTAGCAGCAGGAAGTCTGTTCAGACAAGATGATATCAAAGCAAAGAGCTGGCATTTCCATTCTGCCCTCCCCTTTTACTCCCCGCCTCCTCCAACCTAGCAGATTTTCAGTGAGCAGAGAACCAAGTTAGAGGACATGAAAGGAATGCTGAGGTAGCAACTTCAGAAGAGTGTCTTTCCACTGGCTTATTTCTAGTTTATTTTGAATTACCAGAAGATGACCATGAAGAAGCAAATAGCTCATCTTTTTCCTTCTCTCTGTATTCCATCCAGCAGGATTCTGGGCACTAGAAGAAGCTTAGAGGATAAATAAGTCATACCAGTTATGCTAGTGAGTGAAAAGTTTCCACTTTCTCTTTGTACAGTTGGTGGAATAACTTTGCCAGGGTGCAGAAAGGGGCTTCAAAATTTTTCATCTCCTTCTGTAAAGAAATAAGAAAGTTGTGAACAACAGATGGAATAAGCATTTGACTGTTTATGCTTTGCTTCACAGAAGAAAGATTAAAACTGAGTTAGATGACAAACAGGGAGAAGAAAGCCCCCAATTATCTTTCTTTACCTGAAAGAGAAGATAGCTTTACAAACATCCACTTCCACAGATGGTGAAAGGAGCAGATACCCACCACTGACATCTCACAGTATTCCAGGCCATGTTTCTCAGCCCACTCCTGTGCTTCTTTCTGCTCCACAACTCGACGATCAGCTAGGTCTGTTTTATTCCCCACTAAGACACCTACAGAAAAAGAAGACATGAAACAAAATCAAAAAACAGCCCATAAATGCTGACTTGTTAGCAATAAATACTGGAATATTTGTAGAAATAGCTGAAAAAGTTGGAGGTGCGGAGAAGAGACTACAACTACCTAGAAAAAGTTCAAAAAAGGAAACATTCATGCTTGATCTGCTTTGTGATAAAAGCAAATGAGTTGGAGGAAACCTCTGGCCCTGACTTAAAATAAATACTCTATGCCACATCCCAGTGTGAACAACTGCTGTCATACAAGAGGGGAGTAGACAATATGAATCACGGTCATTTCTTACCTGGGATGTGCACCCCAACTGCTTGAGCCCTCAGCTTCTCCAACCATTTGTTACAGTTGTTGAAAGATTGCTCATTAGTGACATCATACACAAGGCACAGAAGGTTGGGCTGCTCCCACTGCACAGCAAGAAAGGAACAGTGTCAGCTCTAATGAAACTGATGTGGTCAACAGCCAGGCTATAAACACGGCAAACATAGATGCTAAGATGAAAATAAAAAGCCTAACATACAGGAATGCTATGCCCTGGCTGATGTTTCACATTTCAGATGACCCAACTAAATGGATCACTGGCATTGGGAGAAGTAGTCTTGCTCTCTTTCCCCATTCCTGTCCGTACAGTCCTGCTCCTTTACTTGTATCAGCCCTGGCATTCATCTGATCCCTGGGGAAGCTGATTCTTCATGCTGAGTAAGCGCAAAATTAATCCTAGAGAAAAAAGTAGAAAGGTTTTCTTCCAGTTTGAGAAGCTGAGCCAGCTTTTAAGGAGTCTCTTGCAAACCAGACCTAGTGCAAGGGCAAAAGTGGAATTGCCTCTGGTAGAGCAATGAACCATTAGGTTGACTTAGCCATCTTATGAAACCTCACATCAATTAATTGATTCTACCTTTCACAATGAGATAATACAGTAGAGAACTGTACAGGTAAGGCCACATATGTGAAGGAAAAAACCCAAGGGCAGCGTTATGCTCAAGGACAAGACTGAATCCCGTTAGATCAAACACATCACTGTAACACACCTTCCCCCTCCCCATACTGTTGAAGTATCTGCAAAATAGATGATTTTCTAAGAAATAAAAATAACTTTAAACAACAGGACACAGAAATTCTCAGTTAAAAATCTGTATTTCCTTTGTAAGAAAACTGCCTATCTGCATTCCTTCCTCTGCAAAGTATTTCATCTAATACTTCTACAAGTTTTAGATAGGTAGAACAGGACGTGTTGGCAACTGAGGTAATTGCTCCCATTTACACTAAAGACAAAGTTTGCTACATCTGTCAGACTGGGGAGTTCAGATCTTCAAAGCAAAAGTGTTTCTTTGGAAGAAGAGGACTGTTACATAAGACTTACCAGTTTCTCCAGCATTTCAGAAAATAGATCTTTTCCTGCAGAGTCAAAAATGAAGAATTCCTGAAAGCGGAAACAGAAAGAAGGCTCTTGCCAAGAAAAATGCAGTGTAGGGAAAGGTTTTGAAAGTAAATACTGCAACTTGTAACTCCTACATTTTGTTCAGTACAGCAGTGTCATGTCCCTAAGGGACAAATTCCCTGCATTGAGAAAACTCCAGATAGTATGAGAAAACTAAATAGCCGTATTTCAAGTATAACCAATCAACGGCTTACCTCCAAGGCTCCAAGTCTGGTTTCCATCTCTAATGGAAACAGAATATGTGGAGTGGGACAGTAACGTGTACTATTTACACAAAACTATACATGTGGTGCACATTTCATTAGTGGGGCTATAAGGCATTAAGGAAAAATAACAGGTAAGTTCCAGCTTCTTCAGTTTCCAAGAAACATGAACTAAACCTGAATGCCATAAAGGACAGAATAGAATCTCAACAAAGATGGCAACAACTTTGATTTACAATGTCGTGTTGGATACAAGTATGTAAAACTTATATTTTTAAGACTAAACTAACCCTGGATTATCAGCAATCATACATGATCAACCTGATTTCCCTAATGCAACTTAATTGCCATATGAACATGCATAGTGATTTTCCATCATAATGAGACTCATGTGAGGTCTGAGCTCTCTCTTTCTGACCCAATTTATGTCACAGAAAAACTCACCACACTATCACTTGTCTCTGGAACTGATACAGCCTTCACCAACAGATCTACGCCTGTTGTCTGTCAAGAAGAATCAGGAAAACGAGGATCAGGAGAGTTTCTAAGAGCCTGTCCAACTACATACCAACTATGCATTGGATTGAGGCAGTTCTCATGAATCATCACAGTCCCATGAAACACAGACCGCTGGGAACTCAGCAATACCCCTCATAGCTCTGGCAACATCATCCCACCAACATGTCAAAGACTCGTAGGTTTGCTCAGCTGGGGGAAAAAGGAGGAGAAGCACCAAAGAGATTTGCTTATATACAGCTAAGAGTATTAGCTGAAATCTGCAGGGCTATGTTCACTCTCACACTGCTGTGCTAACACAGGCCTGAGAACATTTTGCGCCAACCATTTGATCAGCTAACATATGGGACTGAGGTTATTTGTGCTTCTTCCATCTTTTATCTCATTCTGCTTTGTAGCTTGTTTGTTTGTTCTATTTCCATCCTTAACTTCTGGTTTCCATCTTTATTTCAATGAACAAACATATTTTAGGGCTTTTTTCCTTCACACTCATATTTTCTTTTTTTTACTTTACTTATATTTACTTTTATTTTTATCCTGATTCTGATTAGTCATCACCATTGATTCTTGCACTGAAAGACTGCAAACTATATCCTCTTCATCTGGGAACAGTTTCTGTAGATTATAATTATCTTGGGGCTATGCAGCACATCTTCGTGTTTGCATAGTGATAAGCACACTGTCCACATGCACATTTAATAGTCGGAATTAAAAGCTTTCTCCTTCAGCAAGGCTTTTTCATAGAGCACTCCCTAAAGGGGGAAGCTCTCTACCACCACAAAAGCTTGTGAAAACATTGGTTCAGCAGGAAAATTAACTAAATTACTCTGCATTAAGTTTCAACACCAGCACCCACATAATGTAGACTTACAGAACACCAAGTGGTTACTCTTCAGAATCTAGGATGTAAGAGAAAGAAAACCTTACAAGATCCTACCTTGAATGCCTCAACTTAAAATCATATTGATTTTGTTCCAGGCCTCTTAGTTTTCTCATTCAACTTAGAAAAATGTCAGATAGCAGTCTAAACCGTAAGTTGTATGCCTACCAGAGTGTAGTTCTTCTGAAAATGAGCCCCGTCACTGCGAAACATCTGGGCTAAAGCACTCTTCCCCACAGCTGGATCTCCTACAAAATCAAAAACATAGCAGATTTTTGTTTCATTCTGGAGAATCTTATTTTCCCTCAGTTCTGTCACATGCTATAAGAGCCTGGATGCTCTGACTGAATACAGACAAGATAACTGTCACACGAAGCACACAACAATCTAAAACGAAATAGCCACATGAGGAAATGAATATTGACATTATACATACTGGCACTGACATCAGATTTCTGATCTATGAACAACAGCAAAGGACAGCCAGATCAGGGTGAAACTGCTGCATGTTCTAAAATTCATTTCTATCCCATAGCCCTTACCTAAGAATTAAATTTTTCCTGATATGTTACCATACAGCAAAACCCACAAGGTGATAAGGGACACTGGGCTGCATAGCAGGCTATTTTCTCTTCTTAGGTTACCCATTTCCCCAGATTCAAATCCTCGTTATATTCTGAGACAAAGCTGCTTAAGCTGGTAACATTCCTCAATGAATTCTTCTTGCTGACCCTGCTAAGAGAGCAACTCTTGCTGACTCAATGCTGCTGGTGGCTCATTAGTTGCATCCTGGGCGTAACAGAAGCAAATGTCAGAGAGAAAGCACACGGTTGGAGAGAAAGAGCCTGCTGATTCATCCCTACATGGAGGGAAAACCAAGGGGCTTTAGCCAAGGCTTTCCGATATGGCTTGCACATCACTCTGGGCAAACCTGGCATCTGCCTGCTTTGGCTACTGCTGGAAAACTCTGTAAGATCCAAAGCAATGGCAGAGAAATGCAGAATTCTCTGCATATGCCCGTATTACTTCATGAAAAATACCATAACCCTTGAGAAACAAAGACTTAATGCTTTCAAAGGGCTTATCATCTCTTCACATAATGTCCTGCTAGCCTGGATAGTTAAAAGGACAGAAGACTGCAATTAAATACCTCAGTGGTTCAAGCTTTACCCTTTAAAGGCACACTCATAACAGTCAAGCCTGGAATACAAATCTCTTACATTATGCTGTTAATAAAAAAGCCTAGAAAGGGTGTATTTTCACCCTCTTACAGCTTTCTAGATGGTGTTTTGAAGGAAATTGGTGGAGCTATCTGCTCACATAATATTACAGAGGAGGAGGGGTGTTTTGGATAGTAACAATTGCTCCTAGATGCATTAACCAAATGTAGCTCTTGTTTAAACATTTTTAGCATGCTTGCTTACTTTGAGCTGACTTGGGCTCATAATATTTAGACAGGAAAATCTGGTAAGTCAGCCTGTTTGTTCCCTGATCAGTTCAAGCTTGTGCAGAAGACAACACACTGTTCTGAGTGGAAGCTATTCTGTATTTCAATAGACAATTAGATCGGTCTTTGTAAAATGAGATAGAGAAGCACACATTGCTCCAAATCTTGAAGGCATCACCCAGCACAAATTCTTAACTAGTGTGTTGCCTTTTTTCTGTTTGACAGCTCCAGTTGTTTTTTCCCCTCTTCTTATTCTTTGCCATCTTCTTTAGCCCAACATCACTATACTTCCTCAAAGTAAGTTTTCTTCCCCTTTTCAAGTAGTTTGGTCTCATCTGCCAGTACTGCATCCCACAGTTCTATCCACATTTCTATTATTCTGCCAGAATCTGTAGTATGTGTCCAAAAAGCCTGCTACTGCCAACTGCCTCTCTGCAATGAAAATCTTTGTATAGTGTCTCCATAGTAAGCTCAGATAAGAGTATCTTTTACTGTGTGTCTGTAAATTACCCTTGAGGTAACACAGGAATCGCTTTCTATTGTCAAGTTAATAGTCTCTGTTTTGCTAATAAAAGCCCTTTTCCTCTGCTGTTCTCTTTGACCTTGGAGCAGCTCCCAATTCTGTGAGCCACTCGACTCTTCATAACCATTTCCTTAGGTACACAAGAGTTCCCTGTTCCATTCCTGATCGTTTTGCTCCTACCCATGTAATTGCATTTTCTTGTTCCCTTTAGGTTGTTGTGGTTATTTATCTCTTACATCTCTTTCACTATATTGGTCTCTTCTGAAAGAGAGAAGCTATTTTGCTTGGTCTACTTCATTCATTTATTATTTTTAATAATACATGGATACTATTGTAGCACACTGAAGAATTACATATGGGACAGGACATCCTGGTTTTTGTGTTGTGAACAGAATTGAAAAGGCAGCTCCAGACCCAATTAGAATGAACACATGAACAGGTCATACAAAGAAAAGCTATGTGATTTTAAAATGGTCATGGAATTGGCCTTTGGTAACATGAAACAACAAAAATGAACGACTTTGCTAAAGTCTACTTACTGGGAGCAGGAAACTTCCAAATTGGAAATGATGTGTAAGTTTCAAATGTACAAGACATACAAGATACTCATGCTGTCCACAATAATAGAGGAACAAGGGAGATTAACTCTTGCATTTGCGAAAGACCACATCTGGCTTTGTAGATGGGCAGCTGCTTCTGAGGTTTAAAATAGGCAAGCATTTTACTCTGGATGAAAGAATTTGGAGCAAAGAGTTAAACCTGGGAGTTGACCGCACAAAAAGCTTTTATGGATTTGTGCTTCTGGCTGAGGCTGCACAGAGTTTCAGTGTGGAGGCAGGGAAGAAAAAGGTTTCTTCCTGCAGTGTTAAGAGTCTGCTGTACTTACTTTCAACACTTCAAAAATCCATTCTGACTAAATAAACCCATGTGTTCACCTCACTTTTTTCCCAGGTTAACCTCCAGCTTGCTTGGGGAAAACAACACATCTGTGAAGTGCACATGCCTTATCCTTCTACTCTTTGTTTAGGCTTTACCTTTCTATCACACTCTTAGAATCACTGCTATTTCTGACATGAATTTTTAATGTCGGCCCAAAGCAAGACTCAGGAATGAGGCAGGACTCAGCTGTCTACCCTGCTTGCTTCACACTTTCCCCATCCTCTGCCCACCTCTCCACACTGTAGAAATACTCCTTTTGGTTGTTTTTTTTACCCACTTCTTTTTTGTTTATTTTTTCAAATCCTGTCCTTGCATTTCAGCCGGCCCGACTACGCCTCACGCTCTCCCTGGGCGCAGCTCTTGGCTCCCCGCGGGTCTCAGGAGAGAGCGGACACCGGGCTGGTAAAGACAAACAGGATTTCCACCATTCCCGTCCCGACGGAGCCGAGGCCCTCACTCCTCTCCCGCCGCCTCTTTCCCCACAGTCGGGGCGGCCCTTCCACGAGGGGCTTGGGGGAAGCGAGGCCCCTGCGGGCAGCGGGGCGGACGGGACCGGGCGGGCCAGACTCACCTGCCAGCAGACACTTGGCAGCGAGCTTCACCATGGCTCCGGGACAGCGGCGGGCCGGCCGGGCGGCAGCAGAACCGCCACCGCCGCGGCCTTGGCAACCGCGCGGCCCTAGCAACCGACCACCCTCCCCGATTGGCTGCGGGAGCTGCTCATCAACGCCACTCGCAGCTGTTATTGGCTCTCTTGCCTTTTCCCCCGCCCACCACGCGCGCTGTCAATCAAAGCCGACGCCCCGCCCC
>VXBX01005244.1:226559-253650 GCA_013400415.1 Scytalopus superciliaris | reverse complement strand
TTTTCCCGGCGTTTGCCATTATTTCTGCTAGGATAGATACCTGCTGCTTCGGGAAGAAGTTTGATTTAGGGCTGGGAAACGGATCTGTGCGCGTTTTCAGAGGCCTGGCTGCAAAGGCGCGCCTTGGCTCCCCGCATCTTGCCCGAGATCGCTGTGCGAGCTCGCCCGGGGCTCTGCCTGGCCTGCCTCGGTGATGCTTCTGAAACAGCCTTAAAATGCACGCCCAGCGCAGCTCGGGCTCTCGGAAACGCACCCGGAGAAACACCCTCAGTGTTCGGTGCCCCCGGGTGTGTAGCCCGGGCGGTCTCGGGGTTTCAGTACAGAGTCGCGCCCCTTCCCTAATTATTTTTGCATGTGGAGCGGAGGGGGCCCGTTTGCTCAGAGCAGCATCTTGCTGGAACAGACCCAAAAGGAAGAAGAGGTGATGATGCTTATTTAGGATTTTTTTGGGCTACATTTTAAACAGATGCCTCTTCGTGCTAGGTTTTTTGTTTTGTTTCTCCCTCCCCCCCCCCCCAAAGCAGGCTTTTTTGTTTTGGTCATGTGATTGTGAAACACACCGGAATTGGTGCAAATCCTGAAGTTTCTCTTTCTTAATTTAGTGGCTGCTGTGCCTTGAGAATAAATTTTATATGCATGAATATGGTATCCATTATAAGGCTTAACCTTTCAGGAACTGACTTACAATTAATTAAGCTACATTAATTATTAATCTAATTTCTTGATGTAGAATGCTTGAATTTGAACACGTAGTGAATATTTAAGGGAGCGACGCATACTTGAAAACTGGAATTTAAGTTGTTAAATGGAACAACTGGCTTTGTTAATGTACGAGGGTTCAGAGGAAGAACACCAACACTCTTCTGTGCATCCACGATACGTGCCTGAATCTCAGTGGAGACATCCACGGCCCACTTTTTTTCAAAGGTTGATGTCCCAAAACAGGTCAAGTCTTTCCACAAAACAGAAACACCCTTGGGGTTGGAAACTACCTGTGCTCAGCACAGAAGTCCAGTTGCCAATTTAAGCTGTTGGTTTATCTTGTGCTGTTTTTCCTTCTGAGCAGGTATTTTCCTTTAGTGTGTATGGCTTCCTTTAGGAGCAGAAAAACAGGAAGGGAACTGGTAGTGAGGAGGGCACCGTGACCAAACATGTTGTTAGCATGGAGTCTGACACTTCTGGTCTCTGGCTTCTGCACAGTTTCAGAAAACTCACCTCCCAGACATAATATGTATGGAAAATAGGAGCAGTTTCCAAGTGAATAGTCATTTTCAAGGTTACACTGTAGGAAAAAATCTGTTCTTGTTTTTTGTGAAATTTCACATTGTTGCCTTATTAGAATCTCCTTGATGTCCTTGATTTTCTGGACTGCAGTGCTGTCAAAGACACCTTTGATGGCTTTAGAAAAGAGGAAAACTTCCAAGTCTGGAACTGCTTCATCAATTACCTATTTCTTTCTTGCTGCCAAGGATGCAAATTTGATACATTACTCAAGAATCTAGAGCTGCCAACTCCTTTTTCTTCTTTCTTTCTTTCTTTCCTACTCTGAGATCTGTTGGCGAGGTGTATCAGTTTACATAATTGATTCTAATCACTTTAATACTCACATTCCCCCTTGCTGTTAGCTCTATAAAAATACTGAAACTGGGATTTGTAACTGGGAATATCCCTAATAGTAGCCAAGTATTAAGATGCCTGGTGCTTGTGTTATTGGCTGGGAGGATTGCTATCTCCACACACACAAATGCTTGTTCAGGTCTGAATTCTGACGTTTTATTGTGTTAAAAATAGTGAATGACTCAGTTCTTTAGACATGTTTTTACTTGTGATTTGTGTGAAGCTGCCCTTGGATGGAAATAGGAATTTGATTAAAAGTGCACAAAAATAGTATTTAAAGTTCTTTTTAAAATTAGTTAAAACTAGATTAAATAAATTGAGCATCCAGGGAGATTAGTTTTGATCGTTGTGTTTCTAATTTTCCTTCCAGACATACGGGTTTATTGAAGTGTGAATTGCAGTTTGCCAAGTTAGAATTCAAGAGGTTTTTGGGTGGCTGAAGATACAGACAGGGAGCTGTGACACTTTCTTAGATCTTATAAGTGTTTCCCAGCATTTTATGGGAAGTTAGGCATCTAATCTGGAAGACTACTTAGTGGGATTTCTTTTCCTAGTATCCAAATATCTAAAAAAACTCCAAAAGAAAAGAGAAGTTGCATGTCTATACATCTTTTGCTCTTCTTATAATTTGGAAAACAATCATATTTTTTTTAATGACTCCAGTTGAAGAATGTTGCACGTGTATATCTTGTTCTTTCCCTACCAATTAAATTGGAACTAGTCAGCATACTTTTTCCATGTCACACATTGAAGTGTTAACACTGCCATGTATGTAATGCATATATAGTACGTATCTCTGTTTACCAATCTTTGCCTGACCTCAGAAAATAAACAGATTCAAGGAAGGCAATTAATAGCCTATCCCATAACTCATTAACATTCGATGACTAATTTTTTGAATGGTCTCATCCAGATCTGAAGTACGTGAACAAGTGTTAACAAGCCACCTCATTAAAATTACTTAAGAGAAAAGCAATAGTTACTTAAAAACAAACCCTCTTATCAGGGTGTTACTTAATGTTGCTCTTCAGCCTGACAGGGAGTTACTTTGGATCACCGGTGATAACATGGTTTCGTTTGCAGTCCAGCCCTGCCAGTCCAGTTTAGGGAGCTGGCTGCCAAAAAAGTTACCCAGAACAAAGTGGTGGCTCCAGTGACAGCGTTGAAGGGGAGAGGCTCATTCACAGAACTTGTATTCGGGGATTATTGTTACTCTAACCAGAACTTCAGTTCAGGATATTAAACTAAGTTTAGTGGACATCCTCTCAGGTCTGTAGTTTTTCTTTTATCTGAGATTCAAGTGCTCTGTCTGCGATCCAAGCACAGTGCAGTGAGAGAGATGTCAGCCTGGGACTGGGCTGAGCCTCTTGCATTTCTCCTTTGGAATTACATGGCTTTGGACAAGCTGCTCTCTATTCCAGTGCCTCAGCTTTTCAGCCTCTAAAGCAAGGACAGTATCTCGTTTAAAAGTGTTTCAAACTCTTGAAGAGAGCTGTGAGAGAGTTGGGTAATCTTGGGTGACTTTCCGAGCACTAAATGATGTCCCTACACCACTTGCTTTAACATTTTGAACAGATTCACTTCTCTTGGGCAAATGACAATATAAATGAGGGCAGTTTTGGACCAGAAATTCAGAGATCCTTCACGTACTCTTCTCCTGAGGAGTATTTAGTATGGTTGCATTGCAAGGGAATGGGATGCGACTCCGGATTTCGTGACAAATGCAAAACTTTGTTCTTTAGCAAATGGTTGTTGTTGGCAGCAAAACACAGGATGGATGTGGAAAACAGGAACCATGTACATAGCATGTTCCTACCCTGTGCAGCTCCCTGGAGCACATGACAGATGGCTTCCTGTAAACCAAGGACTCCAGCTTTGTAAATGTATGGTTCAAAGGTGATTCACATCACATAAATGTTCTGCAACAAGACTCCTGTCATCTCCTCAGCCTTTTCTGCTACCAAGGGTCATACTCCAATGTACCCGTTATTTATAGTAATTAATTTCACAGTTTCAACTCCTCTCCTGCTGAACAGGTCTGCTTTTTCAGTTATTGACTGTCAGCCACATGCTGCCAGAAAATGTCTTTAATCTTGCTAGCAGGTGTATATCCATTTCTCCACAGCATCCTTGGCTGGTTCTGGTAGCTCATGACTGAACTTGTGTGTATTAGTTTCGCTCTTCTTTCCTCTTTCTGAAGAAATACTTACTTTTTTTTACAATTACATCAGAATAGGAAGTTATTATATCAATGACTTATTTTGCTAAAGCTCAGTATTACTGATGCTCTGCCCGAACAGAGCTTAACCCACAGGCTTGTATTGTTCTTGCAACTTTACTCCTTAGCCAGGAAAAACAATGCTCTAGAGAGACCCGGGATACCAGCAGAGCCACGAGCTATTTATTTCTGTGGGCCTAACACACTTAGGAAGTCTGTGTGTCTCTGTAGCCATTTAAAGTTCAATGCAAAATCTGTCAATGGATTAGGTTGCATGGCAAAGCTGTTCTCAGATAACCAGGATAGTGGCCACTGGTGCAGAGGCAGGATGCATTTGAATTTTTGGAAAGAAGCTGTGACTTGAAGCAGAAGGTCATTGATTTGGATGAACAGTATCTTTGTATATCCTCAATATGCTTGTGGTTTGGTGACTTCAGAGGTTACCTGAAGGTCTGAAGTCAAGACTTGTGCTAGTATCTTATTATAGCAGGCTGGAGTCTCTGCTTCTTTCCCCAAATATTAACGCTTTTTCTGTTTTTCTTAATTAACTGCACCCACCTGAACAAACAGTGAACATCGGGTTTCGCTATTTGGACTGTTTTCCAGTTAAACAACCAGAGAAAACTAAGAGTTTGGGATTCCTGTTTGTGTTTATTTCTTCAATGATAAAGGAAAAGATCGGTGACACTAAATTAGTAGTAATTGAAGTGGCATTAATTAAGCATATCTGTTTCAAGCGAGTGAATATTGAAAGGCAGCAGGTTTTGAATTGTATTACAGGCAGGACTGTGTTGAAATACAAGATCTTCGATATGGCTGGCAGGTATTTCTACAGCCTTCATCTCTCATCAAGTCATGTATTTTTGTGTGGAATTTGAAGTATCTCATTTCAGGCAAGTTGTTTCTGCATTCTCTGTTTATCATGAACTATAGTGATAGTGATGTCTTAGACACCAGACAGACGTGTCCCTGGTTATTCCTCAGTTTTGGAATTCAGAAGAGATTAAATAAACCTTGAAGTACTTGATAGCTGTGGTACTCTGGTGCGTGCTACGATGGTGACTTTACTGTTACAACCATCTCATTCTTAATTATGGTTTTGTGTCCCTGTGGAAGATAAAATAAAACCTGACTCCGTTTTTAAGAGGAGGAGAAGTGTCCAAACAAGGAAACTGTCAGTGTTTTGACCCCTGCTGTTCCAGCATCCCTTTGCTTCCTTATTTTCCTTATTTTTTGTTTCCCTTGTCTGTAGCCATCACGCTTACCTGGCTGTACGGAAATGACTCAGAAGTCAAAAAAAAATGGGATGTGAAATATTAATAGGTGAAGCCCTTCTGCACAAAGATGAATCAAATAAGCATTGGGGGGATATAGGTTTTTAGTTTTTTTTTTTTTAATCCCTACCTCTGATTCTGCTTGTTCTCTATTAGAATGCCAAAGGTGAAATAAACATGTTGATGGTGATGTTGTGAGTTTAGTTGGAGAACTACAGTTGCAGTTGAAGAGACTGCATTTATATTTTTAGTGGCCTGGTATTGATAAGCTTTAAGTAGACAAAGAAGGGGGAAAAGCTGTTTCATAAGGAAATGGAGGGTGGAAAGTGGCTGCCTTATCAATGGTTGAATGAAATTCACAGGTGTACCCAGTGGGAAATCTGGGTAATTCTTTGAAGAGGAATAAAGGCTTACTGAACCTTGTTTTAAATCTCCAGCCTTAGAAGCTGTGTTGGCAAAATAAATGATTTTAATTTGTGAGTCTGGGTCATATGAGAATTAATGTACAAACTCCTCTGCTTTTCAGGTCTTTGATATTTTTGTTGTTTGATTTTTTTTCCTACAAGGGCTTTAGTGTAAGGAATTAAGTACCAATTTAGAAATATTTGTTAGACAATCAGTTTTAGGGGGGGTAACTGAGAAAGGTTTTTGGAAAAGTGCTAACGGTAACTTAGTTTTATTTTCCTGCTTTCAGTCCCTCAAGTGCAGCCACTGATCGCGAGATGTCACTCCGAAATCTACCTCAGACTTCACTCCTGCTCGTTCATTTGCTGCGTCACAGATCTCAACAGGAGCTCTGCAGACACTCCTGAAAGTCTCTGAGCAGATTGTGACATCAAGTTCAAGCATGATGACCTAACAGCAGGTCAAAGTCTCAAACATTGATCCAGCAGTTCAAGATAAAACTGCCTGTTTCTATCAGTGTCACTTCTGAAGGCTGAGGACCTGCTGCCATTTCTTCCCTGGCTACTTCAGAAACATTCAGCTGACCTTTCTCTGGTGAAAAGATCTTCACTTTTCTCTCTGGTCCTGGAAATATTAATGGAATACAGTCATGTCTACCCAGGACGAGAGGCAGATAAATACAGAGTATGCTGTATCCTTGCTGGAGCAGTTAAAATTCTTTTATGAACAGCAGTTGCTGACTGACATAGTGTTGATTGTGGAGGGCACTGAATTTCCCTGCCATAAGATGGTTCTTGCAACCTGCAGCTCGTATTTCAGGTAAGTATTCCAACGAGGCTCTGTTAATTCTATAAAATTTGTGATGCCTGGTTTTGAGTATACTAATTAACAATGTGTTGCAGAGACTTTGAGGTCAGTGAAGTAAGTAGAAAGCCTAAATATTCTTATTTTCCAACACCAGAAGAGTAAAATAAGATTTCTAGCAACATGTGACTTACTCTAGTTAAATACTGTAGTTTCTACAATAAGGGGGGGCGTGGGGAAATCACATTTGAGATGGCTTGTTTTCTTTGGGGAGTTAATTGAGTCTGAATAATTAGTAAATTTCTTTTTTTTTTCCGTACTTAATCTTTAAAATATTTAATCTGTTCTTATTTCCCAAGGTAGGATAACAAGGGATTATTGGGACTTGGCTATGGGAATTCCATTATCATGTTTAACTGTAATTTCTCAGCAGAAGCCTCTGCTAAAAGTAGGGATTGCTTTGCTGGCTTCCTTTTCTGAATCATCTGGTTTTCTTTGCTCAGCAAAGAAGCCAGAAGCTCTTCCCTCGTTTGAGACACTTTGGTTCTTTTGTTTTGTTTCACGTCCCTCCCCAAATACTGTTGAAATTTTTAATTCAGGAACTCTTGCTTCCCAGGTGTCCTGTTTCTTGCTTTTTTAAAAGCTTTTATTAATAAGGGATGCTGAGTGCCACCACTTTTTGCAGATACCTTCATAGTAAGACGCAGATGATGAGGCACCATGAATTTTCTGCAGTGATTAATCATTTTTTGTTGGCAACACAGTATAATTAATCTGCCTGTCTGAGAGGAATTCTGAAGCTTCAGACTAGTCTTGGTGACATCCACGCATGTTTTACCTTCCTGATGCACTGGGGAGGGATTGTAACTTTCCTGTTTAACCACAGGAGGGTTTGCAAGTCTGTTTTTCATGAGATGGGCTCACTCTACAGAACACATCTAGAATGTTTTCACTATTTTGTCTCCTTTCTTGTAGAAAACCATTCAGGGATTAATTTATTAATTTTTGTTGCTGCTGGGTTTTGTGTTTATTTTTTCATCTCGGATGAGTCGGGTCCAATTTTTAGCAGCAAGTATTGTGTGATCACTAGATAATGATTATTACCATTGGCCTTGTGCAGATGACACAGTTCCAACAGTTTGTAAAATAACAGCCACTGGAAATGTAGCCAGATTTAATGTGGGTGGTTAATCATAAGGTTGGAAAGCTGTCATGAGTCCACACAGTGTGCTGCATCAGAATGTGCAGTCAAATCTCTTATTCATATGTGTTTGTTTATTATTTATGGAATGAGGTTTTGGCACCAGTTAAAAGAAGTATCAAACTTGTGGTTTTGTCATGTTCTGTTTTTCTTCTTTACTTTGGTTTACAAAAAGATGCTCAGCTTCCCAAATTTAGCTTTATTATGAAAAATTTATAGCCTTGAAGAAGGGGGAAGAAAGGCAAAGCATCTCTTGGTGTGATCCATTGTGTGTGACTGCAGCCAGCCTGCCTTCCCTCTTTGTGCCTGCGCCATGTGCAGCCCTGCTCCAGCACAGGCTGCTCTCTGCCTTTCTGTGGAGGGCACTTGTACCCCCCTCCCTTACCTGCAAATACCTGCATGGTGAGTTGGTAGTCAGTGATCCCTCCTAAATTGCAAGTTGCCCTGAGTTAAGGAGCTTGGGAGACAGAGAGATGGGGGTGGGATACTGTCTTTGTACTGGATGCTTCCTGGAATGGCTTTGCTTGGGGAGTTTATCTCCATGTCCCCTTCACCTCCAGCCAGAGGCAAGAATAAAGGGTCCCTTCTAACTTCTCCCATACCAGGTTTCCTAAAAAGCACCCAAATAAATAAAAAGGGCCTTGAGCTGAATTTTCAGTGTAACCATAAATGCCAAACCTGAATTGATGTAAAGCTCTTCAAGCCAGTATCCTCTGTTTCATGAAAATTGACAGGTACCTGGTTTGTAGTACCAGATTCCAGATAGTTCTTAACTGTGTTGCAGTTAAAATACCAGAATGGGAAATAGGTGTATAAAGTACTGTGGAAACAATAACCATTCTTTTAAATTGCCTTTCTACTCTTTTTCAGGGAGATGTAATGGAAATACTTGCATTTTTTGTTTTTTTCCCAGACCAGGTCTTACAGGTTTTTCTGTTGCTGATTTTTGTCTGCAAACCTGACATTTACTGCATGTTATGATGAATGGTATATAAGAAATAATTCATAGAGTGCTAGTCCTTGCTCCATTTCTCCTCCTCCCAGAGGAGCATCCTTTTTGATATGACTTGGCTCAGTCCATTATATAAATCTGCTTCCTTTGTTTTAGACTCTAAAACCTAGCTGTAGTACATTTCAACAGTGTTTTCTGGAGAATGTTTCTTTCCTCTTACCACCTATCATAGAAAAAGGTTTAAATTGCACTATTAAAATTCCAAAATAATCAGAGTTCTCTGCTGATTAACACAGGAGTTCACATGAATATAAAGTATTTCTACAGAAGGCACTGGTGGTGCTTTCTGAATGTTCTATATAAATGCTTTATCTTAAATACTAGATGTTAGCCTAAGGTCAATACTGAACACCTACAAACAGACAAGCAGGAAGACTGTTCACCTTTTGGAGCGCAGTCACCAAACACTTGCAGGCGCCTGTTTAAGGTTACCCCCTGCTGATCCTTGTCTTGCTGTGTGTGTTTCTCCTCAGAGCCATGTTCATGAGCGGGCTGAGTGAGAGCAAACAAACACACGTACACCTGAGGAATGTGGATGCAGCCACTCTGCAGATCATCATAACTTATGCATACACGGGTAACTTGGCAATAAGCGACAGCACAGTCGAGCAGCTCTATGAAACTGCCTGCTTCTTACAGGTAGGGATGGCTTCAGTGTGGAATTGCAGCTTCTAATCTCCTGACTGTTTGATTCTTTGTCTTGTTAGAGCATCTTTCCTGTTTGGTCATTTCAAAATACTTCTGTTCAGCTTACTCAGTATAGGCAAGTTGCTTGTCAAATGCACTTTATGTGCCCACCCCTCCTTGCACTACAGTCCCTGTGGAGGGTGGAAATAAAGCAGTGCACTTCTATTTGCAAAATTAGTTTCTCCAGCAGACACGATCACTTTGTGTATTTGATCTGTATGAAGCAGTTGAGTGAGTCACTGCTGTATTTTTGTGTATGTAGAGCATTCCAGGCCTAAGCTCTGTTGTTCAACAGCAGATGCAGGTGCTTTTATGTGCTGCTGGTACACGAAGGCATAGCTTGTATGTGCTAATACTTGTGTCTTCTGCTTGCATTACAGGTAGATGATGTGCTACAGCGGTGTAGGGAATACTTAATCAAAAAAATCAATGCAGAGAACTGTGTGCGTCTCTTAAGTTTTGCTGATCTCTTCAGCTGCGAAGAGCTAAAACAGAGTGCTAAAAGAATGGTGGAGCACAAGTTCACAGCTGTGTACCACCAGGAGGCTTTCATGCAACTGTCACATGACCTACTGATAGATATTTTAAGCAGTGACAATTTAAACGTGGAGAAGGAGGAGACAGTGCGTGAAGCTGCTATGTTGTGGCTGGAGTACAACACGGAGTCCCGGTCGCAGTATTTGTCCTCTGTCCTTAGCCAAATCCGCATCGATGCACTTTCAGAGGTGACACAGAGGGCCTGGTTTCAGGGCTTACCCCCCAACGATAAATCCGTGGTGGTGCAAGGACTGTACAAATCAATGCCCAAGTTTTTCAAGCCCAGGCTTGGCATGACAAAAGAGGAGATGATGATATTCATTGAAGCTGCTGCTGAAAACCCCGGTAGTCTTTACTCGTCTGTCTGTTACAGCCCCCAGGCGGAAAAAGTTTACAAACTCTGCAACCCTCCTGCTGACTTGCATAAGGTTGGGACACTGGTAACTCCTGACAACGACATCTATATAGCAGGGGGGCAAGTTCCTCTGAAAAACACGAAAACCAACCACAGTAAGAGCAGCAAGCTGCAGGCTGCCTTCAGGACTGTGAACTGCTTTTACTGGTTTGACGCGCAGCAGAACAGCTGGTTCCCCAAGACGCCGATGCTGTTTGTGCGCATCAAGCCCTCGCTGGTGTGCTGCGAAGGGTACATCTATGCAATCGGGGGGGACAGCGTCGGCGGGGAGCTCAACAGGAGGACTGTGGAGAGGTACGACACGGAGAAGGACGAGTGGACCATGGTGAGCCCCCTGCCGTGTGCCTGGCAGTGGAGCACGGCGGTGGCGGTTCACAACTGCATCTACGTGATGGCACACAACTTGATGTACTGCTATTTCCCCAGGTCGGACGCCTGGGTGGAGATGGCCATGCGACAGACAAGTAGGTGCTTTGCCTCGGCTGCTGCTTTTGGTGATAAAATATTCTATATTGGAGGACTGCATATCGCCAGCAATTCTGGCATCAGGCTCCCCAGCAGTACTGTGGATGGGTCCTCCGTAACCGTGGAGATCTACGATGTGAACAAAAACGAGTGGAGGATGGCAGCCAACATCCCTGCCAAGCGCTACTCCGACCCCTGCGTGAGGGCCGTCGTCATCTCCAACTCCTTGTGCGTGTTCATCCGAGAGACCCACATGAACGAGAGAGCCAAGTATGCCACCTACCAGTATGACCTGGAACTCGACCACTGGTTCCTGAGGCAGCACATCTCGGAGCGCGTGCTGTGGGACCTGGGGAAGGACTTCCGGTGCACCGTAGGGAAGCTGTACCCGTCTTGCCTCGAGGAGTCCCCGTGGAAGCCCCCGACGTATCTCTTCTCGCCGGACGGAGCCGATGAGTTTGAGCTGGACGGGGAGATGGTGACTCTCCCGCCCGTATAGCTCCCACATTAGACTGCACCACTGATCCTGTGCTCACTTACAAAAGAATAAATAAATAAATGGCTGTGAAAGAACGCGTCTGAGAATGGAATGTCAGACCTGTCTTTCATGAGTTGTATTTTTATGCCCTCCCTAACACTTGCCACCATTCAGTACGAATAAATGAAATGAGCAGATATGCTTCCATAATATGAATTACTATTATCTGATAATTGAGAAACATATATGTATATCATAAGCTTAAGCATCTGACTTGTCTAAAGAATTAATTCTAGTCCTATGAAGTCTCAGTTCAGGAAAATTAGCTTCAGAAAAAAAAGTAGTTACTGTTTCTAGGATGATGTCTCAACTCTTTTAAAAGTATCTTCCAGTTATATTTGAACTACTTCTGGATATTCTACTTAAGTGCTAGTTACATAATTGTCAGTGTGGCCTAATAAAAGGACTGTGCTGCACTTCCTTAATACTAATATTCATGTTGGTATAGTAATGCCATTAAAAGAAAAAGAAACAAATCCCATGGATCTACCTGTGGTAGGAAGGGTAGATCTTCCGTTGTATGGTAACATGCAGGGCAAAATGACTGCAGGTTCAGTCAAGCTGTATGATGAGGTGCATGTGTTCTATTTTCACTAACTTATACCTGTCTATTTAGAATACAGGTCTTCCAAGCAGCTGGTAGATTACCAGGTGTGGACTTAAAGTTGCTGGGCTTGCAATAGGAGTTGCCAGCCCTCATAGTGCGGGTCCCTGTGGGGCTTTAATCAGTAAATGCCTCCACATTCTGTATTACAGTAACATTGGCTCATGTATATTACTTCCTGCTGCTGATGTATTTTTCCATTGTAAAACAAAGTTTTAGTGTGGATTAACCAGGTCTTTATTTTCTGTTAATTTAATAACAAGCATTACTGTAGTGTGATTGTGTATAGATATCCCTTAGCTGTCAGGTTTTTTTACTTTGGGGGGGAGCAAACTTCAGGAATATCCTGTGCTGTGTGTGCAGGAGAGCAGATGACTAGTGCTGCTCTGGCATTAATCCCAGGAACCACTAGCAGTAGCGGGGCGCCGCCAATCTAACATGACACAGGTGCTTCATGACAGACCTTACTAGCATGTTCAGCTGCATCATGTTCTGGCACTGTATTTTGAATGACATTAATTTATTAAAAAAGATTGAATCCAACCGATTTTGAGTGTGCTCTGTGGTTGAAGTAGAGCTGTGACACCTTTCCCACCACGTCTGCCTTTGTAGCAATTACCTTACTGAGGGCAGCTTGAAATAGTTAAGCCTGGAAAAGAGTGCATTATATTGACTGTGCTTACTGGTCGGTGAAAGCTGGAAATCAGGTATTCAACTCAAACCCAGGATTACAAGGAACTTTAATCCACTGCTGTGTTTTTTTTATAAATCAGCACTTTAGTAAGTCATGAGACAAATTCTGCCCTACTACACGTGAAGAACAGCAGGCGTAAGTTCAGAAGATGGCAGACCCATTTTCAGTCTCTAATAATGGAATTTATTTACACCATTGTCCAGCCTGCCCTTGGCTTTTCCCAAATGCCATTCCAGTAACTGCAACTGCAGCTTTCAACAAAGGCAACACTCTGTAGTGTTGGGGTTAGGACTTGAGTGGATTTACAAAGTTTTGTCCTGAACAATTATTAAAGGTTTTGACTAGAAAGGGGACTTTGAGGTAAGAAGTCTGCCTTGTATAAAAACTCTTCCTGCTACTTTTTCATTTTGTGCCAAATGGGGGATTTATAGGACCCAGAATAACAATGGCAAGCTACCAGTTTTTTTTAATGAAGGTGACATGTTTGCATTTACCACTGCATAAACTCTTTTTTTACACCTACATTTTTTAGATAAGAGGGGTGAGATGACTCAGAGGCTCCTGCCAGTAGGGCTGTTTATGTTGCTTTCATGTTGCAAGCCTGTGCAAGGGAGCATACATTAAAACAAACCCAGTGCTACTCCTCTATGTTCAATTTGGAGAATCACATACACGAGTGGTACTGAAGTCACTCCAGCCTGGACAGACTGCTCAGCTCTGTGGCTCATTTCCACATCACCCTACTGTTATCAGACTGTACTGGCCTTAGGGTAAGCCTTTGCTGATTGAGTGTAGATGAGCTGCAGCTAGTGAAGGAGCAGAGTGGGCTGGTTCTATTACTGAGAACTTTCAACTGGAGTTTAAAATCTTATGCATAGTTTCTTCCCAAAGGAAAACAAACAAAAAATAAGGCACATCTGAATACGAAATAAATACTAAACTGCAGTGGCTTTAAGTCAGAATTGTCTCACAGAACCTGGAAGAACTCCTTGATTTTACCCGTTTAGGAACGTCTTTTGCAATACAGTCAGTCAACGTGACTTGCTGCTAGTCTACACTATTTGTATTTTCTTTCTAGATGTTACCTGTATCTTCTGTATTCTGTATGCTCCAAGGTGATGTAGTACCTTATTTAAAACTTCTTTACTACTAATCATACGGTATTTTGAAGCCAAGAGCAGTGCAGTGTTGAACAGTTCTCCAGTGACTGCTAAAGCCAAACTCTCTATTAGTTCACTTACACAACTCGTTGCTGCAGTCAGTATTCAAGCCCAAAGGAAAACAGCTGGCAAACACTATTCTCAAGTCTAAATTCTTTCCCTGCATAATTCAAGAAGGAAACTGCAGGCAAAGCGTTGTCATGTGCCTGGAAGTGGTCACTGGTGGCAGACTAAGAGAAAGACTGCTGCAGGAACAAAGACAACAGCTAAAAACCCCTGCAGTTCTCATTTCATAAATGATTAAAGCCTGCACAGAGTTCTAACTAGTATCTTAGTACAAAGCTTCAGCCTAATCCCAGCCTATTCAACCTGCACTTGTCTTTGAAGTATATTTACATACAAGTTTCAGTGAGGCAACTCTGTATGTCCTCAAGCTCTGCCACATTTGCAAGTTTGCCTCTTTCATGGTAAAACTAAATTTAAGTGCGTTTTACAAAGTCTCAGGTCCCCTTACCTAAAGTAATAAAAGTGATCTGGCCGTTGCCAATTTTTAACGCATCCACTCATTTTTACTGTTGTTTAAATACATACCTAATAGGAAGTTTAATTTTTGTTGCAAGGGGAGCAGTCAGATCCAGGGCAGCGAATTGTGTCAAGCTTTACAGAGAACAGGATCAGATGGATGGTTAATTTGCAGGGGTGAAATAATTTGATAACATTCCAAAGATTAAGATTTAAATCACTACTGCTTTTCACAGTATTTCTCATTTCACTTCTCAGTGCCTCTCAAGATGCACAAACAGCCCCCACATGGCAGGACAACCGAGGGGCACCCGTGGGCAAACCTGCAGACACTGAACTTACTAGTCAGGCTGGTGTTTTTCCTCCTCTGTTTCCCATTTCCAGCTACCTTCAAACTGTTCCCTCTTTTTGGATCTGGGTTCCTACATGAAAGGAGATTTTAGACAGACTCTGTAGTAGGCTCACTCTTAAAACCAGTTTCTTTGCACTGTACGCTCAGCCACACGAAGTTCTTTTTAGTTCCACTTTCAGAAGTATTTAAAGTATCTCCCTCCTACAACATTTCTCAGGAGTAAATTCAGCAAGGCGGGGTTCCTCCAACCCAGAGGAGTATTAGCAGAGTGTGTAAAACGCAGGGACTGCTCCTGATGCCAGGAGGGAGCCCGTGTGACATCTGTGCATCTTCACACCCCTCCCACGTTCCAGAGTGGAAAGGGTCAGTGAACAGCCTGAACCAGCAGCTGAGAGCAAGACTTGGGTCAGTACTGAGCCACAGAACCTTTGACGTGGAACAAAGAGGATGGGGCAGGCATGAAAGTGAAAGAGCAATAGCAGCATCTCTGTGTGTGCTTTTCTCCCCCGCTGCTATGAAAAGCGGCTCTTCTGTGGCTTGGTGAAACCAGATGCCTCCATTTCAGCAAGGAAAGGGTTTCAGCATTGTACATGTGCCAGCACTGCAGTGCTGAAGGATGACTGGGCACCTGGAGCAGTACCTGACTTCACCTCTTAAAACTTCTTAAACTCTACTGGATACACACATGGACACAGAGGACAGTAAAAGGTACTACTAATAAAAGGTCATGATGTAATAGGCCTTAAAGACTATTCAGATCACGTGTTAAACATCAAGCTAAATCTTGATGCTAAGGTTTAGAAAGTGCAAGAAGCACAGCTAGCTAATTTTAACCCTGTGCACGTGCTTTTACTGAAGATAAAAATACAATTAAGACACAATTTCCAAAATTTAAGAGTGGACACATGCCTCAGCCAGCTCTCTGGCACAGCATTACACTTGCCAAAATTCACACACACACACACACAGACACACACACAGATTATTCAGAGCAGCAAAGGTCAGTCACCACAGGTCACCTTAGGCAATATATTAAGCTCAAAATTATTTTTCCCACTTTCTGGTACGCCCCAACTTTTAAATTCTCCACGGTGTTCTCTGAATTCAGAGATGAGAAACCAATGGAGTTTCCTTCTCCAGTATTTTCCACCTGTTTCATACAGTAGGCAAGTGATGTTATTACCCATATTGTTTTTAAGACAAAAAGACACGTGTGCATCTGCCTTCACTTCAGATAACTGCTCTTCCTTCAGTCCAAACATTCCCACTTGACTATGCTCACCTGATCTAGAAAGCAGTGGTGCTTCCTTGGTGATCTAGATTAAGGCAAGAAAAGGTTTTGTAGGTGTTCTCTGCTACTGTTGAGGCAAACAGTCAGCTTTCATTAATACCTGTCAATTAAAGTCAGGTGGGGGAAGTAAAAACAATCTTACTTTATCAGTTGATTTTGGAGTATTATTTCAAGAGGAGCAATGTATGATTAAGCAATTTTGGACCCCATACAGAAGGACTCAAGACAGCCAGACTTCCAAGTTCCACCACAACTGAGATCAGGCCACCTGTGTACAGATGTTATGATGTGAATTTACAGGCAATAAGGTAATCTGAGTAAGATTCACTATTTAACTGACTCAAATGATCCATCTCAGTATTTTTTATGAATCCAAACACTACTTCTAATGTTTGATAAAAAGTGGGGTCAAGACCAGAAACATCATAGTAAAGCCCTGTGCCTGCTTTTTTTAAGTCAGTCCCTTCTCTACTATAATATTAAAGACTCAAAACACCATGAAGCAATTTGTCATACATCTTTAATCATAATACAATAATGTAGTGTTTTTTCCCTTTAATGAATACTCCCCATGCTGCTTTTTTTTTAATGAAAACTAAATACCTGCAAGAAAGTAAAACTGCAGTGCATAAAAAAACCATGATGTGAATTTATCTCTTCAGTGTGTTTGCACAACTACTTGCACATGGTCTGAAAAATGTTAACAAATTGTAGAGAATTGCAACCATTTGCTAGACCATAAGCTCCACCTAATTCACATCTGAATATCACCCAAGGCAGTTAAGTTTCTTCCCCCGGGAACATCCATTTACCAAATCATTCTCAGCAGAGGTTTTAAAGTCTTAAAACACCTCACTGTGGCAGAGAACTGGATGTGCAGCAATTCATTTACATGGCATCCTGATTTTGACCAGATGTCACAATCCACGGGAACTACACCCTACCTGGAAGCTAAATCTACACCAAAATTTTAGTTGCACCTAAAGTTCTTAGTGATACAAGAGGGGTCAGTGACCTCCTGAAGAATTTAATCACTTCACAACAAGCAGCACCCTGTAAGGAGTAAATGTCACACTTAGAGGATCCTCTTGTCCTAAATTTGCAAAAAGCAGCGTCCACAATCAGATTAAATGGAAAACAAATGTCAAAAAGACTGCCAGTGAATTACAAGCAGCTACCAATATCAAAACCAGATGCCTGCAAGTGTCTTCTGGTGGGATTAATCTATTAAAATAATGCAGCTCTTGGAGCAGACCAAACTTTAGACAGGCTGGATGTATTTTATTTTTCAAGCAGCACAAGAAAAATCAAATCCATTACTTGTATGTTCAAATATCAAGCAATAGTTTCTATGTTTAAAAACAGCATTCATGCCTTCACTTTTGCAATTAAATACTGCCACATAAGTTTCCCTGCTTAGGAATAATTTGTATGGAAATCAGAAGCTTGTTTAGGCAAAATATTATATTTAATTACAAAGGTGCTTAAAACAGATGTACAAGGTCAAACAAGTGCAATGTACTCGAACACTGACCTAAAAATTCTAATTAAAATGTGACATTTGAGGAAACTGTGTCAGATGTGCACAGGAATTAAGGTTATGACATGAAAGTGATTGATGGAAGATGTTGAGCACTCCAGTCAAATGAAATACTAGGGCAGCAATACTTAAGTCTTATGGGGTTCTGGGGACTTCCATCTCACACCTGCTCCATAGGCAGCTCCTCACATGCTGGCACATACAAAGAGCCAAAGCTGATGCCTTTGCTGACAGGAAGTTGAGAGCTGTGCTATTGTATTACCTGTAAGTCTGTGTGTGCTGCATGTTGACAGCCAGAAATACCTTTGCAACATCAAATCACAGCAGGGCTGTAACAAAACCCTCACAGCTGACTGACTAGAGGCACTGCCACCAACTCACTCCTTGTTTCTCAGGGCACAGAAATGGATGTCAGGGTCTTTGAAATGGCACTCGGCTGCCTAAATCCTTCTGAATAATTAATAATGCCTGCACTGGAAATCTGAAAGCAGAGGAGAGGAAAATAGCTTGCATTTGCATTGGATTTAACTAAAGATGTTACAAGCATTCAATTAAGAAGATAACTACATGAGCTTAGATGATCCTCAGTGGCTGCATGTCTTCCTACAGTCCAAAAGTAAGCTTAAGCAAGTATCAAAGCTAACATAGATGTTAATGAAGACCACTAATTATGAAGATCATTTCATCTCCACCCCCTCCATGAGTCTTAATCACTGGATGAGTTTAAATCCGAGATCAACTTGCTAGCAGGATGCCAGTTCTTAAAAAGATTGAAAATTAATAACAAGGTTTTTATTCTGTCATTTGTAAAGAAAGGAAAATACTCTTAATCACATTGTATGTTTGGCTCCACAACAGAGACAGCTGGGACAGTGGGAATAAGACTGCAGAGAAAGGTCTGTCTTTGCCCATGAGAGAAATAGTGTGAAGTATCACAAGAGTTGCTTTACAAAGCAGCAAGCAGCCTTGCATCAACTTGGCAGTGCAGAAGGCACTTCGTTCTGCCTTTTCTCAGATTAAACAAACAGCTCCTAATATCCCTAGGCCAGCAAGGGAGTCTGTTGGAGTACGGGGAGTGCTGAGAGCTAATAAATCTGCCATACAGATTTGGAACATGGGAGAATTCTACAGGGAAAATGCAGGTGAGGAGGTGACAGGATATTAAAGAGGGATCCCTGAACATCCTGTTTCTACAGCTTGTAGATGTAAATACCAACCACTTGCCTTGCTTCTAGAATGCACCATCCTGAGCTCCTAAGCCTAAATCTAACCTAATGTGCCTTAAGTTGCTGAGGTTAGTTTTATAGGTCCTTAAATCCTTTATGAACCTTTCCTCAGTCTTCATTACAACATGAACCCTAACCATTTAAGTCCCAGACACTGGACAATATGTTAGCTGTCTCACAAAAGCAAGGGATTGGTTTTGGTTATTCTCTTATCTGCATGCTGAACCAGAAAGCTCTAGACTCATCACAAATAAACACAGCTCTAGTCTTACTTCACTGCATATAAAGTAATACCTAGTCTTTGAAAAGATACAAATGTGTATTACAGAGTTGTGGAATAAACCAGAAGAGAGCATCAGAAGTGTTAGGAGATGTACAAATACACACAGAGACCAGGAGCAGCAGTTGAGGTTCGATAGATACATCTCATTGTTGTGTCAGAAGCAGTAGGTTAGTAGAGCTTTAGGGCCATTTTCTGCCCTTCTCAAATCAAACTACTTAAACTAGCTGTATACTTTCAGGTTTTCCATATTCTATCTAGTTTATCCTGGGAAAAAAAAAACCTGATGAAGGCTTTAAACCAGATCCTGCATTTTCAAACCCCTGTTCGAAACAATAAAAATGAAATCCACGTTGCTGGACAGTGACCATGTGGTGCAGGTGTAGCTCTTCCATTAGCTTTACAAACACATGTAAGAAATTAGAACATAATTTTCTAAAACAAATTACATTCAAGCCTTCTTATTTATCTCTTGTACAGCTGCTGCATTCCATTTGAGGAAGAGGAGAAATAACCGTGACTAGAAATCTTGGCCCCAGAAAAGAGCATGGCAAAATGCTGACAAGATACCATTGAGGCAACAAACTAAGAGCCTTGTGGTAAAGAAAAGCTGGAATACTTGATAATGTAATGTAGAAAATGTTAACAGCTACCACGTGGGGATGTCAGAAGGCATATAGAGGCACACACATTGCAAGGAAACAGGAAATAATCTCCCTTGGAATCAAGAAATGTAGGAAGTGCAATACGCTCGCATACAGAAGACACTGCATGCGTGTTACATAGGAAATACAGCATTATGCCACATCTCTTCAAATAAGTTTCTTCACACAAGGACACTAACTGAGACAGTTTAGTTACTCTCTCAGTTCTAGTATTACTTTCCTTATGAAAAAAGTAGTTATCCAAATGGAACATTCCCTGAGTCGACACAGAAAATCAGAGCAGCTGATTTTCATTCGGAATAATCTTCATTACTTTACTGGGGAAAAAAAAAAGCCAAGCAGAGTTTGCTACTGTGCTAGTTTTGGGTGGGTTTAGCACTTTGTGTTCATTATATGCAGCTACATTGAAGTTGTAATTTCATCCTAATAGAGCAAGACCTCACAAAACTGTCTGTGATCCATTCCCAGTTTGGGAGAAAGGTTTTGTAATGCTTTCCTAAAGAGATCTCTCCAACTGGAACCCCATTCACGTCCCAGGGTAAAAACAAAGCCAAAACATATACAAGGTTATGAAGGCCTGCTGTATAACATGAAAAAAAGTACTGATTTTGCAACTGTCACACAGATTTGGAGACACGAAGAGAGCCAGAGACAGATTAAATCAAACAAACCTACGTGGATACAGAAGATAAAGGAAAATAAAACCCTTGTCAGCCACAGTCTTACTCTGCACCTTGTTGAGTTTAGTTTGCAGGTGAAAGCAAGAAAGTTCCACCTGGCCTGGAACCCTTTAAGGGTTGCAGAGATTCTCTCAAAGCCAACCTGAAAGAGGACTCACTATTTATATTCTGCTTGTTTCTAACAAGAATTCAAAAACATTTGGCTATCTGGATTGAAAAATATAACTAGTTTACATAAATATTTTCAACATCCAAGAAAATGTACAAATCTAAAGTCAAACGCATTTGGCTTGCAACAAGCCCTGTTTGCTAATGTCTTTACAAAGGCTCAGTTTTAAAGAGAAGTAGTCATTTTAAATATAACCAACATACTGCAAATGCCATCCCACTGCATGGAGACACTCACCATTCTTCTATAGGTCTAGTGAAACCGAGTAACAACATTCCACACCTGCTTGCAAGCAACATATACCTCATTTTGGTCCTGGGTAGTCAACCTCCACTCCTACATTTTGGAGCAGTCTTTTTACAGCTCAGAGAAAGCATTGCACCCGAAACAGTCATCAGCATGATGCAAACCCAGTGTTTAGTCCCCGAGGCTTTGGGGTGACTGCGTGAACGTGGAAAGCCAGGAGGACATAGCGGATTTCGCGCTCGTGAGGGCTCCTCCAACAGACTGGCCTGCAATGCAAAACAAGGGCCAGCAGTGAAGTGTTGTCATCACTGAGTTACTACAGAGAAAAGTTTAACACGTTAAAAAAAAAAACAAAACAAAACAAAACAAAAATCACACATCAGTTGTCCAATTTGGGATTCAAAATCCAGTTCCAGAATCTGTGTCAGGAAATACTCAACCAACTTGAACAGTAGCTCAGCAGAAATGGCCTAGGATGTCCTTTGCTGCTATACTTTGGGCCAAAAGGCTTTCCTTGCCAGAGTGTACGACAGCAAATAGAGAGGACAGACTCCAGTAGAAAAAAAAAAAAAAGGAAAGCACCACTAAAAAAAAAAAAAAAAAAAAAAAAGAGGAAGTTAACCCATTTTTGGCAAAGCTACTGCCAAGCAACTATCAAACCCTTAATGGGTGGACTCTCATTATCTCGCACTACAAGATGACAATGTGATGCCAAACTCCTGATGTGAAAGCCCCCGCTGAAGTGAAACAAGTGCTCTTCCAAAAAATTACAGACTGCTGCAGGATCTGCAGAAACTGACACAAGGACTTTTTCTGATCTCAGCCAGCTCTGGATAGTTCCAGTCAAAGTAACACAAAAATTGAGAATAACTCATTGCAGAAGGTGGTGTGGTCTAAGTATTTCCAGATTACATAAAAGCTCTTACCTGAACATCCCCCAAATGACATTCATCTCCAGGCCGCACTGAAAAAGGAATGTACACTACTTTCTTGTCTAGCTGCTTCTCCTTCCACTATTACACAACCTACAGGGCCTCAATCAGTAGCTCTACCCCTCAAAATTTTGCACTTGTTTGTGTGTGTGTGTTATAAAGTACGCTTGGATTAAAACAAAACATAACTGAGAAATAGTATGCTTCTTCAAAAAGGACAGGGCTTAGATGCAAGGTGATTTTAAATACATTTCTTACCTACAGCTCTTCCTGTCTGCACAACATTTCGGCTGGTCGAAACCATCACATTCCCAATCTTCTTCCCACGTTCACTGTTTTGCACAGAGCTAAACAAGAGAGATGCTGAACAGTGTTAGTTGACTGACTTCTTATTACACCCAGGAGTAAGTAAAATACATAGTTTAAAGCATGTATCATTACACAGAGGTTTACTACCACACAAGTACGACCACTTGAAAATAATCTCATTTAGTTTTAAATTGTAACGTTCAGGTTCACGTCTCAAGCCTTGCAAAGCCATTGATGTGAAACTGAACAACACATCATGCCACATTCTCTTCCCACTTTCAAAACCTTCAGTGTAGATGGAAAAAGCAGAAATAACAGAACACACCAAAACCAAGTTCTGTCTCAGTCTGCAAAAGCAAGTAATTTTGATGAGTATCTGATCGCAAAGTCCCACCTGGAGAACAAAGGCACTGTTGTGAAAATGCTTACTAGGAGGAGCACACTAAGAACTAGTGGCCCTTTTACACTGATCTCACACTACCCAGAAGAGTTAGTAGCTCACCTTTCAAGCACAAAAACAGAGCAACATTACAGACACCTGCACATCTTTCAAATTAAGTCTTTCTACAAAGGTCATCCATTAATAATAAGAGCTGCTCTCAGCATGCACCTTACTGAAGGCAATTACCTTGAGATAAATCTTGACTCGTTTGCATTCTCAGTCGCCATCCCAGAAATTTAATCTGTCATTGGTCAGCAAAAGCAACAAAAACACTCAGCAGAGCTGAAGTCTGAACGTTTTTGTTCCTCAAGCTGCCAAGGCAGGCACAGAGTCAGCAGTGTGTACCTACTGCTGATTTACAGGTGTCTTAAGGAACCAGGCTCTGATGGTCCATGGTCAGCACAGCTAAGGGAGGAAACAACCCATTCTGCCTGGTGCACAAACCCACAAATCCTGGCGTCAGTCAGAGATGAGCAGCTGTGCCAGTAACAGGCACCACTGAGTTTTAGACTTGAATACTGCAGGCAGGAGCTGAGACCAACTTCGGCTAAATCTGCTGCAACAAGGAATTGTGCAAAACTCATTTTGAACTTGCACATTGAAGAACCTGAATGACATCTCAGTATGCATACAGTGAACTTGGAGAGCTTCAGAACAATGCTGTATTAAAAACCAGCTAATTGAAAACAAAAAGAAAGCTGTTGTCTCCTAATAATGAGAGCTGAAGGCAGCGTACAGAAAACCACTGATGGAAGTTTTAACAGCTCTGACTTTAGCTTACAAATTACAAATTGAAAAGCCTTATAATTGCAACACACAAAAAAAATAATCGAGGCTCTATTATGTACAGTCCAATACAAAATATTGCATTAGCTTTCCTTTTTATTGTTTATTTCAGGCAAATGTTTCCTCTTTAGAGGTGGCAATGTTTTGCAAGAGAACATTGCATACAGTTTCATGGACATGGCCAATCTGAATCATTATCTTGTTTAGGTCATCATGGCAACAGTTATACAGTTATTAATATTTGACCACACTTTCAAAAATACAAATCAAAGTACTATGTACTTACTGTGACAACCTTAACTTAACATCTGACACAGAGTACTGTCCCTGGAATGGGTGGCTGGAAGAGGAGGAAAAACCCGAGAAAACATTAAATGTTTTTTTTTTTTTCTTGATGAATTTGTATCACAGAGTTATCAGCTGTCCTCCTATCTGTGCCTTACCAAAAAGACTTTAAAAAATATTTTTCAGATATACTACCCTATCACTTCATAGAAGGTTGAGTTCCAGTGACTGTTCAACCACAGATTTCTTATGAACTACCTATAAGGTGCCTTCTACTTACAGACCAGATATCAACAATCTTTTCACATCAAGTCAAAAGCACCTCCTTTCAGCAACACAGAGCAAATAAAAAACATCCCTTAAGTAGGTCTAAAGAAAACCCCTTTTCCAGCAGCTGACAAAGGAAAAGCAAACAGAACTCCCTGCACAAAACATGTGCACAGCCAAGCCTGGCACCATCTAATCCTTCACTGAAAATACACATAAACCAACCCAAAGTGTAGAAGGTGCAACATAAAACAGCCAGCTCACTTGTCCTGACTCTGGATCTATTTTCCTTCATGACACTATTTCCCAGAGACAGAGTAAATGCTAAAAAAAGTTTCCTTACCTAGAATTGACCTCTGCAAGAGCAGGATGCTTGTTGCTGTTCCATACTCTGTAGTTGTGGGTATTTTTCCAGGCTGCTACAAATGCTGTTCCGAAGTCTGACAAAGTCTTTTCGTTGTCTGATAAATTAAAACAAAGATGAAAATTTGCAGAAATTCATTAGAGATGCAATTACAAGACATAGTACTTTTTTTCTTGTAAAGAAAAATTTTTTTTTTCCAGGCTCTTATCAAGTCAAAGACAATTAAAACTCCAGTTCTAAGAACTGGATACCTCAAAAACGTTTTATTTTTATATTCAAGTGTCCAAAATACAAAATTCCAAGACAAGAGGGGGGAAAACAAAGCTTAAAAAATAGTTTTCTTGCTTTTAATTAATTTTAAAAGCTCTAAGTAAAGAGCTCAACTGCAAGAAAAATATCATCCAAATGTATGTCTCTTTACTTATTCTCTGGGCAAAGACAAGAAAGGTAAGAGAATGGCCAAATAACCAAGAACAAAGACATCATTTGCACTGATCTTGGGCAGATACACTGAGCTTTGTTGTGGTATGTTATTGCTCATTCTAATTTAGGAACCCCCAATTCCATTCCAAAACTGCAGTAGGAACTACTGTGGAATAAACTTATCATAACAAGGATGCTTTTAAAACACTGAAGAGTATAGGAAATTATTTTAGAGCCAGCCAGTGAAATAGCATGAGTTCCTAGAAAACCCTGGTATTTCATATCACCTTAAAACATTAACGTTGTCAGAGCAAGAAATTGGCATCTTCCAGACTTTATTTTAAAGTTGTCAATCGCATGTTTTCTCACAACTACCAAAGAACAAAATCTGAATTTGTTAATTGGAATGAAGAGAGAAAAATTTGATGAGAATGAGGTTAACAGGGCAAGTGCTGGGCAAACTAAACATTTTCCACCAATAAAACACTGATTCTTTTATTTGTATTCACACAAAATGCTGGGACACAGAGAATTCCCTCTGAGCTAAAGCAAAAAATGTTGAGCTCTGGGAAACACAAGCTTATAAAGCCTGTAGATGACACTTTTCACTTATGAGTCCCTACTAAGGACCATGGCAGGAGGGAGAATTGCTGGAATAGTCTAGTAAAACTTCTGAAGACAGCCACTTAACTTCATGTCTCCTTGAATCCAATTAGTTTCCCAAAATTAACTGCAGGCTGCAATACAGTCTGTAAAACGTTCAAGTTGGTAACAGTGTCATCATATATGGGATTTCAGGTACTTCTGCTTATGAGGAAAACTTAATTAAACCAAGGAGAAGGAAACAGTCTAAGAAGAAAGTGTCTGTAAGGCTGTGAACTAGTATTAGTAATGGGCTTGTCAAGGAATAACAAGGATAGCCAAAGACAACTGGAAAAGCAGCCTAAAATGCAACTTTAGGCAGAGGGAGACCCAATGACAGGCCACACATTCACAGCAGCAGAACAAATGCTCATTACATTCACCCTCATCTCCATCCCTGGACACGGTATCTGTTCTACCTGGTTGCAGCACAGCAGCGAGCAGGGCATGGAGATAAGCACTGAACTGAGCCCTGATCCACTCATCTCCTCCTTCCCAGCCAGTGCCATCAAGGAAAACATCATCTCTGTTCTCAGTCACGTGCTTCACCAAGTAATCTGAAAACCTTAGGTCAGCAGTTGTTGGGTTCAGGATCTTACGGAGTTCTGGGTCGTGGATTTGTACTTGAGCATCTTCTATCTGTTTGAAACAATTCCAAGGGTAAATAGTTAATCTAAATAAAACTGCTTATACATACTTATAGGACTACATACTGCTACCTTAATGTTCCCCCAAGAAGAAACAAGTGGCCAAAGAAACAATGAACTCACTGTTCTCAGGAAGTCAGATACTGCCCTGATATATCCAGAACCTGATCATTTCCCTGGCACATAGTAAAAGCTGCTTATTTGACAGGATTTGGCAGGGGGAATTTTGGTGCTCACATGTATTTCCCTAGAGGGTCTTTGAGTATCACCTCACTTTATTACGCTGATTACCTATATGGAGCTACCTTGGTTTAGCAAATGCTGATTACATAGATGTGTCTATTTGCTAGAACTGACACAGTGGGTTTTTAGATACAATTTTTTTACCCTTTTGGTTAAATCAGAAGGAAGTCAATATCAGTATCTGCATCTGCTTCTGAGCTGCAAGCACTTGTTTTTGAAGACCTTATTACAAAGCCATGAAAAAAAGCCATGACATGAAAAATAAAACACCAGCATCAAAATAAAATTTAGTAAGTGCCTTGAAAATTGAAATATCAGACTATATAAAAAAATATTTATATTAGTTTTGCATAGCTTATCTAACCCTATCCTTTCAAATCACAGAAATTTCATAAACCTCTGCACTTGAAAATTCATTCCATGGGGAAGGAATTATAAATTTGGGCACGCACGTGACCCTTTAAAGCTGTGTTTAAGATGCACCCTGTGCCCCCCCGTGCCCCCCAGCCCCAGGAGCTCAGCTGCCAGGATCCATACCTCCACAATGGCATCGCTCAGGTGTTTCTGCTGGCGGAACAGGATGTTGGTGGCTCCGGCAACGAAGCCGCGCACCGTGACATCAGACAGGAGGTGATGCTGCTGCAGCGCCATGTACGGCAAACAGAGGTACCCCTGGAGCAACAGGGACATTGAGGGAATCAGCACTGCCACCCAGATACCACAGGGATCAAGTTTTTCAGCAGGCTGTGTTGCCTTTCAGTCTCAGGACTGAAACCGACACACAAGGCAAAGGGTGGGAATTCAAGGCGACAGAATAAGCAATGTAAGAGTAATAACAAGCAACAAGAGTAAGGCCTTAGGTCAGTTCAGAGACAAGCAGGCAGTGGAGATAAGGATTCATCTCTCCAGTTCTGGTGGTTGTGAGTGACACAGTGCAGGAGAGCTACAGAGTGCTATCCACATTTTGTGGGTGGGAGATTCCCAGACACCAGAGATGGCAATCGATTTTTGATAAGCACAGTGCACGCCTGCTTTAAGAAGGAGCAGGACTGTAAGCAATACACTGTGCTTTGTTGCAAGTTAATCTGGTATCCTACATGCCAATTAAAAAAAAAAAAAAAAAAAAAAACAAAAAAAAACCCCCCCCCA
>VXBX01005244.1:197306-226544 GCA_013400415.1 Scytalopus superciliaris | reverse complement strand
CAAAACAAAACCCCCCACACATTTTGAGAAAAAGGTTTGAGTTAGTCATTGAGAGATCATCGAGAACCAGATGTAGGTAATTTTCCTTTTAAGTATAGATAGGATCAACATACCCCTGAAGTCTAATTCCAGCTGTTCAAGTGCATAAAGCACAAAGCAATTTACTCACTAGGGCTAATGGCACACTGGACAGAAACAAAGAGCATACAGACTTTGTCACACAGTATGTGGTAATTGGAAACATATGGAAGAAAGGAGTATAAAACTATTCCCTTTGTTATATTAGACACAGGGATGGCCTTCCCAATGACAAGCACTTATCAGCTGAAAACAAACAGCCAGTGTCAAAGGAACAGGAGTGTTTTGAGAGGAATCACCAACCTAAAACGTAAAATTTTAAAAAAATGTAGGTTAGAAAGCTGGCAAAGGAAGGTTTAATTACTCTGTACTCAAGTAGCAAAGTCTGGGAAATCGTTCGCTACTTAAAAGTATCAAGTGTCAGTTTCGAAAGGCACATTTTTAAGTACAACAACTTTCACTTCTGTGAACGTGTTCCATTCTTTTTTAAAAGAGTGCAAATGAAGTGACTGTTAGACCTTACAGAACTGGTACTGAAGAAACAAGCATCACAAGCTATTTTTCCTTATGCTCAGGTGTACCTGGATAATATATTATGCCACCTGGCAAAATCTCCTCGAATTCAAATTTGTCACATTTGTTAGTCTTTCCATGGCATGGCATAAAACATCCCTGAGATGAGAGGTCTAAGAGAGATGCAAACTTTCCAGCAAGCGGTCAAAACTGCACCTTTGAATCAGATTTTTCTGCTAACTCAGACACGTAAAGCCTTTTCTGCTTTAATTACACTGGACAAACTCAAGTGAAAAACGCCTGTGTGAAATGAAAGGTAAACACGTAGACACTTGTCAGCTTCCTTAAAATTGTTTCCTATTTTATGAGCTTAGTAGCAAAAAGAAGTTTGCACTTGTAGACACCCTTATCAATTACTTTATTCTTGCTTCCCATCTAGTATTTTCAATAGAACTAGGCTAAATATAATTTACAGCCTATTTATCTCATTGGATAGATCATAAGGACAAACACCAGACTGCAGATCTTTGTTGAGGCAGCATTTCTAATGGTGACATGAGGCACAGGACAGTGACATTTGAGCTGCTCACTTGGGCTCACACAACGCACCATTTCCAATGAAAGCTACTGTAAGAAACTCAAACACAATACTCAAATATAAAGTCCTGAAAGGAAATGCAAACTAATCCCTCAAAAGGAAAAGAAAAACACTTTGAACCTCACCAGCGTCAGGAAATAAATCTGAATCTTCTGTCTTCTACTGTGGGCAAATGTTCATCTGAAAGTTTATTACATTAAAAACAAAATAATACAATATATTTTTACTGACAAAACTATCTTTAAAAGGGATGCATTTTCCCTGGTTTCTATGGGAAATCAGCTCTTATAATCAGCACTATTGCTTGTTATCTGACTATACCCATCAGAGCTCTTGCAGAGACTCTGGAATACCTGGAGTTCAGTTAGACATCAGTGCAAGCTTAAAATTCAGCAGCTCATCACCATGCACAGAGACACAGACAAGAAGGCAAAATTATTACATACAGAAGGGTGACATTTTATCTTTTTGGTGTGTGTATTTATATACACGTGCATTCATATAGACATTTTGTGCATTTATACACACATTTTGTGCATTTATATGTATATGTGGATATAAATTAAAAGAGGAAAATGTAGGCTGAGATGTCAGTGAAGACAGAGCTTTCAGAGTCTTAGTTTAGATTAAGGCATCTGAACACTTCTCAAGTACTCTGATCTTGCCCCATATAGGTTAGATCAACAGTTCTTCAAAATAAAACAGTAGTTACTAAATACACAGTTTATTAACCACAGGGGGGTTGCAGGTTACCATTATGTAGAACTGCAGATAGTATTCAAGTGTAGACATGAAAGAGAAGTGGAATGTGCACATACAGAACCCTCCTAGAACCACCTGCCTAGGAACACAGCCACTTGCCAGACACTGTACTCACATGCTTTGTAGCACCCTGCTGTCAGCCTGGAGTCATGACCAAAAGCATTACCCACTTCTGAGAACCAGATGTCTCTGTGAGTCACCAGCACCAGGAGGAACACGCTTACCTTTGTAAAAATAGCCAGTGGCATCCCATACTGATCCTCTTCCAGGCCGGACACCAGGCCCGGGATGAGCACGGCGTGCCCCGTGTTGGCCTGGGGCTGCACTGTGATGGGGAGCCCCTCTGAGCTCACACTCGTGCTCGGGACAGTTTCGGCCCGTTCAGATGCTGGGTGTTCACGTTCTCCTTCTCTCAAGCCAGGCTCCTCCAGAATGCTGGGATCCAAGGTCTCCCAGTCGCTTTCAGAGGACGCGGGGGAAGCGCGGGAAGGAAGTTTCAAGCGCTGCACGGCGCCGTTGGAGGGCTGAGCTCCATTGCAAGTCTTGTCTGGCCGGGAGAAAGGCACGGCTGCTTTCTGGCCTTCCAGTGAATTGCTCCCTGCCATCTTCCTGCCTCCCCTTCCCACTCCCGAGTTTGTATCTGAGGTATCAGCAGCAGACACAGACACATAGTCATCCGACTGTGGTGTATTTTCCTGCAAGCCAGCATCCTCTGATATGCTCTTCCTTGGTCTGTAGTGTGAGCAGTCACTAAGACCATGTTCAATCATACCTGGAAAGGGACAGCACACACGAGTATCAGCACCTCAGTAGAGGTTTAAGTGAAAAAAAATACAAACAAAACGCTCTTGTGTACATAGTGGAAATCATGTATTTTAAAACATTGCTTTGGGGAGGGTGTGTTAAAAAACGCAAACTCCAAACAAACCCAAATACCACACTTTCACTCCTAAAGCATTTGCCCCAACATTTTGCTTTGAGAAGACTGGTTAGAAGCTAAGAATTAGCAAAGTTAGGGGTTATGTTTTTTGGTTTTTAAGGGTGGATGTAGAAGGAAGAGAGAAGTTTGTATTTTTGGTTTTTAAGAAATTCAACTGCAATGTGCGACTTATTGAGGGTCCCTTCTTTGTCACCCACTGGTGATACCGAAAATCCAGTGGCTTCAATGAAGCACAAGGAATAACCCATAAAATGCACACAGTAAGTATCAGGTGTGTACACAGTACATGGACATGCACACAAGCCACCCAGTATTCAGGGAACATATCAACCTAACTTTACTATCACGTAAGTTTATTTCCAAATGACACAGCACAGCCAGTCTCAGTCATCACCAAAATGCATTTAAAAAGAAGTCCAAGCTTCTTTTCTTACCAGGAAAGAGGGACAGGACAGTCATCAGAGCTCCCACCAACCTATTTACAGGGGAAATATAAAACAGCACCTGGTGGCAGAAGGGAGGGGAATGGGAGGAAGAGAGAATGCAAGAGAGGAAAGGGGAATTAGGGAGGGGAGAAGGAGAAAAATAAAATTACTATGCATGACAAAGACAGAACACATGCAAACTATTCAAGGCACTGCTTTTTATGTTGCATTAGAAAGCCTGCTTACTAACAAAATCTCTCTTAAATAGTTCAAAGTAAATATTTAAATGTCTATAGTATCCTCATATATTTTATAGTATTTGTAATATATGTCATATATAGAGACACACACACATGTAACATAGTTGATAGTGATGTAGATTTTTCTGTCAGTTTTTAAGATTTTTCTTTTGCCAAATTGATCCAGTTACTGAATGGCTGACAGAAAATAGTTGTTCCTGGCATGCTGCATAAATTCTTGTTCATTTGCAGTACATTAAAATGTCTGTCATAAATCAAAGAGGCCAAATAACCTCCATTCCAGAACACTGACAAAAACCTATGCAAAAACATCTCTTCTAAGGAGTTATATTAAAGACATGTAGATAAATGAAAAGCAGGATAAATTCTGCATGCATTTATTACAGGTATATTCCTATGTAATGAAAGAAGATTTTTTTTTGGAAACGGAAGACATGATTGATATTAACTTTGGTAAAGAACTTAAGGCATAACATGGGAAAACAGAATCTCCTTAATTAAATCAGAGAGACTTGGATTAGTAAATTAGTTAGGAATTCAAAAGGGGATGTCAAAGGCTAGCAATGAAAGAAGCCAGACTGAATATTACTGCTGAAATTCCTCCAAAATAGGCCTTTGGGGGAAAGGGGAAAAAACAAAGCAAAACAACCCACATGCCCAAAAATTCCCCACAAAAGTCAACTTGTTTAACAATGCCATTTTTACATTCTTAATCAGCACAGTACTAGTGAAAAAAAACGTACATGAGCATTACAAGGAATCAAGAATGCAACGGAACACAGAATGATCTAACTTGATGACTTTGCAGTCCAAATTAAGAGGTATATGATGAAATTACAAGCACAAATTTGTGGACTCAGACCTAGTAAAATACTTCTGCTGTAAACTGGGAGGGCACTTTAGAAGAGACTGGACAATTCTCTTGGGCACATGGTGTGACTCTTGGGGATGGACCCTGTGCAGGACCACGAGTTGGACTCAGTGACCCTTGTGGGTCCTTCCAACTCAGCATATTCTGTGAATAATAAGTCGCATTCCATTGATATTTGCCAGCCAACAAGCTACTGAATTGATAGAACCGAGAGAAAGGCCTACAGAGTTCTAACACAGCCCAAATGGTGTTTAGTGGTACCTCAGCTAGGGACAGACTTCATACATTATCTTAAACATATTAAAAAGAAAAATTGTACAAGATACGTGAGTTCAAGTTGCAACAACCACTGAACAATCACGATGAGAAGAACAAGCAGCTTATCTGTGGAAAGAGTTTTGGCTCACTACAATGGGAATAAAAAGGTCCAACTTCTTTTAAGATGTATGAAAAATGCATGATATAATAGCAATGAACGACAGGAACCCTATGATACTCCCACAGGTTTAGATTCTCAGACACCATGCATTCCTAGTCACACTTATTTTTAAGCCTACAGAAATAATTAGGCCTATAAAGAAGTATCTCGTTTTCCAGAAATTTATTCCAGTCTAGGTTTTTGTTTGGGTACACCACTTACTTAAGGCAAATACTTTTCTATATTTGTTCCACCAGGTCCCTCTGCAATCTTTCTGTCTGTAAGGGTTGACACTTCCTTACCCCTCCCAACCCCACTGTACTGCCCACAGCATTTACATCAACGAACTGGGTGGTCCTGGCAGCAGAAACCCAAAGGATCACCATCTGGAAGTAGTCTTCCAGCCTAGTAACAGCTGAGAGGTGAAAAAAACCCCTTTTAGCCTGTGGAGAAACATCAACCAAATTGCTACAGATTAAAGGAAATTGGTCTGTGGCGTTTTTCAGCTCAAGGAAAACTGGCATTACTAATGGCTTCTTGCATATTATATATAAGGTCTTTGAACACAGAGATTCCCACAGTTATTCTGGAACCTTAACATCTGCCAGAAAACAGGCAGTGCCAGAGAACCAAAGCTTTCTCTTTTGAAATTGCTAGTGTCTTCCTGTTGGAGCTCAGGGAAAAACAGAAACAAAGCAACCTGCAGGTTTGTTCCATAAACACTCAGTTACTTCCAAAACAATTCTGTATGTTTGAGTAACATGACTGTGCTTGGGAAATCCTTTCCCACCTCTTTTCCTGTGCATTTGTGTCTCCCGGTTTGAGCAGTTTCAGAAAAGAACTGTAGCCCAGTCCAAATGCTGAACTGACCTGGTAGAAATGTTAATGTATCTAGATCAGCAGTGATGCTTTAAAATCTCAACTGAAAAATATTGTCTCCACATAGAGTTTATTGGAAAAAAAAATAAATCACTGCAGACTTTCAGAATGTATTGCATTATTTCTGGGAAAAAGTTTGCACATTGAAGTCTTGATTGCAGACAGTTCTCCATGTGCACTCCTACTATGCCATAGTTATATTTTCTCAAGTATACTTATGCATAGCCTTTAATATAGTCATCTTCAGCTCTTTAATGCAGAAGCTGCATTTATTCTCATCAATAAATACCTAGAACTGTCCAAGTACACCTAACACAGAATTAAGTGACAAGTGCAAAAGCTTAGGAGAAGCTGCTACTCCTGTTTTAAATATAACAGCTTATTTACTGCCACACAAAAGATACCCAGGCCTTGGATACAGACTTCAAAAGACCTCCACAACTGTTTTGGTAGCTTATAGATTAAATCCTCCTGACTTTCCAGTTACAGCTAGCAGGAAATTCTAACATTCCTTCTCAGTACTCTGAAGTAGCTACATTTTAACACAGCATCTTCACCGAAGGAAAAGTAACATTTGGGAAACTGAAACAAAACTTTAAACAAGACCAAACCAAAATCCCTACATAAATGTGTGTCTAGCAGCTGATACGTAGTCATTTCAGTCAAAGTTCCTGTTCTAAGGCATTAACAGGGACACAGAATAAAACCAATGTCTCTATTTCACATCTGCTTTCACATTTTGCATATTACACTTCAATTACTAAGATAGCATTGCTTCTGAGGCACAAAGGTCCCAAGGCAAACCCTGGGCCTAGAATTCAGCAGTTTTTACCAGTTTATAATCAGCGTTCAGCCTGACCTTTGCACTGTCTCCTGCAGGTGTCCACACAATTCAGGTCTGAAGGACACTTTTAGCATTTGTTCCCTTTGGTATGTCTATTTAAATCCTGAACCAGAAGTTCTACTTAGTTTGAATGCCTGTAAAGATGTATGTGCCCTTTTAGGTACCCTCATTTCCTGTCAGTTCCTTCATGCAGGTACCTCTTTGCATGAATTGCATCCATTCCTATCTTTTACAGTATGTTACCTTTCCCTGCTCACATTTCATCACATTTGACTTAGTCTGGCTGGGACAGGTATTAATGAGGCAGAGTGTGGACAGGACAGGAGTGGAGGAGGCAACACACAACACCCACTTTTAGCCCAATAAACCAGTTTGTATATTGATGCAAAGTTGTTGATATTACTTCAGATACTTCTAATTTATACATGAAAAAATTTAGCAATTGCAGTTCTATTTCAATAGAACCTGCCTCAGCCTACAAAACATTACCTTTTTCTCTAGAAGAATCAGTTTAAAAAGGATCAAGACCTGAAAAAAACACAAAAAGAAAAAAAACATAGTGAGTCAGCCAGTGCCATTATCCAAAAATACTGTGCAAGCATCATCTCTTATTCAAGGTTTCATGTTAACCACTGCATAGCTGTCAAATGATCAAATACATTGGCCAGTGAAAACAAGTGTTTTGATACCCTTTCTCACCTGAGCACACATTTAAAAATTGCATGAGATGCACAAAAAAAAAAAAAAAGCCCTCCACAAACAGGAACTGTGTAATTTGAATCATACGCAGCTTATCAGAAAGAACATGTTGTGCCACTACAGAATTTTAAAAAACAGTAAACTGCACAAACATAAAAGAGTTCCTCCACAGAAATACTGCAAAGAATCCAACAAAATACCAAGAATAGCATTCACCTCACCTAATTTTAGGCATCTACAGATGAGGCATCTAGACCAGGAGTGGCTGTCCAGGCTCTCTACACTGAAGGGAAAACACAGATGCTTCTGGGACATGACTGGCAGAGAAGTTACACAGAAAGGAGTTCTACCCCAAAAATCTACTGAGCAGGCACAAGTACACCATGAAATCCAGATCCTCAGATTGGTTTCCTTGATGCATTTCAGCTAATAAAAGCTGGTAAACACTATTTGTACCTTAGCTATAGGATACACAGTCGATTTCAATAGTCAATAGGAAAAAGGAGAAGTGCAATTCCCCTCAGGTTCCACTGATGGCAGAAGCCACAAAAACTACAAGATATGGGGAAAAATGCTCCAAATGGTGTCTGCACAGACTTTAGCAACATTCTTCATCAGATGAGAAATAGAAACAAGACTATAAATGACACACCACTTGCACTTTGGGACGGGATTAAAAAAAATGTCCCACAACCTAGAAATCTCCTGGTATCCCTCAGACTGACAAAACTTCTCAATCTGGAGCTTAGTCTCACTGAAGTGATGCAGGTGGAAGTGGAAGGAAAATCAGGAGTCTATAAGCATAAGTACTTCTTACTTCTAGCTCAGGTATGTCTGGACATACTTATTTTTCCATTCCTCACAAAGCATTTTATTCCCTAAAATAGGTGTTGTCCTTCATGTATCTAGCAGCAAATGCCTACCTTGTGTCTAAAGTGGAGAACAAGATCCCGAGGAGACAGACCTGAGACACCAAAAAGAGAGCAATTATTACTTTAATAGCAAGTAGATACACTAACTTACTTCTTGTCACCATTTTTCAGCAGGAGAGAGATACCCATTATGGTTATTCCAGTAGCAGAACTCATGCAAAACTCTCTCTTTTGAACAGGAGCAAGAGTTAAATCAACAATGGAGACAGTAATAATGTGAATAGTCATGCTCTGAGTTAACTCCTGTTGGCTATCACACAGCAGTAGGGAAACACTGAAGTAAATACCATACTGTGCATTCAGAAAGCACAGGGAAGAGTCAGAATCAGGTGGCAGATACACCAAATAACAGGTGAAAGCTTGAGCACCCTGCACCATCAAATATTTCAACCTAAAAATTAAGAAGGTAGTTTCCCACAAGCAGTTACTAGTCAGACTGTTAGGTCGAGAAGTAACATGGCTTTCAACATACAACTAACTCCTATTACAAAAGCAATACTGCATTTTACATTTATTTAAATCCATTAATAAAGAAATGCGGGCACACAGACCTCCAGTGCTTAATCTGTTAATGCACATAAACAAATTAGCTCAGGAAAGGCATGTGTTGTTTAGTGTAACATTATCTCTGCTGCTTGTACAAAACAAGTCACTTACCAAGATAAACTTGTGACCCCTCTAGCAAAGTACTGCCCAAGGAACTATTCATATGATCATAAAGTTCCTGTAAAAGTTAGAATAAAGGTAAAAAACACCCCAGAAGCTGTTAATGGCACATGGTCACACAAAATCTACAATAAATGAAGTTCACTTATTCAAGGATTTCAATGGCTTATTCCAGAAAAAAAGTGAAATTTTACTAATGCAGTCAACAGAGATACAGACTGACAATCACACTCATTCTTGCATTCCACTGCAAATCAGAAAGCTGATCCTCTGTCAGTACATTTAGTTCATGTTAAGGTATTACAGAAGCTGAATCACTGAGTGGCACAAGCACAAGGAACATTCGAGCACTAATTAAAAGCACTGAGGTTTGCAGCCATACACTGAAAGCTTTGTCCCACATGGCCATTACTGCAGAGTCACCTTCAGAATTGAGATTTGTGAGAAGTCCTTTTCTTCAAAATACGCATGTGTGATGAGCTGCAGCTTCGCCTGAAGCAACCCATACAGAGGCTTGGAAGGAAAACAAACACAAAAGCAAGTGAATAAAACTACTCAGTCATTCATTTTGAACTTCTATCTTCCCCCGTGCCTACCTTGCCATACTGACACATTATTACACAGGGTTCAGGGATGAGTAGCTCTCACTGGCTAACTCTCAGCATCTTTATCCTGTGCTCCTTTTAAATGGTGGTAATTTCATTTTCTTTCCACTTGCATGTACTATACCACCACTGAATATCTGTCTGGCAAAGTACCTTCCTGCTTTAACACTGCTCATACAGCACCAGTAATAGTTCTTTTTTCAGCTATAAGCACAAACCCAATTTCCTGTTCCCTGCCTGGTGCCCAGCAGCTTTTGCTCAATAGGGAGAAATAAGAGATGTGTCTTCAAAACAAGAGCATGCTCCGTGTGTGACTATCTTAAAACCTCCCTCACAGTGGTCAATAGCCACTCTCTCCAGTTACTAATGCTAGATAATCTCTGAGGTTCATTCCAACCCCATCATCATCCTATGATTATACTGGCCAAACCCCTCAATCCTACCACATGAAATAGAGTTAGTAGCACTTAAGAAGAATCAAAAGTGTAAGCAGATATGCTCATCCCTGATGACAGGCAGACACTTTTTCAATTACTCTTACAAGGAGATACAATCAAGGCAGCTCGCTGCAACACCACAGCCTTTTGATTCAATGTTACTTCAGTATTTTGTTACCCTCTGCAACAACTTAGAGATACTTGGAGCCAAGTGTTTCAAATAAGAATACAGAAGAAGAGTAATTGCTAGTGTTACCTGACAGCGTTTTGGGAGTTAAACATTCTTACCAGCTGACTGAGAACACAGACGCTTTTCTGTACTGTCTCTCGGGTGATGTCCGCCTGCCGTACTTTCAATGCCTAAGAAACAGAAGTATCACAGTATCTTTACAAATTCTTTATTTTTGTTTTCTGTTTCAAAAAGAATTCTTTCACAAGTCTAGCTTTCACATACTACTCTCCCCTGTTTAAAGGAAATCCTAAAACCACCTTCAGCAGTGGAACATACAAACCATTAAATGCTCTTGCTCTTTACAAGTATGCCCTTACCTTTCCAGAAGGGATAGGGTGGGAAGGAGGGGCACAGGTGTTGTCCCCTGTCTTATGGAATGGATAGATTGTGAAGAGCTGCCTCTGAGAGACAGCCATGAAAAGGTTGAGAGCTTGAGGGTAAAAATCAAGGACAAGACCAACAAGGGACACAACACCAATTTATGATAATTCTCTGATTCTGCCTATTCATTGTGCCCAGCAAGGATGCAAATGCAGCTGTGATGATAGGCAAAGGACTGTTTAGAAGACACTAGCATGAGAAAAAGGCAACAGCCCGGAACAAGCAATGGCATTTTAACTCAGAATAATACAAGAGGAGAGATGCCACAACACATCAGTTGCTCTTCTCTAACATTATCTGTGAAAACGGACCAGATTGAAAAGTCTATGCCTGGAAATAATTTGCTTCATATTCAAGGACTTTCTTTGAGCCACCCATAAAATAAAGGAGGCACCATCCACAGAATCAGCTACATTCTCAGCCAGACCAAATGGCCCCAGCACTTAACAGCAAACCTAGAAATGGCAGGGGCAGAAGCAGAGACAAACAATTCACTTAACTGTACAAAAGAGAAAATGTGTGGACTGTGGCCCACACATCAAAGAGGACAAATGGAAAGAGTGCTAGAGCTGTCGTACCGAACACATTGTTATTTATTCCACTTGTTCCAAAGAGTTCATCTTAAACACCTATTTATATTCCCAATTGATTACTAAACAGCATGAACTGGAATGAAGAGCAAAATAAAGCCAAGTTATTACATAGTTAAATGAAGCAAGACTCTAAATCACAGAATACAGTGAAGACTGGCTGCAAAGACAATGAATCAACAAAAACCAGCATGGATTTAGTTCAAAAGAAACAATTAAAAACTGCATGTGAATGTTTTCTCCTAGAGCATGAACAGGAACTTGAAATATAATCAAGGTGTGATTAACACAGAGTACATAAATGAGTGTTGTAATCAGAACATGTAAACTGTAACTCAAACCCACATGACACCCCAGATTCTTGGCATTTCACTGGAAAAGGAAGTAATTTTAAGAGAAATTTGCAATAACTTCTTGATTCTGAGTGCACAGATCACCCTATCATTACCACTTTTGAAAATATGGGCTGATTTTAGCTGATCAAGTACATAATTTCCTCAGGTTGACGAGGTGCTTGCCCCTGTTTCTCAGCTTTACTCCTGTAAGCTGAGTATCAGTGAGCAGCTGCCATCAATGGGGTGAATCTGCTCTACCCTGCAAGTGTGCTTCTGGCAAAGGATGTAGTTGAAGACAAACATCCCTACACTTGCATGGTCAGATCCCAGGAAACGCTCAAATTCTTCGTGGTCACACACTGGAGAAATTTCAACCTTTTCCACCCAAGAGGCCCCATTCCTGGAAACATGACCTGGCCACATGACAGACAGACAGCTGCATTTTGCTCCTCGGTGCTGATGCCTGGATTAGCTCTCAAGACACAGAATAAATTTTCCCATTGCCTTGGACATTTCAAAAGCTCACAATATGCCTGCTGGTGTAAGGAAAGAGTAGTTCTCAAATTCTGTAGGTGCCTACTGTGCACATTTTTACAGACTTTGAGCCTAAGCCGATCGTGCAGTGTCACTGGTGGTGTAATGCAAGCCACTGAGTTTTAGGGTTGTTAGTGCACCAAGCCTATTTATTTAATTAATATAATTAATTCACAGCTTGGAACGTTACCTTGGCTTCAATCTGCCTATAGCAAGAGACACCATATACTGTGGTTCGGTCCCCACATCTCGGTGGCAAATGGAAAAACACGGTATCTATGAAAAAGAAAAGAACATTTCAAGATAGAAAAAGATCACCCCAAACACCAAGGAGGACACAGACTTGAAAGATCAGAGGAGCTGCTACCATTGCCAAAGTAGATATCCATGTACTACCAATACTCTAACAAAAATAATTTGGGAAACCCAGCCTTGCAAATTTCCTAAATCCTAAGTAAAAGGGAGGACAGCTGTTTGCCTTTCAAAACATCAGTGAAATCTGTTTAGAAACAAACTAATTTTTGTTTGCTTCATAGTAACAAAATGAACAGAAGAGACAATCTTTTATGCTTTATGTCCAAGGCAGACAGGGACTGTTTGTATCAAAGGTTACTCCTTTGAACAGGTTTATATGATGGAGATCACCTGGGGCTTGTAAGACCATGTCCTGCACCAAGTCATCCTCTTTGCAAACATGCAACTATCTCCCAGAATTAGTTTAAAACTCAAAAACCAGATGTTTGATAAAGTTACAGTAAATGTAACATAACTATTATCTGAAACCTATTTGCCCGTTTCAAGTTCATGTGTATTCTTGCCACAAAACACGAGGATACAGACCAGTTTTGCTGCCAAGTCTTTTTTTCCTTACCAAAAAGCACACGTTGACAATCAAAGTTGAGCATTAACTGGGATGGTGCTGAGACAAAAGAGCAGAGGTAAGTCCAGCAGCATGTGCCTTTCCCAGCTTTGAATGGACCCTACTTCTCATTAGGTATTTAACAATGCAGAAATTCTACAAAAATCGTGACCCAGAGCAGAGTCAGAGAGACTCTTAACTGCTGCTAGGAAGGAGATTATTTTGCTAAGGCTTTCTTTGCTTCCAAACAAGGTCTTCAGAAGCTGGAGAATTAGGAAGATAAGTGTATCAAGATTAAAAAAAACATCTTATTCAAATGAGTGTTAAAGCATTTCTGTGATTTTGCCCTTTGAAGTGACTGCCTTGCTCACTGCTCTACAGAGAAAAAGATAAAACAACTGAACATTAACATAAATGTCACAGTGATGAACAATACTGCTGTCAAATAAACCAAGAAATAAATGTTAATACTAAACAAAATAAAAACTGCAGTGAACTTGCTGGTAACTGTATGACAAAGGGACATTTCTATCTTCATGCAGCTGACAAATACACTAAAAATGATGTCATTCTTCTGACACGAAGTGACTTGTACATAACTTTAAGAATCTTTAAATTAGTGGAGGAAAAAAAAATCGTAACTGCTACGTACATCACATAGCTGAATTTTGGAATTTTATTTTTCCCTTGCATCAAAACCAGAGCAGGTTTCACTCAAGTCTATTCACCCTTCCAAGAACTGAGAAGGCCAGCAACCTTGCTTTGGCTAGAACTATACATAGCTGATATGCAACCCTTTAGTTTTTATTGACACCTGACCTATTGATATAGGAGGTACACCTTTATGATCTACTTTCATGTTGCATATTGAAGCCATGCATCATTGCCAACGCATTTCACAACTTTAAAAAAAATGCAGGAAGTCTAATAGTAAAAAGAATCATTGATCAGCTCTTCAAGGGAACAGGCTTTTTCTCTGGGTTGCAGTAGAAGTTGTACATACAACTGTTCTCTCTCGTTTCTTACCTTCCTGATAGTTGTGAGCGCCATCCGGTAAGGCAAGGAATGGCAAGTACTTCCATTCCTCTGGTAAGCTGTGGCTGTCATGTCCTTCTCCAGCCTTTAGGGGAGGATAGGAAAATTCAACCTACACAAGAGAAAACAGAGGAGAGGAAAAGAGAGAATACATTACAGTCACCAAACAAGCAAGACTCTGCTTTTCAGCCTAGCACCTTTTCTTTAACACTGGCACGGAATGAAGTTTTTCTTCCAGCTACCATTCCTTGTCTCTTCCTTCACAGCATCCACAGACTGATTTGTGTGATCTGGCAGGCCCTGGGCAGATTTGGCTTCTGCAGTGCTTCCATCCAGCCTAATTCCTCTTCCCCAAGAGAAACTAAAGAGATCTTCAAGCAGAAACCATCACCCAGGAGCTGCATACCTTCCTCCTCTGTGTGCACAGAGGCAGCAGCACATTGCCACACCTGAAGTGTCAGCAGGGTCACTGCTGGGGCACACACATCCTGAAATCAGATTTGACTTCTCAGCCCCTCAAGTGCTCATGACTAGGCAACACTAACACATGCAAGACTCCATTTTACCCTACAGGATGCCGAATAATCTCAGAAACTACACTAACAGCAAAATACTGCTTTTAAATATTTTTATGTCCCTGACTGCAGTGTGTTCTACACACTGGGCTAAAGTGCCTTCTTTTCCTTTCCTCAAAAAATGCCATTTACCTCTTTTTCCTAAAACAGGGACAACCTCTCCATTCCTTGCACTACACCACATGTCTAGCACAGATCCCCACAATCAGCATCTTTACAGTATGTTCTTCTACTCCTACTGAGACTCCTCTGGGTTTCCAGACATGGCATTTCTTAAATTGCTGAACAAAATCTAAACACAAATTTATCAGTAAGATAAATTATTTATTGATAGTGCAACTTCTCTTCAAGGACATTTAGTTATAAAATAGTGAGATGTAAATGTATACGTGGAAGCTTTCCATGTATGCATGCACAGAAAATAAAAAAGCATGACAAAGCAAGCGTATAGATAATCTTAACATTTGATATTAAAATAAAACTGTAACTAAAAAACAAAACAAAACACCACAACTGCAAAGGGTGAGTGAACCAAAGAAGAAATGGGAAATAAAGAAAGTGAAATTCTTCACTTTAACACACGGTGTCACTCTGTCTACAGCTGTACCGACTTAAGAACAAAGCATGAGGGACAAGAAAACATCACAAGAAATCAGTCCTGCTACTTGGTGTATCGATTGCAAGTTTCCTTATTCCTCAATATCCCTCCCCTCCTCAGCTGGGCAGGGGAGAGAAAATAACAATACAAGACTCCTGGGTCAAGATAAGGGCAGGGAGGGATCACCCCATGATTACTGTCATAGGAAGAACAGACCTGACTTGGGGAAACTAGTTTGTTACCAATAAAATCCGAGTAGGATAATAAGCAGTAAACCCAAATCCTGAAAACACTTTCTCACCACCCTGGGGTGAGTTAAGTCCTTCCTGGACTTAACTTTATTCCCAATTCTCTACCTCTGTTGGACAAGGGGGAAGCTTTGGGCAGCCTCTCACAGAAGCCCCTGCTGCAGCCACCCTGCTACCAAAACCCGGCTGTGCCAACACACTACACTTGTATTATAAAAGAGTTCTTGAAAATATCCACAAAAAGATAAAGGGTCTGGTGGAAGAACAAAACCCTGAGCTAAAGGTAAGTAACCCACAAAGAGGAATTACATAACAAAGTAGAAAAGGGAAGGAAGAAAGAATACAGACCTGGACTTCTAGTTAACTATCAAGAATCCACAGGATCTTTCAGACAAAACATGCCATTAAGCAAAACAGAAGAGCATTTGACTTCCAAATGAGAGACAAACAGTGGAAGTGGCATCCCTACAAGGAGCAGAGAAACTGTCTGCCATTTAGCACACACATACATCCATGCTACCCTTTCCAAATCATAGATTATAGGAAAATTAATGTTATAAGCTTCATGAAAATGTCTACAATAGCATATCATTTGCTGCTGTTCAGATTCAAACTGGCTGGCTGAAAGCACTTCACAGATTTACTACTGGACACCTGCAGAAGGAGCAACTTCAGCAAAAAATAAAGCACAGTTCCTAAGTTTTAAAGCACAGTCATGTCCTCTATCACTGCATGGCCAACACAGAGGGATTCAGATTCATCCTCTGCAGGAGCTTCTTTCCATCAAATACTGAGGAAACCCCGAGTCCCACAGATTGCAGCAAATATGTTCAAAGCATCATTCACGACAGTGAAATACTGCAAGTAAGCATCTAACACATCATTACTTCCAAGCACTTACAGAACTACAGTTGCATTTTGCATTCCAGGCAAAAAAAATTAATTAGAAGACAAACTTGAGGGAAAGAAGAGTAGGATAAGTTAAGCTATATGAAAAACATGTATTCACTAAGGAATACTCCCTTCTAAAGTCCAAAATAAAGCTGAGAGATGTGGTTCCTGTGTTCTTTTGACAGCATGAAATTTGCTGAAGAACTACTCTGTTCTGGCTCACAACATGCTATCAACACCTCAGCTGCTATCAGACAATCCCAGCAGCAAGGATTTCTGCAGGCTCTGTCTGTTCCAAACTCAACAACTGGAACAGGCATTAGGCATTAGTGACAGCAATGATAATCTTGTTTTCAATTAGTCTGCTTCTTTCAAAAACACCTTTTAACAAATTTCTGTATGCATGTGTGTATGTAAGGGAGAAGAACACAAAACCCAGATAAATCACAATTGCTTAAGTGGCCCTAAATAATGTATTTTACAGAAATACTTTATGATAGACCTGATTTACATCCTGACATTCTACTCCTCCTCCTCCCCAAGAGGATCCATGTATGAGGTACACTGGTTTCTAAGGAGGAATCACATTTGTGTAGTTTAACACATTGTTATTTGCAGAAGTGCTGCAAAAAGGATGGAAGTAATGAAGAAGCAAGAAAAAAGGACAATCCAAAAGCAAGGAGAGCATTCAAAGCCTTGAAAGGTTTCCCTCCATCCTCCTTCCAACTTCAGAGTTCCCAGCAATGAGGCAGTTTGGCTCTTTCAAACTAAACAAGTGGTCACTGCAGGTGGGATTCATGTCAGCTGACTGGATGTCAAAAAGCAAGATCTCTAGGGCAGTTTTCCTAAGCATCCTGCAGAGTCAGAGAACACAGACACCTGCAGAGGGTGATCCACCTGATACCTTTCTTTCCACTGTCTCTGAAGAGAGCCAGCTCAGGCTTCTGGGTCCAACCTGCTGAATTAATGCACATGACACTCACTCTAACTGTTCCTCCCATCCTCTAGATACTCTGCTTGATTTCCACAGCTCAGTTTGCAGACTTGCATCAGTTGCAGCTAGGAATCCTCTTCATAGAAAGAAAGCATTGTTTCTAAACCAAGGTATCATAAGAACATTGAGCAGCCTTAAATAAATAAATAAAAGCTGAAACCTCACAGTTCTTGAAAATCTTGAAACTGAGCAGTGCACACGTACAAAGGTGATAACAGTGGAGAGATAGAGATTCTCAGTTCTATCACTTCTGAGTCTTAGAACAACTGGAGTCTCAGTAAAAACCTTCTCTCAGCCTGCAAACTGTACAATGGAGTGTTCCTAGGGAAGGCAAAGAAGTCATTTTCTTGTGACCTTCCATTTTAAACCCAAGACAAACCATGACAGGGGGATGGGACTGCTGAAGAGACCTATCTCACACCTTTTTTTCTCCCTCTTCACAGAATGAAGAGAGAAGCTCATTTTTTTAATCTAAATACAATGTCTTTTTATGTCAATCCGTGCACATATGCATATGCATGCATAAACATGCACTTCAATATCCCTGATTGTCATTAATATATTAATATATGTATGCATTCAAAAAATGCCTGCAAACAAGATAAACCTTTTAATAAAGCTCAGCAGTCAACAGGAACAAAGAAACACATGCAAGTTTTGAGAGCTGACTGCCAGAGAAGATTTTACCATTTTTTGCCTCATCAGTTGAATCAAACAAGACTCCTCAACAACATGAAATTCAGAGCTAAACTCCTCAGTGACTTCAAAATAAATCACATAAAACATGAACTACTATTGCCACGCATGTCTCACTCTTCCAAGTGTCACGGATCTTTGTTCCAGCTGGAAATATTGCTCACACCTGTCAAGGGGTTTTGATGGCAATGCTTTCTGCCTGTTCAGACTGCCATGTTCTGTAAGCAGATAGCTCTTGATGGATTTCAGTGCTAAAATCAATACAGAATATTGTCTTGAGATCTAGGGGAGAAATAAACTACACAAAACAGCGAAACTCTTGTGAATTGCCAAGTTAAAATAGAACACAATTTTTAAAAACTCCTTAAACTGAACTACAACTGGATTTCTAAAGCTGACATTTTTTCTTCTTCTGTAATTCTTCTGCATTAAGTAACCTCCGATATGCAGTTTGTATCAAATATAACAGTTTGGCTATAAAGCACCTACAGGCACACAGTCCTATCCTGTTTGTGGGGGGAAAAAAATCCAGCCAATCTGTTTTGGTTCCTTGTCTTTAAAGGCTCTTCCTAGCCAGAATAAATTACTACACATTCATTAACACACAGTAAGAAAAGATGAGTGCAGGCAAGGAAAAATATATTTAAATTCTTACATTTAGGGACTAACACGATAGGTTTTTCTGTAAGAAAAATGCACTGATACTGTCTTCTACTAAATTACAACTACACAACCAGAAGAGAGGTTAAAAAAGGACACTGAGAAAAGAGAGATTTCCAAAATACATGTGCAATGTCCACCTAAACTATCAGACTCAAACATTAGACAGGTAGTTGGCATTAAATTTTGGTGAACTTTATACTCAGGTAAGGTTGTTCTCCCTATCTGTGAAAAGTGTTAACAACCACAGCAAGAGTACAATCCTCAGGGAACAGTAAACAGTGATACTTTAAAATGTGCTGGCAAGTCAGTGTGAACTTCCCATCCTCCCCACTTCATCCACTGTCACATGTTTGCAACACTCCACCTACAAGTCAACCCCTCTTACTCAGCACAGTCACATTAGAAGGTATTTTGGAGGATTTCTCTTCAGACTAAAAAGGAAAAAACGTCTGGACCCAACTAAGTTTTTTCCCTTGGTACAATGGAGAGACTTATTTAATTAAAAAAAATCTGAAATATTTATAATAGCAGTATTATGTTAAAGACTAAGGATGCTTTCAGTAAGATGCAGAATCTAATTTATGAGAAGCAAACCCATTCCATTCTCTGAATAATTGCTTTGATGTTATCTCCCATTGCTTGTACTCCACGAATAGGTAGGATAATTGCTGCAAATGAAGGAAAGATCAGCAAAACCCACTCACTACATGCTGACTTAGAAAATCTTTTCCCTTCATAACACATTACAACACATTTAATTTCAAGGACACCAACCCTTCTGTATCCTGAGCATTAATGCTAAGCAGCAGCAACCAAAAAACCCCAACAGATTAAAATTACACATTAAACTTGAGACCTCTTTTTCAAATAAGTCACTGTTTTTCAACTGAAGTAGGGATTTCTAAAATCAGTTTTCTTGATTTATTAGTCCCAGCACAGGCAGACCCAGAGAAGACCAGCTCACCAATGATTTTATCTGAATCACCATAACAACTGCAGGACGCCAGCCAAATGAAAATCTAAGAGCATTGTTTGTCTTTCAGCACTGAGAGCAATTTATTATTTAAATAACAATCTAATCAGATTTAAATGACTAATCTTCCCCATTGTTGTACGGCAGAACCAACATAGCAGGACCTACAAGCAGAAGAGCCCATCCACCTAAAAATAAAGCCCATGCAGTAATACAATGACCTCTAACAGCAGATCTTTTAATATGTTATACATTTATATAAACATGAATATTTGTAACAACTGTATAACACACGTGTATATAAATATAAAAATATATACGAAGAATACATACGATACAAGTCTATACAAATATATTTAAAAATCCACCACATAAACACACAATAACAGCAAACAAAATCCCTGTATTACAAAGAGGCAGAGCGTGGTCTTTTCTGTCCTTTCAGTTCCTGAAACTGGAATTTCCTCACATTCCCATACTGCTAAAGCTGCAGAGTGGCCACTTGTACAAGTTCTAAGACACCATTAGTATGGCTACAGATGTGCAATATGACCATTCAAGCTTGCTTCAAAAACTCTGACTAGGCTAGTAAAGCTCTGGCTCTTACTTAGACCCTTAAAAGACAAAAAATAACCTGAAACACCGAAACCTTTATTGCCACAGTCATTCTAGTGTGCATTCCAGACCCTTCCCAATTATTTCACACTTTACACTTACAGTCATACAGTTCAAGTCCTATACAAACCCTGTGCTTTGGAATTTTTTATACTCATATTATGAGTCTCTTCCAAGAAAGTACATAACAAACAGAAAAAATCCCCCCACGCTCTTCCCAGGAGAGGAACATATTACTGCAACAATTCCAGGCAAGGCAGGACTTTGTGCTGTTACAGAAAGCAAGTTAGAATTCATGCAGGGTGAACCCTTGAGAAGACAAACTGCCAGAGAGAGCAGATTCCTTGATGAAGCAAGACAGACACCTGCCCAGCACAGCAGCCAGGACAGACTGGGGTCAGCAGCAGGCAATTTTTCACCCACACAACCAGCTCTTAATGAACACACCCAGCTACAGGGACTGGTGGCACTTCCTGTCCCCTGGGACTGCACCCAGACCTCATCACACGCAAGACTCAGATGGGCATCCTTTCCCCAGCTCTGCTGCATGCCCTGGTTCCCAATAGGATGGAGCTGGTAACAAGCTGACAAATGGTACAGTCACACCAGCATTCCCTGGGAAAACAGATGACCAGGACAGCAGGCATGCTTTGAAGAACTTTTACCAAACAGCCTGGAAACAGCCATAGTGTGTCATTCATACAGCATGGACTGCACCAGTTCAGCAGCCCAAGTGAGCCATCACCTTGTCTTAAGGACAAACAAGCATTCAGGCTCTTTACCATGGGATGTCTGGTGGGCACAGAAGGGCTCTTAGTGAATTTGCTCCCTCCTTATAAGTTTTAACATTAGATTTACTCCCAAGAGCGAGCAGATCTGGCTCACTGCCAAACAGGAGGCTGAGAAGCTACACAACCACAGTAACATCCTAAGGAACAGAACATGCTCTGCCATCAGGAACCCCACCAAAGCAGGCAGCCCCACATCCTGCCCCCCAGCATGTCGGAGCAGGCACAGAACTTGCTTTCAGACCTTGTATCCACAGCTTTCAGGGGGAGCTTTCAGAAACAGCATTCTGCCTAGGTGTAATAGTGCAGTACCACATACAAGCTGTGAGATGGATTGCCAAAATTAGGCACATACGGTCAAATAAAGCAATATTAGGACAGGAAGCACGAAGTTGAGCCTTGCAATTTCCAATTTACTCCAGCTGGACTGACCTCTCTTCAGTGATTCTACAGCTTTGAACCTCCCTCTGTTCTATATGTATGTAAATTATGTTGCCCCCTTCACATATGCACCTGAGTTGCTATTTGAAAACATTCTGAAATAGGCAGATGAAAGGTGCAGCACAAGTACAGAAACACCTATTTTACTGTTTCAGCATTCTTTCATTTACTGAAGAGAAAGGTCAAGGCTGCTGGTGCAGACTGTTTGAATAACTACTCAGATGTTATGACACATACAAAGAACAGACAGATCATAAGACAACAGTTAGCTATGATGACTATGGGAAGCATTACATAACAGCAAATGGATGTTTAGAAACCTTCTCTCAACTCACACACCAGGGCAACTATGGAGAAAATATCCAGAACGGAACCCTTTAAGAAACAATTTATTTTCTGGGCGGGGCTTCAAAGCAGCAACTGTAAGATTATCAAAGCATAGGGCTCTTGAAAGTTTGAAAAGCTAAACAAAGAAACAAACAAAAGTCAACCATACCTAGGAGTTCTCAAACAATGAACACTAAATACCAAGTAAGCAGATTACACGGACGTGCAAAGAGTGAAACTCCTCATTAACTCTACACAAGAGATCAGAATCTGTGGCACTGCTGACAGAAGTACGTGTGTACTCACCAGTGCATTGTGTATTTAAAATGATCAGCATCTCATGCCAATTTGAGTAGCGACTCTAACAAAACCTAGAAGCTCCTTTCAAAGCTACAACCTGTTGAACATAATCAAATCCATGCATTTTAGATTAATCTTTGTGCCTCAATGTATGCTATGATTAATTTCATTAGGAGATTTCAAGCTTGTAACAGTGCTTTAAGGTGCTTTATTATTGCTACGAGAAGGGAACAAAACCAAAGGAATTGTGCTAATGTTTACAGGTTATCATCAATAAAAAAGGAACAAAGCACTTTAGGTTCGTTCCAGCCTAGTTCTTTTTCAAGTTATTTTTGTTTCTGTTGTTCCTTTAACAGGATTTTGTTTAATCAATAGACAAGATTACCTCCTGCATAATACCTACATTTTGTGCTCCTCCAAAACAAAGACACAAGAACTTTAAAGACAAAAAAAGCATACGCTTCATTTGTATGTTTTTGAGCACATCTAAGAGAACGACAACACTGCTGGGGTGACAAATACCAAAAAGAGAAGAAAGTAATTCTCCAGTAAATCAGAGTCTTAGAAGAAAGACAGCAAGGAAAGCGGGGGTGAGACAAGCTAGAAGTGTTCCCCTGAAACTTCCTGCCTGTGGAATCTACTGAAGAGAATGACTTCAGTATTTCCCTCTTGAAAAGAAGTGCTACAATCAAGGGCACAGGAGACCTGGAAATGCAGGTAGCTCTCCAAAGTGTTGATAAAAAGTGCAGACTGACCTTGCTCGTTCCTTGGACATCTTCTAATTCTGTAAAGTCAAGCCTAACTTGCCAGCATTTCTTCTTGAAGGCACATGTAAAATGTTTACTTACTAGGCATCAGTAAAAAGGGTTGTGCACAGACTGCTCAAGCCGTGTTATGTGCTGACTTCTGCAGATCATAACAAGCATTACTTTCCAGATAACAAGTACTGGAAGCTCTCAAAAGATGAGCATACACACAGCACTCAGAAAGGGAAGAACCCTTTAAGAACATTCCTACCTCTCAAAGAGATCACATTCATGCTCTTCTCTTAAACTTGGGTATCAGCTGTGTGATTCCTGCTCTTAGATTTCCTTTGCATGCCAGAAAGAAAACCTCTGGTCAGGCAAGACGGGGGGATTGATCTTCAGGCACAGTCCACACAAAAACAGTCCCACAGAGACAAGCAACTCAGACACTGCTTTGGAGAAAGCAAATATCACACATTAAAAAGTTCAAGTACCTTGAAGATCCTTAGGACAAACTTCAGGGTTCCAGGGGAGTATGCCCTTCAGTATTTACAATAATCCACTCCCATGCCTGTGGGAGTTTGAAATGTCATCCTCCACAAGAGTACAGAGAATTGGGTCACGATACACTGCCTTTATTTTACAGATCAAGGATCCCAAGCAAACAAGTGACTGGCAGTGTGATCAGTCCAGGATGCACACAGCACAGCCTCACTTTCCCTACTACCCATAATGCAATTTTTTTCCCCACAACACAGTAAGAAATGTGTATGTTAAAGAAAGTCAGGAGCAATGTGGAATAATTTCAAGGCTTTGAGAGGATACATGAGACAATGGCCCCCCGTTGCACTCAGTCAGCAGTGATGTGCAGCACTGCTCAGGACACTGAGTGCAGAAAAGCTGGGCCCTGCCCCAAGTGAAGTGAGATTATATGTGGCCTGACTGGTGGTGACACAGGGCCTGAGTTTGCTCAGATGTAATTAGCCTCACAGCCTCACAGCATCAGGAAGAAGGTGGGGATTGTTGGGGCAGGTCACACAGTACAGTAGCAGAGAGATCATGTACTTCCCCTTCAACCAGCCACAGGGATTATAGGGACTTGTGCCTAGATCTCTTACCTGCAAGTTTTTACAGCTTTGCTGACATTTTTCCTTCCTCTCCTTTACAAATACATCAGTTCTCTTTTTAACTTTGCCTTCAAAATGAATTATTTCTAGAGCACTTGAGATATTTTAAGCCTTCCTACACCCTCAGAGACTATCATCTCTCTGCCTCCCCATGTAAATAAAGCTTGGAGACAGAGCTCAAATGAGGATCACAGCACACATGATCACTGCTGGGGAACTGCAGCTCAGGACTTTCAGTTTCCTACATTCACCGTAAAGCAAAGGTCTTTCCCTGTGTTTTTCAACACAACTAACATCTGCTAGTCAAGCTCTATTCATGTTACATTTTTGCTAAAGGACTCTATTAAAAGGTAGATAAGGAGTTTCCACACCACTTGATGCTTTCAAAAATTAAAATGTTGTAAGGCAAATTAAGTGCTTTATTGCTCACTTGTAATGAGAGAAAGTATTTCGTGATTCTGGAAAAAAAACCATCTTTCCCTTTATTTGCTCTGAAATGACTAGTCACTCACTACTACAGTTCCTCAAAACTACTGAGGAATTTGTTATCAGCCACCCCAGAAGAAAGACACAAACAGCCCTGAAATCCAAGTTTTACTACCCTATACTGAAGCAGGAGATCAACAGAACATAACAAGAGCCGGGCAGCAGGACCAGTAACCTACTCATAACTTACTTGACCAGGAAGTAATGAGCTGAGCAGCTACAGACACTCAGGAACACATGACACCATTTCTGTGGCAGGCTTTTCTGTATTATCACTTTATGCCCTGATGCTTTTGTGTCTTGGGTCCTGCAGAGCCTCGTGAAGAGTGTAGGAACTCCTACCACACAACAACTGCCTGATTTACATTAATGGACAAGAGTCTGAGCAACTGCTTATGAAGAAGGGATGTGTTTGCTATTCCTTTTCCCTGAGGCCATTCCTCTTACCCAGAGCAAAGAGGGAGTAAAAAACCAATTTTTAACGTTGGTCATTTCATTTCAGATGAATGAAAATCATTATCAAATGAAAATCATTATCAAGTGAATACTGCGCATGAGCTCTGCCCACTGCAGGATATTTACTATTTAATGACTCACCGGGGAGGATTCCCATAACAAGTCAGCCAGGCTGTACAGAGGCAAGAAACCAGTCACAGTGCCTGCTTCCTGTCAATTGCCATTCCCTTAATGGCCCTATTGAAAGCATGTCAAATACTAGGTGGACCTAGCGGTTTGCAGCCAAGTTTCTCCTCCCATTCTCTGAGCACTCTGCCATAACTCCCTCTAATCCTTGGCAAAGAGAGGCAGCAACCAGCATTTTTTATCCTGCTGGATACACAGTCCAACTCAGTAACTAAGAGGCCCAAGGAAGGAAGATGTGCAACCTGTAAGCAGGTTGTAAAGCCTGCAGCCTCTCCAAAAGCTTCTCCATGTTTGCTAGAGAAAACTCCTCCCAGTGTGTTCAGGAGTTTTAGTGCTGCTGTCAGACAGCACCACAACAGTGAGCAGCAGCTCCAAGTTTTTAATGATTTCCCAGAAAACTGCATGCCCAGACTAAACAATGTACCCACGGTAAAACCCCACTTTGTCTCTTACATTTCAGCAAAAAGACCCCCCGTTCAACAGATAGCCCTTGGAAGCAGCATGTGGAACAATCACACTGATGTTCTCAATCCAAAGGCTCACAGAAACAGGCAGACTCCCTGACTCTCCTTCTCTTTCAGAAACAAATGCACAGGGATTGTTTTTCAAGTCTGTGGAGGGAAAAGACATATTTCCAAACTGTACATCAAAGTCTTTGCTCTGTAGGTTCAATGTTTCTTATCCCTTAAGTTAACCAATGGGAAGAGCTGCATGTTTGAGGCAGAGGGCAAGTCAGCTAATGAAACACCTAACATCAAGAAATCTGTCAAAAATCCTAACTCAACACGCATTTTCTAGTAAGACTACAGAGAATACGAGAAGGAAAAACAGAAACTGAAAGGAGCCTTCTCGGGCAAACCAGGTCGATTCCTCTTAGGGCAGGCAGGCTGGCTCATGGTCTCTCTCTGTTAAGCTGCCCAAACTCACTCTCAGTGACATCTGTTTGAACACTGCTTTGGACCTGTGCTTTTCTGCACTCTGCAGTTTCACATGGGCAGTCTGCAGCGCAGCCACAGACTGTTCATACCCACTTGCTCTTGTGCCAACACTGTCATTTAGGCTAAACAGCCTTTTTCACTTTCCAACAGTCTCTTGGAATACACTGGCATGTAAGGCAGTGTTTCAATGAATACTTCAAAGGCCATTATCAATACTTCAGAGGTCATTGAGAGCAGGTCTGTGGAGAAGGACTTGGGGGTGATGGTTGATGAAAACTTCAACATGAGCTGGCAGTGTGCACTCACAGCCCTGAGAGCCAGCCAAAGCATCAAAAGCAGCATGGCCAGCAGGGCAAGGGAGGTCATTCACCCTCCCTGCTCTGCTCTCATCAGACCCCCACCTGCAGTTCTGGTGTACCCAACACAATCAGGACACAGAACTGTTGGAGCCAGTCCAGAGGAGGGCCATGAAGTTGATAAGGGGACTACAGCACCTGCCCTATGAAGACAGGCTGAGAAAGATGGTCTGTTCAGCCTGGAGAAGACCAGGTTGTGTGGAGGCCTCATAGCAGGTATTTGAAGGGGGCCAACCCAGAGAGGGACTCTTCTTCAGGAACTGTAGTGGTACAACAAGGAGTAAATGGGTTCAAACTGAAGAGGAGAAATTTATGTTACATGTACAGAAGAAATTCTTTTCTGTGAATGTGGTGAGGCACTGGAACAGGTGCCACAGAGAAGCTGTGGGTGCCCTATCCCTGGCAGTGCTTAAGGCCAGGCTGGATGGGCACTGAGCAACCTGGTCTAGTGGAAGGTGACCCTACTCATAGCAGGGGGGGCTGAACTAGATGATCTTTAAGGTCCCTTTCAACTCAAATCGTTCTATGATTCTAAGCATGAGGAGTCCCAGACTGCTGCTTTCAAGAGACCCTTTTCTAACTCCTTGCTCATCTTCTCCTTGTGTCAGTGTACCTGTCCTTCTGCAGCTGTCGACTTACAGAACCTGTGAACTAACCACCTCAAAAGCAATCCACCCAAACAAGGCCTGCTTTTTGGTCACCTCACTTCCCCATTTCAGCTTACCACACAACTGCCTCTGCTTTCCAGTTGTGAAGTGGCAGGAGAGGAAAAGGGAAGAAGGCTCCTGTATTCACAGAGGTGAATACAGCCTCAAAATGCACCTTGCTAGCCTATCTAGTCAAGCTCTCCCACATTCTTCTCAAATACAGACTGTGCAAGGACTCTCTCATCCAGTCCTGGAAATGACAGAGAAGATCCACATTCACTGTTCTGAAAGGTGGGCCAGAATTTGTAAGCACCAATAAACGTATTATTACATTATAGGACTACATTCATGGTCACTCTTTCCTTCAAATCACAGCACTTCTGTGACTTATCCTTGATCACATATGGTCTCTTCTTGTCCAGAAGTTTTCTTGTGTCATTTCCCAAGCTTATACTGTTATTATTCATTCCTATTGCACAACCTCATAATGGACCCCATTTCTATCACTCTAGTATTCCTTATTGTCCAGCTCTTGCATGACATTCCAGTCTTCCTTTGTAACACTGACTCCTCAACTTTGCTCATCATACTTCAATTTTATCATGCAAACAATACCAGCACCACTTTCAGTCCTGAGAAACACTCCTTGCAACCACCTTTCAAACCAACAGTTCCTCTTCTGACTCAAATCTATTGCGGTTTCCTCTTCTTCATACTTTATTTTACCCAAGTACTTGCACTAATTCTCCAGTATCTCCACCTTAAAAAAAAAACCCTGTGATCCACTCTCAAGTTCCTGGCAGATTAGAGCTACTCCATTTCTTTCACAGATAAAGGAATACAAAAGATGCAGGTCAGTCAGGCACAGTCTATCTTTAGCAAATGCACACAGGACTCAGTCTACTTAGTTTCATGTTATTAATTAATTCTTGCCTTCAAAAATTCTCTAGAGTCTTGCATACTGCTGATGTCAAACTCATTAGGCTATAGCTGTGCAGCTCCCTGCCTCCAGTTCTTCCTGGAAATGTTTGCCATAGTTCAGCAACAAATCTGCTAAGTCAGAGGTAGAATATATGTTAAATTAGACTTCTGGTTAGATTTCCCTTAGGAAGCCTGGCTGTTTGTGGTTCTACCAACTGCCATTCTGTCCCTGCAGCTCTTCTTCCTGTCACAGCTACCCCATCCCCTTCCCAAATTGCCATCCTCTCCAACGTCTCCAGGTCATTTACTCAGGGGTATTCCGACCCAATTTTTGACAACATCTCTACGTGTACTTATAAAAAACATTTTATTGGCAACAAAATAAAACCCAAAATGCTACTAATTTATAGTTTGGGGGGGGGGGGTTTGTTTTTTCGCTTTTAATTTTGTTTGGTTTTCCTTTTTCTTTTTTCTTGTTTGCATCACCACTGCTCAACTTACAGGAAAAGAAACACAGGCCCCAAAAGAACAGAAGCAACAAAAGCCATCTCTGCCGTTGTCCCCAGCCTTTTCCAAGAGGCCAGCTGAAACCTGAGGGCAAAAGCATTCTCTTCCTCTTACAGCCACCCACAAATGCTCCCCCGCTCACAGCCTTTGACAAGAAGGTGCCTGAAAAATATCACATCCCAGATGATCCAATTACTGCACAGGAACCGATCCTGTGAAGGTCCGTATGTGAGCAGCCCCCAGACACCCCGAGGAGGAAGGGTGCATTACAAAACCACTCAGGTCTTTCAGAAACAGAGGCTGAAGAACAAGCACTCCGGACCCCGTCGGTATGAGGAATTGCTACACGTTGCCATGCTGTGCTGGTTTTGTTTACCGAAGCATTAATTTAGTTCTCAGCTACCTTGCATGAAACGCGTTCATCGCGTCAGATCAACCCTCCTGTAACAACAATTGCCACGCTGTGTTTTGGCAATTTCGGTAAAGACTAAGAATGCCCCGTGGAGAAAGACTCGCTGGAAATCCAACATTATATCCGCCTGCCCTTGTCACAGCAAAGCAATTGCATGTGCAGCCCGGCTGGGCAATCGCAGGGGGCGGCCCCACAGCCCCGGGCTGACCCACAGCCATGGGCTGAGCCACAGCCATGGGCTGACCCACAGCCATGGGCTGAGCCACAGCCATGGGCTGAGCCACAGCCGGGCCCAGCCGGGACGAGGGACCCCCCGCCGCCCCCCGAGCTCCAGTGGGGCCCGGCCATGCCCGCCCTCCCTCGGGAGCCCCGGCCATCCCGGCCATGCCCTCCCCTCCCTCGGGAGCCCCGGCCATCCCGGCCATGCCCTCCCCTCCCTCGGGAGCCCCGGCCA
>VXBX01005244.1:129939-196921 GCA_013400415.1 Scytalopus superciliaris | reverse complement strand
GCCCCGGCGGGCGCTGTGGGGAGGGCCGTGAGGGAGCGGCGGGAGCCCCGGCGCCCCCCGGCTCACCTGGCAGCCCTTCTTGTGGTGGAAGCCCACCACGACGATGTGCAGCACCGGGCCGCGCCGGTCCATGGAGCAGCCCGGCGATGGCGGTGGCGGTGTCGGTGTNCCTGAGGCGAGCCCGGCCCTGCGCCGCTCTCAGGTTAGCTCTTAGTAAAGGCTCTTTCACTGCTGGGGGGGGACAGCTTGCCCGGGGACACCACGGAGGTGTCTGCAAGGCGTCTGGAGCCAGCGCTGCTCGGCGGCCCCGGGGCTGCGGTGGTTCTGCTGGGCTGGATGGTCCCACAGGCCTCCTTTCTGTGATCCCATAAACCTGTGTTAGGATGCCCCACAAAGAAGGCAGTTCAAAGGCTTGCCCAAGAGTGAAGGTAAATTTAGCATGAGGGGGGGGAAAAAATCTAAAAAAATCTGTATCTTACTTCTCTCAGACCTTGCTGAGTGCACTTCTCTTTAACATGCATTATGATTCAATTCTGGCTGCTTGAATCGACAGCATTCGATAGAGGCTGCACTCTTTAATAATTAAGATTCTCTGTGGAAATTGGAGGAAGGTAATCTTTTTGAAAGAACTGTAAAATGACAGTGCTTAAAGAAAATCTCATCACTCGCGCGGTACCCAGAGGCTTGAATTATCACCATAAAGCATGTAACTACATACTGTTTCTCAGCTACAACAGAAGTGCTGATATAGTAAAACTACTGCAGGGAACTCAGGGTAAGCTACAAGGAATAATCCTGTGGTGATGGAATGATTTCTTATTAGTTTTAGCCTGTAACTGACTGTTTAGTACAATTTCAAAACAAAAAATATGTATGCAACGCTGGCCATTATCTCCTGCAGTAGCGAGATATCCCCCAAAAAGATGCATGGCAGTGTTTATGGTTCATTCTCAGTTCATTCAGGAAAATGCAGCCTGGCATCACTGTTACTGATCCGGATTATGCATTACAGGGGCATCTCAGTGACTCTACTGGATAATGGCCTCTCTGAGGAGACTATTAGGTTTGGGGTGGGGTTTTTTTGCCTGAAATTCTCTTCCCTGCTAAAGCAATAAAAATGTTGAACTGACGTCAGTTTGGTCTAGAAAAACTAAGTAGTTGACATCATCTACGTTGTTTTCACAACTCACACTGTGTATTTATGAGAAAGAAAGCAAAGTGGGAGTTGGTATGAAACAGCAGCTCTTGGAAAAAGTCTCAGTCAGAATTTTCCTAAAGGAATTTTCTTTCTCTGTTCATGGCTAACAAATAGCAATGAAAACTCAGCCCTACAGTTCTTCTCATAGGTAATATTTTGTGTACATGATGCCATTACAGTGGTAATAATAATTTATTAGCCCTTCTTCAGTGCATAACAGTAATGCAGAGTTCTCAACTTGGGTTATGTGCAGTGAGACTTATACAGATGGGTAAGTTTTCCCTAGGCAGTGTAAGAGTTTATGTCTGGAAGCACCACCAGAGGTAAGCAGTGCCCTTGGTAGCTGATATTTCCCCTCTATTTGTTAGCTGTAGCCCAGCTTCTTAAAGGACAAAACTGAATCTGTGGAGACAAGCTCGTCCTTGGATTTCTGTTGAAGGAGAGCATAAGTCAAACCCTGGCATGGATCTGAGGTTTGAAAAATAATTTCTTCTGGATGGTGATCTCACTTGGTGTTTGCAGCAGATTTTTTTGAAGCCCTTACCCAAAATTTTAGAAAACCTAACTTGTATGCAGTAAGGTTTGTAACAATGGTTGGGATTATGATCCCTCCCTTGGAAACTCCCGTAAAAGAAATACGAAAGAGAAAATACTACAAACCAATTGATTGCACGTAAATTTAATGAACCTCTAGCGATACTAGAAATGGGAAACCATTCTACAAAGACAAAACCACTAGATCATGTGATATGTGCTTGGCCATCTCACGGAAATGAACTGCACAGCAGTGACACTGAGGTGTTCTCAGTGAAGGGAGCGTGTTCCTGCAGCCTTCCAGCTTGTGTCTCAGAAACTCACTCTGTGCTGGCAGCAGGAAGGTCTGCAAGGACACTCGAGTGACTGTCTTTCCTCCCCACTCTTGCACCACATGGACAAGTGGTCCTTTGAGTTATTCACACTGATCACAGGCTGAAATTTGTTTCCTGTGAACTTTTCACCACCTGGGATATGATCAGCTGTTTCGACGTCATTAGTTAAGAGATGGGTCTCTTCTTGCCTCTCAGGTTTTGTTGAACTTCCCTCTCCTCCTGGTTTATTTCATTATTTAGTGCTATTTGAAAGTCCCATGGATACTGTATTTCCCCCAGAAAGATAAAATAATCTTTTGGGGTTTGGGTTTTTTTTGCAGTTAACAGAAGCAAACATCATATGAGTTGTGCATTTAGTTGCGTTAGGGCACCATGATATAGGCGGGGCTCCATATGGGCTTCCCTGTGGGAATACTGCGTTTGGTTCCAAAGCCATTGCTATATGGGTATGGCTGGTGGCTTGGAAAGGATAAATGGTAACGAAGGCTCAAAGTTACACATGTATCTCATTCTCTTCCTGTTCATACTCCTGGTTACTACGACAACCAGGAAGGGGTACAAAATGCCTTTTCAGGCTGATTCTGTGTGACAGATCCTTTGCACCTGTTGGCTGCCTCACCTTTTCCCAGCATCTCATTTGCCCTCAGCCCCTGCACTGGCAGAAGCACAGGGGCAAAAGTGTCAGTGATGGGGAGATTCATCTGTTCAACATTTTGTACTTTTCCCTCTCGTTGCACCATGGCCACTCAGGGGTTGTTCTCTTTGTGGCTGCTCCTTGAATACCTGCACTTCTGTTCTACTGTGCTTCATTTCACTGAGCTCCCCCAGCTAACAAGTGTGCAGAACCAGCCAAAGGAAGCACTTCCAGGTGCAGGGGTCTTTGCAGTGCAGAACAGACACGTGAAACCACATCGGCAGAGGATGAGGCTCTTACTGCAGATCATTCCAAGGTCTGTAACTGGGAACTGCTGAAGAACCTGTGCCAAACGTAGGCTGCCCCTGTGCCTTGTGGTGTTTACTGAGGGCAGATTTGGAAGGAGTCAGGCCCTGTCTGTCTCAAGAGCTGATCCAGACTGCTCAGTTTTGATGGAGGTTGTGACAGTTGCTCCTGATTGTGTCTGAGGTAAACAGAAATTAGGCTAGGTTTGCTACTAATACAGCTCCCAACTCAACAGATCCTGTTAATCCCGAATTGGTCACTGCTGCTTTTAGGGCCATTAGTTAATGATAATGCACTGCTGGCTGTAGTCAACAAGACAAATGCAACGTTGAGTAACGCCAACTGCATTCTAACGGTGTGCAAATGGATCCTGTTTTTTTTCCTCTTAAATTGCCAGAGAGGGGCAGTTTTCCCTTGGAAAGCGCCTGGATGGAAACAGCCGCCCAAGCGCAGCAGCCCTGCTGCCTGTGCGTGTTCCAGACCGCCTTTTCGCCGGTCTGTGAGCCATTTCCCCGCAGCTCACCTGCGAGCGAGTGGATGAGCCTCATTCCTGCCCGCCCGTGCGGCCGAGCGGAGCTTCCCCTTCCCCCTGCCGGGAGGGGTCACGTGCGCGCGCCGCCGCCAATGGGAGCGCGCCGCGGGCGCTCGCGAGGCTCCCCGTGTCCATGGCAACGGGCGGCCCGCAGCGGCCCGAGCGCCGGCGGAGCGGCCGCCATGGTGAGTACGGGCCGGGCCGGGGCCGCATCCGCGGCATTNTTTGCGGGGTGCGCTGCCCCCCGTGGCTTAAATGCGTGTCGGCGTGGCTGGCTTGCACGTGACCGGTGGCCTGTGCTTTTGTGTGTATTTACGAGTGTAATTTCCGTTCTGTCTGTAACGAATAGAAGCTTTTCACCCGGAAAAACACCCCCAGCAACAGCAGAGAGAACGTTAGTTTAGCTTTCCGTGTGATCCCTGAGTTGCAAGGTGTGGGACTTTGTGGGCGACATGGGCCTGGCAGCCACACTGTGAGAGAAGGTTTATTTATTATTGTCGCTGCCTTTAGTCGGGATCTGTGCTCGGGTTACTGATTGTTCGTCCCAGTGTCACAGAACAGCCTTGCCCCTGGAGCTCACCTGTGCAGGTCTGTTCCTAAGGGCGAGGTGATCAGATGAACTCTCTTGTGTGAGTTGCTGCATTGCTGCCCCTCCCTGACAGCAGCCACGCTAACCAGGTACATCGGAGCAAGTGACACAGACTCGCCTTTGCTTGCAGCAGCTCTCCGGGGAATGTGGGGATAAACTCCCCTTCGTGCCTGCTTGTTTTTCCACGTGCCTTGTGCTACCTGCCTGAGCAGTGGTTATTCCCTTATGTAAGAGCTCTTCCTTTGAAATGGAGGCACACGCAGAAGGGCTGGATAGCCACCTTTAAAATTGTTTGCTTCTTAATTTGCTCTGGGAGTATTTGTTTCTGGGCAGTAGCAGATTATCGCCTAAAATTAAGATCTGCTTCTGTATCAAAAGGAGTGTGGCCAGCAGGTCAAGGGAAGTCATTCCCCTCTCTGCTCTATTGTGGTGAGACCCCAGCTGGAGTACTGCATGCAGTTCTGGTGCCCCCAACATAAGCAGGATTTGGAACTGCTGGAGCAAGTCCAGAGGATGGCCACAAAGTTGACAAGAAGACTGGAGCACCTCCCCTATGAAGAGAGGCTGAGAAAGTTGAGGCTGTTCAACCTGGAGACGAGAAGGTTGTATGGAAACCTCATAGCAACCTTTCAGTATCTGAAGGGGGCCTACAGAGAACCTGGAGACGGGCTTCATCAGAAACTGTGGTGACAAAACAAGGGGCAATGGGTTCAAACTGAGAGAGAATGGGTTTAGTTTAGATGTACAGAAGAAATTCTTCCCTGTGAGTGTGGTGAGGCGCTGGCACAGCTTGCCCAGAGAAGCTGTAGGTGTCCCTGCCCACAGCAGGGGATTTGGAACTAGATGATCTTTAAGGTCCCTTCCAACCCTAACCATTCTGTGATTACATGAGAAGTCTCAAGATTCTACAAATAAACTAACAAAGAAACATACCATACTTTGCTGTGGTTTTGTTGTTGTTCTTAGTACATCTGTGAAAGATACATCATTCAGCTACATTATACATATGAACATATAGTACTAAGACAAATTTATCCAAGAGCATGCTCTGTGATCCTTCTGGTTCTGACCCTCTGATTGCCTCTGGTTTAGATTTTGTGTGACTTTTCTGAAGTTACTAGTAACTTGAGCTCTTCCTTCCAGGTGGTTTTAAAGGGAGAGCACTTAGGTGAGTTATATAGGGAAACACATATGAACATACAGTTCCTTTTTATAACATGCTAGTTACCACGATAACCCTGTGAAAGCAATCAGAGAAACCAGTCAGAAGGCAAGTATTCACAATACTTTTTGCTCAGTGTCTGTCTGTCTCTGTGCTTGTATCCTCACCTGCAGGCAGAGCTGGGCCTGAACGAGCACCACCAGAACGAAGCGATCAGCTACATGCGCTTCGCTCGCTTCAAGCGCGGCCTGTGTCTCAAGACAGTGGATTCTTGTTTTCAGGACCTTAAGGACAGCAGGTACTGGGTGGGGTGGGTCTGAGCAGCAGGAAAGCATTTAGATTGTGTGTTCTTACTGGGCAAGAACCAATGATTTTCCAAAAGTTACAAGTGCTTCTAAAACTAAGTTGTTCAAATTGTTAGGAATTAACATAGGTATCAACAGCGTAATGTTGCTTTATATCTTGCTTCTGATGTCTAAATTTGATGATGCAAGGCTGGGTGAATCAATGTTTGTGATTGTAATGATTTAAAGAGAAAATTCAAGTGCAATAAGCAATTAGTAGTGCTGTGGTCATCTAATAACTACAGACAGTAGATGTTTTTAGAAGGATTTTGCATTATAGGAGTGGTATCTGTGTAGTGAGACATAACTACAGAAAATTGTTACTTTTATCATACATGACTCACCTTAACTGCTCTATTTAGACTTGTCGAAGAGACCTTCACAATTGATGAGGTGATAGACATGCTGGATGGACTGCAGAGCGTTGTACACAGTGAAGTGGAGTCAGAGCTCATAAATACAACTTACACCAACGTTTTGCTTCTGAGGCAGCTCTTCTCACAGGCTGAGAAATGGTACCTTAAGCTGCAGACAGACGTCTCTGACTTGGAGAATCGGTAACATCTACTGGACTGTACTTTCAATAATCAGAAAGCTTCAAAGTGTTGACTATTTGCATTCTTTTCCTAATCATTGAAACCTGTTCTTTTAGTATTGTATCAATGAGAGGTTAGTTTCAAGGCTTCGTTCTGTAAAAGTAGCAAGATGCAAAAATAATTTCAAACTTGTCAGCAGGATGTTGTTATTGGTAATATTCTTACTTGAATTAATCAGTTAAGGGCAAGTGATTGATTTGAATAAAAAGGTTTTGTCTGGTTAGGTTATATTTTAATCAGGGATTGAAATCAAGAGTCTTACATGCATATACCATACCATTACATGACATTATCTGTTGTGTTTATGGTATTTGCATAGGACTTCATTCTGTATTTCTAACAAGAGTCTTACATGTAATAAAGAGCATAGCACCAGCCTGGTAAAATGTGTTTCATAGCAAAGCTCTTAGTAAATGAATGCCTCCTTTTATTTTTCTTCAGTAAATAAATGCCACTTTATTTTTCTTTTCAAGAGAATTATTGGAACAAGTTGCTGAGTTTGAAAAGTCAGAATTTACATCTTCAAACAAAAAGGTAGAGTTTTATTTTAATCAAATAATAATCAAATATCACGTGGAGTTGTGGCAGATGTTTAAAATGCTTAGTACTAACTCTGCTTAAGAGAGAAAAACAAAACCAAAACACCACCCTTTTTTCAAAAAAATCTTTGAAAATCTCCAAAAAGTCACCTTTACAGTTTGGAGAAAAGGCTCACTTTGATTTGCCTTGACTGTTCTGCACATCAGGGCCGTGCCTTGCATACTCATCCCAAGGTCAGCCAGAGCAGGGATGTGTTGGAGCACCTGCTCCTGGGTTCCCTTCCCCTGGCAGCTGGGATGGGACTGGGGCATTTGCTTGTCCCAACACGGAGTCATAGCTGAACAGATTGCACAGAACAGGTATCACGTTAGCTTAGCTTGCATGATCATGGCTGCACCTTATTTGCTTTGTAGTGTAAAGGTATATTTAGTTAATATATATTATTTTGTGATACTTGAAAGGAGAAAATTTGTAACTCTGTAAATATTGTTTACTCTTGTAGTCACTCAAATATTTTTTTTGTTCTCCTTATTCTTTTGTCTCTTGGTTGCTGCAGCATTGTTAGTTTTCTGTAAAATCAAGTTTGCAATCCTTCTATGTCTCTGTGCAGGATTTTTGTTTAACTTCAGCTCCAAGTGAAGTATACAACTTAGGAGCCAAGGAACCAGTAAAAAATGAACTTGGAGTGAAAGATCATTCATTTGCTTTACAAAAGAAATCTGAATTGACTGTCAATAACTATTCTACAGGCTACAGGAGTACCTTTCTCCCTCCCAGAAATCCGTGTAATTTAATTTTTCCACCTTTATTTTTTTCTTTAGCCTGCTGCAGATTCTGTTAAACCAAAACTGGCTCCACTAAATGAAGGTGGGTCAGAGCTGCTAAACAAGGTAAGAACTTGTCTGTTCATGCAGTTGTGGTCTGTGACCACTCTGTTTATGCAACTGAACTGAACAGCTGTACAGTAACATTTGTATGATGTGTCTGCTACTATATAGACATCATGGTAATATACCCCAGAATGTAAAGGAAAGCTTTACTAATAAATATTGTAAAGCATCTGATGTGTATTGGGTGGTTATGGTCTCTGACATGTATTGCAATATTGACCCTTCTTTTGCAAAGACATTTTGTCCTTTGTAATTGTTTATTTTTTTTTTCATTTAATGGAGTAAATTAGTAAACTAGTTACATGCAGCCTAACTGGCTTTTCAGCAAGGAAGTAAATTAAAATATGTACCTGGATGAAATGATTAGGTTATGGAACATTTTCTATATCACTTAAAGTCAGTCTTATTGCAGAAGGTTTTTTGTTTGTTTTTGGTAAGTTGGTTAAATTTGTCCTAAAGAAACAAGCACTTAAGGAATTTGGAATTTACTGGTTTTGAAAATGTCTGATTTCTCACTTTCTAACCATTTTCAAAATCATGAAACACTTCCTATTTTTTAATGTTATCAATACTTTTTATTAAGTGTTCCGCTCATTTTGTTCAACTGAACTTTTCTAAAGTGCCACATTTCTTACAGAGCACTTTTAAGTTATGGGCAGTCAGGATAATTAGGAAGGAGTTGTGTTTTCTGCCTTGTGGCCTACATTACCAAAACCATGTGTCTAGTACAGTGTCTGAATCATAGGGGTTTTACTCATGATAATTAAAGCATTCAAGAATTCAGACTTGTATTTTGCTTATAGATCAATGTAGTTCTCTTTCAAAAATAATTCCAAAATCTGTTTCATAACAGTTTTTGTTGAATATTTGCAACTTTTTCTCTTTTTTTCCCCCAAATAATTCAAAGTTCATGTGGTAAATTTACTCTGACATGGTTATTTCCTGTGACACAGAATGTGATATGCAATAACCTGGTATTTGTCTCTTTTGAACAGAAATATATGAATAAATTCTGTGTTGATTGAAAATATGAAGATGATCACAATGAAATTTACATCTCTGAACGTGTAATTTTTAATCAATAATCTTGATACTGAGAAGATGCTGAGCTCAATAACCTCAATTCAGTAAAGCATGTGCCAAATTTAAGTGAATGGTCCTATATGCTACAGTAGAACTGGAGACTTAAATTGCTTGCTGACTGAGGCAGAAAACACAATAAATAAATGAATTACTGAGGCCATTTCTGTAAGCATTTAGGATCTTGTTTGCTTTCCTAAGCTATGAAGTGTATTTTCCTCCCTGAAATATTTGGAAAACTCAAAACTTTCCCTGGTTCATTAACCCACAGACAGTTGCTCGTCTCCAAGAAGAAAATGAAAAACTGAAGACCAGACTCAAGACCATAGAAACACAGGTAGGTTCCCTGTAAGCTTGTGCTGTTTACATATCTGAAAATATCTAAATAAGAGTCCTGTGGTTATTATTCTTATGTTTTCAATTTAAATATGTTTCTGAGGTTTTAAATTTTCAATGTGTCGCAGGCTACAGCTGCCTTAGATGAGAAGACCAAGCTAGAGAAGTCACTGAGGGATTTACAGATGATCCAAGGAGATCAGAAGGTAAATAAAATTAAGATATGCCCCCCTCTTTAACAGAACTGTTGCCAATAAATCCAAGATGTTGTTCTGTATGGTGTGTTTCTTTCCTGGCAAATGCAAAAGCTCAAGTTAGTCTAGTTGTGTTGCTGCTGACATTGTCCCTCAGTCAGCAGGTAATCCATAACATTAGCTGATGTTATCACATGTATTCTGTGTCACATACACTATGGTAAATGATTGTCAGGAAGTGTTATTCCAGAATTCATATTCTTGGGGGTGATACTTGTATTAGGAGACACAAATTCATGTCTGTTTGTTTCCTGATGTTTACTAATGAAAGAATGATGTTTAACCTGGTTTTACAGCAACAACAAAACCAATTCAAGCATTTGTCGCACTTAATGTTGACATGGACAAGCAAATTTGCTGCTTACATCTTTTTATGTAGTTCTACCCATATCAGCATACTGTTAAAAATGGTTCATTGTTTATTTTTACTACCTGAGGTTCCTATTCTTTTTTATAAATGAGGATTCAAATGTGGTGAGTTGCTGCTGCAGAAAAAAAGTGTAAGAAGCCTGAAGTCATGACAAATCTGTTCAGATCACCTCAGTATTTTTTCAAGTTTGTACCTTTATTTTGTCAGTAATTAGAATTTTCTAAACTTTGTTCATGTGTGATTGTTTCTTTAATTTAAAACACCTCTCTTCAGACTTTAAACAAAATTATTACACTTTAATCCCACCAATTTGTGAAATTGACTTTAAAATTCCTGCAGTATTTATAGATTCGAAGTGAGGTTCAGTATCATAAAGCATTTCTAATTTAAGTTTCATATTTTAATCCTGATTTCTTTTTATTTTGCATTCTAACTGGTTTATGGTATGTACTTGGCTTTCTCAATATGTTGTAAGTTTACTTAGTAACTTTCAAAATCTGTATTCCATAATATTATTTAATAAGGAACTTGATTTATCAGTCATGGCAAATATTTTCTTCCTTTGTTTTGTTAAGTCTTAAATCATTAATGGTTTAAAATGTTAAAAGGGTGTATTAAATCCTGAATAATACTGTTAGTAGTTTTAAAAGATTGGAACCAAATCTCATCCTGCTTTTCTGGTTAAACATGAACTGGCCTCAGTGCCAAGGCTGCTGAGTATCTTCAGCTTTCATGTCCTAATTTGCTCTCTATAATCTGTCACTTTCTTCTCCAGCTCTTATATTTTCTACTTATATGTTGTTGAAACTAGTTAGTGGATACAGTGCTGAAATGTACTACTTTATTTAATCAATTACAGTATTAACAGTATTAGTTATTGGAGAAAATGCTGAATTTTGTGTCATTTCACTCCATAATTTTTAGGATGGGTGTCAGTAAAATCATATAAACCCAGTTGCTTATAAAGCAGTAGTTTTTAAATGCTTTGAACAAAAAAAATATTTGCCAAACCACAATGGTTCCCAAGCAGCAACTCAGCNTTTTTTTTTTTTAAATTAATAGTTAGTAGAGTGTGAGTCACAGTTTGGGAGGGACTCCTCCATTGGAACAGTTTAACTTCAGAATGTAGAATTTCTGCATAATTGACTTATGTCATGGTTTAGAAAAATGATAATTGTTTGTTCTGATGTGAAACACAAAAGTAGTGCTTTTCAGCATTGCAGCCTTGGACTCTGTCTCAAAATTCAAAGTAAGCTTTTCTTCTCTACAGGTGCTATTATCAAGTGTTTCCCTACTCTCAAGTCTTACCTCCCACATGGAAAAAGGAGCAGAGCTTCCTTAGTTTTAGTCTACTGTTCTTTTTAAAGTACTGCTGGTTCAGCCTCAGCCCAAGTCATTACACTTCTGAGTTTGAAACTGAGCTTTTAAACCTGAGAGGGTTTTGTTTTCTTTTTTTTCCTTTTGTTTCTTCTTTTTAATGAAAATCCATAGAACAGTTACATGACTATAATGTTTTGTTACCTGGAAATGAAGTCCAGAAGAGTTGGACTTGTTTCTCCTCACAAGGAAACATGGAAATTGCTTCTCCAGCAGCTGTGTAAAACATCTAAGAACAGTGCAATATTGGTACCTGACTGACAGGATGAACCTCAACATTCCAGCCTTTCCTACCTGTCCTACACTACCAGCTTCTAAAATCCTTCAAAAACACAGTTTAGTGTAGACACTCAGATCTTAAACATTCATTTACTATTTCTGTCTTTCTGTCTTGTAAATAACTTCTTATAATATGCTTCATCCTGTGGCTTCACCTAACTCCTAAAGAAGTGAAGTACAAGAACTTGAAATCTCAGCTTAGCAAAAGACATCCCAGACATCTTTAAAATGCATTTATTAACAATTTTTAAAGTTATAAATCAGTCACTGCTTTGCCTTTTTTTTCTTTTTTTTTTTTTTTTGTTAAAGCACTTCTAATTTAGGATTTAAAGGAATAATGGGAACAAATTTATTAAAAATTAAGATGTACCTACTTTGTCTGGTATTTTGCACTTAAAATTTTAAATATTTCTATTTTTGCATTTAACGTATTATCAATATTTCTTCCATTGAAGACTAATGCAAACCAGGATATCACTGAACTGGAGAATAAAGTGGCAGCTTTGAAATCCCAGTTTGAGAAGACTTTGAATGACACTACTGCAAACCAAAAATTCTTGGAAGAGGACTTGGTGACAACAAAACATGACTTGCTCAGGGTTCAGGATCAGCTATCTGCAGCTGAAAAGGTTAGCATTTTTTTTTTTTTGTAGTGTAAAGATGAGCTCCTTATTCCCATTTTAACTGGTGGGTAATTTAACAAGCACACACTATAGGATGCAGAGTTTATCAAGGCCATGCAGTTTCCTGTGTATTTTTGTTATTTCAGTGCAAAAACATGTTATAAGTAAAACAGCAAAACCACAATTAACTGCATGATTATAACTAGATGAATACGTAAATGTTGCCTGTTTGTCTGCATAGAAATTTTAAAATAGAAAGTGTATTCCCAGCCTTCAGAAGCCTTTTAACCTGACTTAGGAAATAAAGTTTGTGTTTCTTTGTCCCAGTAATCTCAGTTGAATTTACCAGCTGACTTCATCTAAATTTGGATAAATTACAGAAATTGCTATTCTGAAACATGCCGAGGAAAAGCAATGGTTTTGGGTTTTTAAAAATATTTTAATGAGGCCTTCCTGATATGTAAATAATATGTTGATTTGTTGTTATGTAGGAACTGGAGAAGAAATTTCAGCAAACAGCTGCCTATCGCAACATGAAAGAGATTCTCACCAAGAAGAACGAGCAGATAAAGGATCTGCGTAGAAGGCTTTCCAAGTGAGTGATTCTCTCCTGTCTGTCCAGGCAGGATCCTTGTTTGGGATCCATGTTCTGCTCCCATTTTGTCATTATCAATGTGAATCTGTTTCTAAAACAGGCTGCGAATTTTCCCTTAAAAAGGATTTCTAGTAGTCTATTCCCTGATTTTTGATAAGGCGATCCCTTTAATGGGTGTTAGGTGGATAGGACTGGTGTGTGCAAGAGCAGATACCACGTAGCAAGTAATGAGGGCATTCATTACGGAGTGGATACAGGGTATTCCTGAGTGTGGTAGGTAAGTCCTCAGGTCCTACACAGAGAGGCACAGATGGGAGATGTCCCAGATGCTTTGACAGTTGGTTTTGGTTTGTGGATAGGTCATTCCTTTGGTAAACTGGCCAGTTTTACAAGGAGAAAACAGTCTAAAAAGTATATGCATTTCTCTGTCATACAGTGAGTCTTGACAGAAATGTCACTGTTGAGTGCAGTTTATTACTTGGGTTTCATTTTTTTCTCTAGAGACAAAATGGGATATTTTCTAATCTGCTTTAATGATTTTTCTATTTATTTTTTTTTAATCCTCAGATATGAGTCAGAGGACTAAAATACCACAAAACATCTGATCTATAGAGAGCTGCCATCGAAAGAAAATGTAGACTGGTATTATATTTCAATAATTTTTGTTTCAAATGGTATATTTTTTGCTTCTAATGATTAAAATAACTATTAATACTAATAACACACTGAAACTCCCACCTTACTTCCTTGTAAACCTACAATTTATAGGTATTAATTTCTGCAGTCATGTTTTTAATTGTTAGTTGTCAGCATTCCTTGAGAAATACCTAACAGGATCTTACTGAAGAACTGAGAACATTCCCTACAAAGAAAGGAGTTTATTTTTGTTAAGAAAAGTAAAAAAATATGGAAAAAAAAACATTGGGAATTTTGATGTCTCTGAGGTCGAAACTCCAGTTGTTACTTTTGTGCAGTTAATGTAATTATGAAGTAGCATTAAATATTAATTAAAAATTGCATCAGTGAAAGTAAAAAGTAGGAGGGGGTAAAAAAGAAACACTGATTCTGTAATGTTGTTTCACACTGGGCATGTCACACCTCAGCAAAATGTGGTCAGGAGCATAAAAATGCTGAGGGTGTTCACGAGCCAGTGAGGTAAATATGCTTTATAGCTGAAGTCCTGGGCCCGTTCAGATAAAGCCACTAAGTGAAGTTGTGCTTTTTCACTTGAATTGATCTGAAACAAATTTGAACAACAGAAGGCGGATTCTGATTTTGCCAGAATTCTTAAAATTGAGATGATAATCTGCAAACGCATAGGAAAGTTCTTGAACAAGGTTTTTTGGGAAATAAGTTATTTTAGATGCTTTCATCTCCTTCCTTGATGTAACCTTGCCAGAAAACAGCTTGCTTCTCTCAAGTCTTTTACTTGTAATTCTCTGCCTTGCATTGGTTTGTCAACCTCTTAATAGTGCATTCTAATTGTTCGTCTGTCCTGTTCGTGTGTATGTTGTATTTTACTCCAAATAAAACTACTCTGTTTTCAAACGTTGATTCTTTCAGGAGGTGGGTTTTTTAATGGGAATGCTTTGTATAGCTACTTTTTTAATATCTGTGGCAGATAACTGAAGAATCTTGCTAGAAATGAGAATATGTAAATTACAGATTTATGCTCAAAGCACAATAGTAGGGCATTATGGAGTGACATAGTCCTTATGGAATGACAGTTAATGGAAGTTATTCTTTTGCCCTTGTACAGTCAGTAGAAGGTTAAGTTCTTAATAGGGATGTACCAAAGAGCTTTCTGGCCTGTGTTTGCTCAGAGCAACAGGAGTACTTGTCTGGATGAATATTGTGGGTGTTTTCTTTGTAATAACACTCATTTTAATGAGATCAGTTACTGTTTCTAAAATAACAGGTAAAAGGTGAAGAAACACAGAGATTCTTCTGCTGGTCTTCTTTTCTGAAAAGCTTTTGACTGATGATTTAGCTAGAATATTGACTCTGTGCAGTGCAAAATTGAAACACTGACTTTGATTTCCTGCCTTTCAGGTTGCCAGTTTAGCGAGCATGAGGTCACTGCAATGCTGATGCTGGTTTGTGTTGCAGAGTGGCTAATTAACAGTCTTGTGTGGAGCTCTGGGTGGAAAATACACCATCTTTGACAGATGCTGTTCCTGTCAAAGAAGACCTGGACTGTTAGACAGTAACAGTTCCCTTTTTGTTGAGATAAGTACAGTATTTTGAAGATGACATCTGAATCTCTCCTGGCAATGTCTGATATTTTTAAAACTTCTCTTCCTTCCCCGAGGTGTGAATTCTAACACTGCCTTTATCAGTTTTTGTTCCTCATGCTGCTCAGGTAGACGTTATCCATTTCTTCCATTTCAGTTTTTAATTCCCTAGTTATGCCTGAAGGGAATGTTTAAAAAGAATATTTCTCTATAACCGGCTGGTCTGCAGGAATCAAATCTCTTTCAAGCTGGGTGTGGTTTTGGTATTTTTGTTTTTTATTTGCTTGCAGACTGAAGAATATTTTCTGTGGGAATGAAATCCAGGCAGGTCAGCTTCACCAGGACTGACTGTGACAGCCAACAACTGACAGTGCCTGCAGCTCAGCAGTTGGTTGATAATAAATGAGCCAGCATTGCTGCATGCTGCCATCTTCATGAGACTGTGTATTACCTGATCATCTTTAACTGTTCATAAAGTACTCATCAAGCTGTTTTTCTCTTGTGGATAGCCATTTTTTAAAGTGAATATTAATATATATTGACACTTAGTCTGCAAGTGCACCTCTTTATTTGATAGACTAATGTTAAGGACAGCTGCTGTTTGGACATTTCCTGCATACCTTACCTTAGGAAACCCAGTCATCTACCAGGCACTTAGATTTCAATTCAGCTAAAATTTTTGTAAGATTCCTTAGTTTGATTTCCCCTTTCTGGCATTATCAAGGACAGCTCTTGGCTTCTGTGTGATACCAAATGGTTTCAGACTACAGTGACTTACTGCCTCAGGAAGCAAACATGAATCATCGTGCATTGTCAGGTCGCTGAATGGATCAAGCTTAAAAATTCTGATGTGTGCTAGGAGGATGTGCCTTCTAAAACATATTGAAAAACAATTGCATGTAATTTGAAGGTAAGTTTTTATGTGAGCAGGTAAATTTTTTTCTAGAAATTATTATTGTAATGACTTTGAGCAGAGAATGTGCCCAGGGAGTTACTCTGTGACTGCTCATTTTGGCAATGTCCCTGTGAAATCACTGGCCCAGGATTCCTGCCCTGCTCTGGCTACCTGCAGGCTCTCTCTGAAGGCACCTGGATGTGCCCTGCTCATCAGTCACCTTTCAGACATGCACTGAAACTTCAGGCAGCCTTCTATAAATAAAGGAGGGTAGATACATGTCATTCTGTTTGCAGTTGTCTTAATATCTGTAGGCTCTGGTTTATTAATTATTTTTCAATTATTATTTTTAGGAACCTGATAGTGTCTTGGAGTGTCCGTGGTAGCCAGGGTGATGCTGCATGGTTGGTGCAGGACTCTGGTAGGGCAGCTCACGACTGACAGCTGCTGGTGGACAAGGGATCTGCCTGGAGACCTCCCCAGACTGCAGGCAAGCTCTGACAGAGGGAAAGCATGAACTGGCAGGAGACAAGCAGAAAAACTGATTGAATAGGCCAGCTTCCTTTTTTATTTTAGTGAGGGGCCAGTTTGTGACTCTTGTTTTACACAGACCAGTCTTGAGATCTGGACGAATTAGGTGCAATTCTATGAATCAGAACTGCATTGAGTACCCTAAAAGGTCTCATAGTCAGAGGATGCATGGAGCTAAACCAAAGCAAGGATAATAGAAAGAGAAACCCTTCTCAGGCATGCTTTTCCATGGAGTCTGGCATAATGTGAAACACTTTTAAGGGTGGTGAAGAGGCTGGGTATGACTTCAAGGTACAGGCTTAAGGGCATCATCTACAGTTTGGAACTGAGAAGTAGTAGTGATAAACTAGAAGGAATAATTGCAATCCTAATAACTGCTTAGAGGAGTAACTGTAATCTGCAATTACAAATAGAGCAATTGCCCAACAGTTATCATGGCCTATGAGTTCTCAAAGATCTGGAAATCCAGATGGATTCTGTCTTTCTCCTAAATTAAGGAAGCATGAGGCTTAGAGTAGCAACTGTGAACAGTGGATCGCAACAGAAGAACCATATGTGGAAGCTGCTGCTCGCTTGGTTGTGTATCTGCTTCCCTTGACAGCATCAGTAAACGTTTGCAGAGGCTGTAGAGACTCTTCCCTTTGATAATCATCTGATATGCTGGCAGACACCATCTTTCCATTTGGAGGTGAGTGCCTCCAGGAAAGGCAGATCCTGAACACCAGAGCTGATAACGCTTTTTCTCCCTTCCACATGTCTGGCTCATCAAATAAAGCCCAGAGGGTTTATTTTTAAATCTAGAGTGTGTAGTGCTACATGTTAAAGGTAGAAAAATAAAGATCCAGACTATGTGATAGAATTCCTTCCTCCCTTGTTCCCATCTCTTTCGACAGTAGAACTGTTAAGCTTCTCTCACCCTCAAATCAGTGTCTCCAACCTGTTGCTAGGACCTTTTTGTCTGCATTTTAGCTAAGTGGGAGAGGTACTTGGCTTCTTACTGTACTGACATCAAGAAATACAAGCCCAGGATTTTGAGTTTGCACCTTCACCCACGTGGTTGCAGTTTTGCTTCAGTAAGAAGTGGGTTTCTCTGCTTTATTTATCAGCTTCTGACTAGAAGGCAGTTCCGTGGGCTGTCACATCAGTCCCTGGTCTGCAGTGGAGATGAAGTGAAGGCCATTCTCCATCACTCCCAAAACCCACATTTCAAATTTGTTCAGTACTGGGGTGAAAATTGTTTCTAATCCTCCTTTAACATGATCAGTGAAATGATCAAAAGTTCTTGCATGTGTCTATTAGAGGCTTGTCTCTGTCCCTGAAGATAAAGCCCAAGTCCTACCCCAACCCACATGAAGGAAGTTCAGAGGAGATTAAAATCTTGAACAGCATCAGAAATAACATATTGATTATCTGAGGTATCTACAGAAAGTCCCACAGCAAGACTTCCTGAGTGTTGATTGTTTAAATATATTTAAAGCCTGTCTCTCAAGGAACCATTGGATGACAGGCACTTTGCTGGGTACCTCTGCATGACCACCTTTAAAAAAACTGAGTAGTTTGTGATCTGTGCTGCTGATAAGACTAGCATTTGTGAAAGACACAGGGATTTGTTTCATTCCATCTGAACTTCCTGATCTGACCTGACCCAAGATGAGGACACCACACCTCTCTCCCTGCACGATCTCTTTCAGTCCATTAGTAAACTAGTTTGAAATGTAATGGGAAGGAGGTACAGAGCCAAGGAAATCTTTAACTTGATGATTCTCATCAGTTGGAGTAATCCACTCACACAGAAGCATCCCAAGTGTTAGCGATGTGCTATTTTTAAGGCTGTCCTGTCAGTAAATTATTTAATGCTGTAAGCTATTTATAGACATCATTCATCATAAATCCCACTGGCAGTGACAAGCATTTAACTTTTTAATAATTTTCAAAAGTTTTCAGGATTTGGAACAACTAACATACCTGTAGCTTCTCAGTGTGTGTCTTTCAGTTTTAATAGCTTATGTAGCTAAAATTGCCTTGGATTTTTCCTTCCAGCAGAATTCAGGGTTATACCCATGAGACAGATGTATTTCCAGGGCTAAGCTGGCATGTTGGAATTCTGCAAGCAAGACAGGAACTGCAAGGCTATTGCCATGAGCTCCCTCAGACTCTACTCTGGAAGGCTTTGGCCAACCCTGATGTTTTCCAGTGACAACCTTAATTTCTAGCACCACTAAAACACACCACAAAGAACAGATTCACTTACAAGAGAGATGCATAAACCTGTTGCAGCCACCTTTTCTAGCAGGCAGAAAACTGGTGTCCCACTGTGTGACTTTGCTACGGCAGGTGGCTGGTCAGCAAGTCCCCCAGAGTGGTTCTGCTGGGCTCAACAGCACTGCATGACACACTCTGTGCTTCAGGCTCGTGTCCAAAGGCCCCGAGGAGGGGGTTCTCACCTGTACCCACAGCTGGATGCCTTGGCTCAGCCAGTGCCTGATGGGATGCTGGAGCAGCCACACACAGCACTGGCTGGGAGCAAATTCCTGGCGCTGGAGGAATGAGGCTGACAGCAGCTGAGTGAGTCTTACTCGGAAAATGGTTCTGAAAGGTGCCCTGGAACAAACACATTGCAACAGAGGAAGGAAGCTGAGTCCTTGGAGTTGCTCAGCCCCTTTTTATTGCTGCAGACGCTGCTGGCAGCCTCCTTCACTGGGAGACTTGTCTGAATTGATTGAGCTCAATGAGTACCTTGGCAGGAGCCCAAATACACAGAGTTCGTGTTCAGACCTGGCACCTCAGTGTGCCTTCAGATGACCCAAAGGCCTCCTCGATCCTTCTGCCTTTGCCATGGGCCACAGACACCTTTTCCCAATGGCCTTTGTAGATATTTGGTCCCTGCTGCTTCAAAGTGTTTTAAAACAGCAGCCCCTCAGACAAGTTCTTCTGCAGCAGTGGGGTTTGAGCATGAAGGTAAGTGAAAAGAGACTGCACTATTTTGTGCTGTCACACACCTGCAGACTAGGTAGAGGGAGGGTAGTATTCATGGAGGGTCAAACTTGAGTGTTGTACTCAAGTGTGCAGCAGGCTGGGGACCTGTGTTGCTGATAGGAACTGTTTCAGGGCAACTTTTGGAACTGAACAGTGTGCTGGGCTGGTTGGGGAGGGCATCTGGTCACAAGTGATGAGATGTCTAAGGACCTGTTTATTCCTGGCATTTCCTGACATCCCTTGCCCTAAAAGCTCTGACAGTCACTAAAGTCAATCCTAATGGTGTAAGAATCCCTTCTCTGTGCCATCAAATTCAATCTGATGCCTCATGCACATGAATGCCAGTCATAGGGAAGGGAGCCCTGTGGGGAAGGAGTGTTCCAGTTCCAAAACCAAACTGCAGCCCCAGTATTATTTCCTCATGGTGTCAAGTCAGCATGTGAGTTCATAAAAATCCCTCGGCTCACATCCTTCCCAGAAATGCCAGTCAAAACCCAAGCAGCTATTTACCCAAAGTACCAATTTTATAGTTCTGTGTGTGTCTATAATCTATTTACCAGCATTCCTACTTCAGTATGTGCCTGTTAATAAGATTAGTAATTAAAAAGCTTGATAGGAATTGGCAAGCATAGCTCCTCCGCCTTTCCCTCCCCTCCAAGCCGGACTGGCGTGGAGTGTGAGGCAGGGCTGGCAGAGTACCTGAAGGAGGGAAGGCAGGAAGGCTCTGCTGGAACCTCTGCCTGCGAGCAGGCAATGGAGAAATCCCGACCGCTGTGGGACAATCCCCTGCAGTTTGTTTTCGCCTGCATTTCCTATGCTGTGGGGCTGGGAAATGTGTGGAGGTTTCCCTACCTATGTCAGATGTACGGAGGAGGTAAGTGTGGCTTATGTTTCTTGCTTCTCTTGAGGAGTATGGCAAACTTTTAAGTTCGTAAGTACGTTGTCCTTGCTAGTGCCCTGTCCACCCAGCAGGGTCCAGGGCAGAGCAGGAGGTCTGGCTTTCCCTGTCTTATTGTGGCCTTATTTTATGTATTCTTTAGCATTAGGCTTTTACCTGACAGCTGCCCCAGTACAGTGGCACTTGTTTCCTAGAAGTGCAGTGAAGCAGTGGGAAGGCCCACATTTTGTAAAAGGGTACAGTGAGAGATACAGGTCCACATGGTACTAATCTATTACTTTTTTACCCCAAAGAACCACTCTGAAGTCATCCGAAACTAGTTCGGTCCCTTGTATGTTCATATATGTGGACTTGGAATATACTGAGAGGGGGAGATGCTTATGCTGATTTAATTCAAGGATCAGCTGTATAATTTTAAGTTTCTGTCATTAAAATTATGTCTTTTATACAAAGCCTAACTTAAGGAGATGATAACTTGGCTGGAAGTCTGCCTTGAAGTTGGCTGAAATGCTGTAATCAACAGGAGTTCCACAGCTAAAGCCTTCCAGGAACCTTTGAAAATAAGGAATACATTGATTTGGGCTCAAAAAAAAAAAAATCTCATTGAAAGTTTGTCCTTCTCCTGGGTCCAGAAGAAAGTTGATGTCTGCATCATATACCAGCCATAGATGTTCTTTCTTAGAAATGGAAAGTCAGTTAATTGGATTCGTTAATGACCAACACTAATAATCTCCTCTAATATACAGCTACCACTGTTTTGAAGATTCCTCATAAAGAGCTTCTCTTTATATTGGTTTTATATTGCTTCTCACTGCATCTGTTATCATGGTGTAGGACCCATCTCAGCCTTGCTGTCATGGCGAGCATCTGCCTCATCTGCTCCTGCTCTCTTCTTCCTTTCAGGGAGAAACATACTGAGATGTTAAAGTGCTTTTTACTTCTGTTAGGCTTGTTCTGTTGGCTTGTCGATGACTTCCAAATGCATGTGTGGCAGTAGGGGTTGGTTCATGCCGGTTTTGGAAAAGCCAGCTCAGTGCTGAGACTGCGTCAGAGCTGTCCTGTGGGATCAGGTCAGAAAAAGGCAGATAATACAGTGGGTCAAGTTACAGCAGAAGACAGATGCTGAAGTGGCTGAAGCTTTTTCAGATGGTTCAGGTACCAGGAGTGATAGATGTGCTGTAATTCTGCATGTGTCCCTCTACGCATGCTCTAAGAGTAAAGACTTCATGTCTGACACTGAACTCCAGCACAAAGCTTGAAATTCGAGTGTTTCTGTAATGCAGTTAAACTGCACATAATTAGTTTGCCAGTAGCCTATCTTGGCAGACATCCTAAGGACAGCTAAACTCAGACATTTTGGGGGCTTTGGGTGGTTGTTTTGACCAGCCACCTGTATTGCAGTAGATGGTGAAAATTCTGTGAAATGTAACCAAAACTGGAACATTTGATTAACTTGAAATAAGATTAAATAAGCTTCCCTGCTTGTTGCAAGGGGGTTGGACTAGATGACCTCTAAAAGGCCCCTTCCAACTCAAACTATTGTATGATTTTATGATAAACCCAAGTATTTTCTGAAAGGCATGCTTTTATAAGAATATTTTCCCATTATTTTCCATCATATTCCTATTATTTTTTCTCTTCCACAATTAAATTTGCATAGGGAAAGGCAGCTCTTTTTGCTGTGAAAGTAAAACTCCCGACAGGAAGTTTTGCTTTTCTTAATTCTTTTTTCCACTGCCCTCTTAAAGAGGATTCTGTGGCTTTCCAGGGGTCCACAAAACCCATGCAAACAGAACATCATTTCAGGGCCTTAGAAGCTGGATATGCCAGGCACTGGGATAAGGGGGCATGCCAGCTTGTTTGGCATCTTCCTTGTAGAAAAGCACAGAGCCAGTCACTGTCCTGCCCAGTAGAGCAGTAGGGCCCTTATCATGGATGACACTGATAAAGAGAATATTTGCAGGTTTTACAACTTGCTTTTCTGTTCATCAGTAGATTGCCTCCTTCTCCTTGCTCTCCTGAGCAGATCAGGGAGGGTTCACACCTCACAGGTGCAGTTATCCTGTCCCTAAGCAGGCTGAGCCAGGCTGAAACAAGACTGGGATGGGCCTGCAGCAGGGCTGGTGCTCAGCAACGCTCAGTCCTTGAGTGGGAAGCCCTTGAGCACCAACCAGGATGCTGAGCAGAGGCAAAGGTGCTGCCAGACAAGGCCAGTGCCTTGAGCAGGCCCAGGGCACACTCCATGATTTGCCAACTGCAGGGATCTGGCCTGGGGGCTGGATTTTGCAGGGCTGAGTCACAGCAAATAAGGAGTTGGTTCAAACAGCTGCTCTGAGTCACTTGTATGAGGCATTTTGGTTCTACCCTTTAGGAAAAGTAGCCTTGGGAGCAAAATCTGCATGCAAACAGGGTGCAGAGCGAGGGGCAGGGGGCGCAGCCCTGTTACCCCCAGCTTCAGGGGGACACTGAGGTGAGGGACAAGCCTGAAGGCATTCCTACTTCTTGCAGGGTGGCCAAGTCAACAGCAAGCATGTGGCAGCACTGCTGGGAGAGCGGAACAGCCTTTGCAAAGGGCCTAATGCTGAGTCCCCTGTGGTACATGGCAAAACTCCCCTCAGGGGCAGCTTGCACCCCGCTGGCACAGAGCGGCTGCGGGAGCTCTTAAACCTCCAGCAGCTCCCTTGCGGCATAGGAAGTTATCTAACAGACTAACAAAGGGGTTGTTAATAACAAGAGAGCTGGGAGGTGGGAAATTAATTCCCAGAATAAACCGGATTATTGCGCTGTGTTTATTTCCAGTTCTTTTCCTCAGTCGCTGCCTGGAGTTCATTCCTCCGCAGCGCTGCGCAGAGCCCATTGCAAGGAATGTTAATGCCACAGATTAAATCCTGAATAAGAGATATTTACGTAAATATTTTGGCTTGCTGTAAAAAGGGAAGCAGGGAAGCCTTCACAAAAATCCAGCTTTTGACTCAGTCAGCAGCTCATTCTGAAGTGAACCCCAAGTTGAGTACAAGGATTTTATTTTTTTACGGCAGAAATTTAAGCCAAAGCACATCCTGGTTGCCAGGTGGGAAAGTCCTTTCTGCTCCCTCACTGTCGACCTTTCCATTCCTGCTGCTTCTCTCCCACAGGAGCATCTCTGTGGCTCTCCATGTGGGCGAGAAGCGGGGATGAGGAGCCCCACACAGGAGGAAACTATGTGCCTCCCATCCTACAGTCTGCTCCCACAGGTGGAACCTGGGCAGAAAAGCCTTCATCCTGTGCCTGTGGGCTCAACATGGGGTTTGGGGAGCTTTTTGGTTTGTTTGGGTTTTTTTAAAGCCAGGCCAGACTTCAGTATATAACTCAGAACTCTTTATTCAGCACGGACGTTGCTGTTACTTTTCCTTTGAGCACTTTGGCTGTGCCACAGAACACCCCACATGAAGTAAATCTTTTCCTTGTCCTCTTTCTCTCATTATCGTTTACAAGGTTTGGCTGGTGTTTGGTTACCCTTTAACAGCCCCAGCCCCCAACTTTGCTCGAAGCGCCCGCGATGCATCTGGGCAGCCTTGACACACCAGAGTGGTGACCAGCACAGTTTAACAGCAGAAATCCCAGCTCTGCCAAGTTCCTGCGGAAAATTCCCTGTGCCCGGGCAGTCAGTGCCCACCTGAAACCCTGTGGGATGTCCTTCAGGGTTGTGCTGTGCCCTCCATACACAAGGTGCCCAAACAGGACCCAGACCCAGCCAGTCCATGGGGCACTCACAGCATTGTGACATGACTTGGCAGTTGTGATTTGAACACAAATAGGGCAGCGTGTTGTTTGTCTTGCTGCTGGTCTGCTGAAGGCTGACTGTTGGGTTTTTTCTTGCAGGTGGCTTTTTGATCCCATACCTTATCATGCTGATTGCTGAGGGAATGCCACTGCTCTACCTGGAGCTGGCTGTGGGGCAGCGTATGCGTCAGGGCAGCATTGGTGCCTGGAAAATAATAAGCCCCTACCTCTGTGGTGTAGGTACGTTCTCAGTTTTCATCTTTTTTTCCCAGCACGGAGAGAACATGGGTGACTTTTGAATGGAGAGCTTTGTCTTTCAGAGGAGAAACCTGGAGTGAGCTGGGGTTCTATGGGGCCTCACCAAGCTGAGCAAAGCAGACACCCCATGGCATGCATTTATCCCATCCCTTGTGGGGCACTGGGACCAGACCACAGCTTGCTGTGTCGAGTCCCTGCACTCAAAGGTGTGAGTCCCCCTGCCCTCAGGCACACTGCCAGAATCACGGTGTGACAGCCAGTGCTAAACCCAGCCTTTGGGGCTGCCTGCACTGGGCTTTGGCCCCAAGAGCACCTTTCCAAAGAGCAATAAAATGGTGCCTTAATTTCCTACCATTGTTGTTGCTGTCTGCCATTTATCAATGTCCACTCTCAGCTACATTTTTGTGTTACTAAATTACCCTGATAGCCTAAGCTATTGTTAATTTGCATACAAGCACTTTAACGATACTTTCACTACTCACCCCCCAGGGCCTAAAGTATAAAATCCAGTGCAGGATAGTCCTGGCAGGACAAGGAGGAGGTGGCTGCAGTGGCAGGGATGTACCCTGTGCACACAGCTGTGCAGGGGGAAAGCCCCTCCTGCATCAAGCACCCCCTGGGTGTTACGGGACCTGGGCATTTTGGGGTTTTGTTGCTGAGCAAGTGTCTCTCTCCACACCCACAGGAGTTGCCAGCGTTGTCGTCTCCTTCTTCCTCTCCATGTACTACAACGTGATAAATGCCTGGGCCTTCTGGTACCTCTTCCACTCCTTCCAGGTGTGTGGCACCCAACAGCACAGTTTGGCCCCAATGTGGCCATGGAGGGTCATGGTGGCTTTGCATTGGTGTTGGATGTTGCATGGCACCATCATCAGCTGGGTAGGGGAGGTGGAGGGGTGGCAAAAGCTCCAGAAACCCACCCAGGGCTTTTCTGGAGGGAAAAATAAGGCAGTGGTGTCTCCCTCCACAGGCTCCCCCAGGGGTGTTGGATGTTGTCTTCTCACCGTGAAACACAGGTCAATGCCAGCCCTGTGATGCACTGGTGGCCAGGGTGTCTCACATCCTGGGATGGGTCTGTCTGGTGGAATGGGAGAGGATTTCAGAGTGTCATCCCCAGGGGAGAGGGTTAAAGAGGCTCAGTCCTCAGGGAGAGGATCAGTCTGGTCATGCTCAGGGAAGAGAGACAGAGCAGGTCTGTCCTTGAGGAGAGGGTTGTTCCCAGGGGAAAGTGTCAGAAGAGATCATCCCCAGGTGAGAGGGTCCTTCCCAGGCAGCACCATGCAGAGACAAGGATGCACTGGGCAGAAAGCTGCCCTCGCCATCATCCTCCCCGTTCCCTGCTGGCAGCTGGCACTCACTCCATGCCCCTCCCTCCCAGGACCCCCTGCCATGGGCCACCTGCCCCCTCAACAGCAACCGCACCGGCTACGAGGAGGAGTGTGAGAGGACGTCGTCCACGCAGTACTTCTGGTACCGGCAGACCCTGAACATCTCGCCGTCGCTGGAGGCCGGCGGGAGCATTCAGTGGGAGCAGGCACTGTGCCTCACCCTGGCCTGGCTCGTGGTCTACCTCTGCATCCTCCGCGGCACCGCCTCCACCGGCAAGGTGAGGGGAGGGCACGGCGTGGGGAGGGGAATCCGTGCCCAAACCAGTGGCCATGCCTGCTGTTTCTTGGGGTCGTGGCATCTACCCCAGACCACCGCTGCCTTTAAGCAGGATCAACCCAAACACCGAGTGATACTAAAAAAATAATCCAGAAAAGTCCTTTAAATGCAGCCACCTCTGCTGCAAAACCAGTCGCCAGGCTGCTGGCCAGGAGGAAAGCTGTCTGCCACAGCAGGGCCATGTCAGGAGACATCTATTCCTCAGTCTTTGCAAGGGAAAAAAAAGACATCTACTGGACATGTTTTGCTCGCTTTTTATTCCACAGCAGAAGTTATGAGGAAGTGGGGAGAAAAACCCCAATGTCCTGGCTGAGCCTGCACTAAGCAGCAAGCTTGAGGGCAGTAATCCCCAAATCGTCTTAGCTGAACACAGAGAGCCAAGGGACTATAAACTAAGAATAACCTCTTAAATTTGGTGCAACAAATACAATTTTGATTCCATTTGATGCAACTCAAGTTTGATTTTGACCTTTTATGAGATCTGCTTGCCTCCGTCCTAGAGCAAATGATGAATGACCTTTGCCTAACGAGTTCTTGATAGATAGTTGCACACTGGTCTTACTCCACTAAATGATGCAGAACTGAGTTTGTGAATACTGCAAATATTCTGGATTTTTCTTTCAGTTCCAGTCAAAGAGAAGACCCTGGGAACAGCAGCACAGGTCTTCATTATTTTTAAAAACTTGTTTCCCTAAAATGTAAATCTAAAGTTAGATTTGTCTGAAAGTATTTCTTTAATACAAGAGAACACACGATAATAGAAATTTATTTATGTAAAGTAAATGAGACTGACTGCAGTGGATTAGCTTTGTCTTATGTATCTTTAGATCAAAATATGTCTCCTCCTTCCCCAGGTCGTCTATGTGACAGCCTCTTTGCCATACTGTGTTCTCATCATATACCTCATCAGAGGATTAACACTTCATGGAGCTGTGAATGGGCTCGTCTACATGTTCACACCAAAGGTACAGAAAATCTGTATTGAATTTCTCATGAAATGTTATTAGTTACTGAATGTGTAGGCTTTTAAAAGGTGGTGATGCTCCTGTTCCTTATATTGAGTTTCTGCAGGAGTAGCATAGGTTGGAAACCCCATCTGGGAGTGGCTGGAGGCTGTTGTGCCATGGTGCCCTAAGCTGCTTGCTTTCTCCTGCAGAGAAAGACCTGCCCTTTAGCATAACCTGCAGCATATTCCTTTCAGTGGTAGCAGTAACCCTGCCCCAAACCACCCCTGCACCACAGCAAGCGCACGAGGGGACCCATCCCTGCCCCGCTCCGCGCAGGCAGAAGGGGCAGAGCTGTGACTCCGTGCTCATGCCCTGGGTGTGGCTTTGCAGCTGGAGCAGCTGTCCAACCCCAAGGCGTGGATCAGCGCCGCCACGCAGATCTTCTTCTCGCTGGGGCTGGGCTTCGGCAGCCTCATCGCCTTCGCCAGCTACAACGAGCCCAGCAACAACTGCGAGAGGCACGCCATCATCGTCTCGCTCATCAACAGCACCACCTCCATCTTCGCCAGCATCGTCACCTTCTCCATCTACGGCTTCAAGGCCACCTTTAACTACGAGAGCTGTATAAACAAGTAAGGCCTGGTGGTTCGCCCCTTTCCCCCTGCACGCCCAGGCGAGAGGGGAGGTAAATGAGTAACAGCACCCAGTGGTGCCAGTGCTGCCCCGAGACCAGACCTGATACCTCTCTAATAAAGCTAATGGAGCTATTTAAAGCGATGAAGCCTGAGATGAAAGGTCAGAGCCACTTGCCTTTTGACACCTGGGTGCTGCTTCCAGGTCGAGAGGATGAGTTTGCCTGGGCAAGTTGCAGAGGCACTGTCCCCTGTGTTCTGGTCCTGGCACATGTCTCAGAGGATGAGGGGAACTGATTAATAAAACGCAGCAATGCTCAGACCCCCCACCTTTAAGGCTAAGCCCTATTCCCGGAGCGCAGCCTCCTTGGCTCTGATGCTTTGGAGGTGCCTAAGGGCCTGCAGGATTGTGTCCCAAGGCAGCAAGCTTGCGTGAAGTCCCTGGCACGGGGCCTGCAGCAGTTACACTTTTACTCATATTTTTAGAGCTTTCAATCTATCTGCTGATCAGAGAGGAAACCAAGCTGCTAGTCCCTGCTCCTTGCCAAAAGGCTCGTTAAGTTGATGGGGTGTGGACGTGAGACTGGAGGGCAAAGGGGAAGAGACATCAGCCAGCACTGGCTGGCACCCAAGATACCTGCCTGGGAGCAGCAGTGTGGGCACAGGAGCTGCTCCCTACAAAGCACAGATAAGCACAAGGTTGCCCATGTCCCATTCTGGAAGTGTCATGGCTATCCTGTGGGGAGATTGGGTCCCTGGGGCCAGCAGGAGACATCCGCGTGTGGTGGAGAGGGGAATGAGGTGTCCTGGGCCTGAAAGCCATTAAATTCCTGCAATCCTTCCCAGGGTGATCCTGCTGCTGATGAATGCTTTCGACCTGGAGGAAGGCTCTTTGACAGCAGACAACCTCAATGAGATGAAAGACTACCTCATGTCCACCTACCCAGACGAATACGCCCAATTGGCGCCTCAGATTAAAAACTGCAGCTTGGAAGCTGAGCTGGACACGGTGAGTCACTGCTCTGGGCTGTCTCCTCTACCCCCACTGAGCCCAGGCAGCCCCATGTGAGCACATCCACACACCCAGGAGCTGCCTGACTGGGGGCTGGGGGTCATTCCTACACCCCAGGATGGGGCAAGGGGCTCCCCTGGGTCATTAGCAGCTGAGCCAGGTAGCAATACCTTGTCACGACACAGAGTCACTCTCTTATGTCCATCTTATGTCCTTTATGGAGCTGCCCATAACTCATTTCCCCCCTTCTCTCTGACAGGCTGTCCAGGGGACGGGACTGGCATTTATAGTCTACTCTGAAGCAATCAAAAACATGGAGGTGCCCCAGCTGTACTCGGTGCTCTACTTCTTCATGCTGCTGATGCTGGGCATTGGCAGCATGCTGGGGAACACGGCCGCCATCCTCACGCCGCTGACCGACAGCAGGGCCATCGCCGCCCGCTTCCCCAAGGAGGTCATCTCAGGTGAGCTCCTGTGTGTGTGCAAAAGCTCTGGTGTCCCACTGCCATCGAGGGTGCCAGTAAATATGCTGCTGGAAAGGTTTGCCTGCCTTTGTGACATCCTGCACAGCACTTCCCCTCCGGAGCTCCCAAAGCACTAGGGCAATCATGGAGGTGTATTTACAGGCTTCCCAGCCAACCCCAGCTCCTTCAGACTGGTGTCTACTGACTGGTGAAACTCAGAGACAATACAGATACCAAGATACTTGGCAGGGAGCAGCTCTTCAGTCACATCACCAGTATCCCAACAGCCAAACACCTCAGTCTTTGGCCAAAAGTAATAATGTGCTTCTGTTCAGGCATGGAAATCAATTGTTCCACCTTAAAACCTGTTTCAGCAGAATGCCCAGTGGCAACACCAGATACTGCACATGACAAGGCTATAGCCAAGAGTTGGTTGTCTGGACCATTTCTCAGAGAAAGCTGCTCAGCAGAAACCCTACCAGTTTTTAAGTCACAAGGAGCATGACATTTCCCAGACACCGTTAGAGTTCCCGGTGTAACAGCAGGGTCCCTGTTCTATCCATGCAGGCGTTGTGTGTTTCATTAACTGTGTGATTGGCCTGATTTTCACCATGGAGGCTGGAAATTACTGGTTTGACATATTCAATGACTATGCAGCCACCCTCTCCCTGCTGCTCATCGTGCTGGTCGAAACCATCGCTGTGTGTTACATCTACGGGATAAGAAGGTAAAAGCTGAACACGCCTTTCCTCATAGGGGAGTAGCAGGGGGGGGTTTCTCCACAGTACTTGAGCATCGTTGCTTGTAACAGCCTGAATTTACATTCCAGCCAGAACTTTTGTTGCTGTACCTATTTCTGGCTACTCTCTGCAGTTTGGGATTCTCTTGGAAGTCCTGCTGTCTGTTTTGATTTCACCCTCACCCCGATTCCAGTGAGACAGCTCTTCAGACAATACCTCTGCACTCCCCTTTCTCCTCTGACATTGAATTCTGCAGGTGGTTTGGAAGTGACTCAGAACAAGGTATCGATTGAACAGATGGAGCTGTTCTCAAAAATATGTGTTGGTTTTTGTTTTTGTTTTCTTTTAAACACAGATTTGAAAAAGATCTTTACACCATGATTGGACGCAAGCCAAACTGGTATTGGAAAATTATGTGGGCTTTTGTTAGTCCTCTGCTAATTATAAGCCTATTTATATTTTACCTCACCGACTATATCCTCACAGGAACCTTGCAATACCAAGCATGGGACGCCACACAGGTAAAACAGTTTGGGGCTTGGGGGCTTTTTAGGTTGTTTGTTTTAAACTTTCCTTAGTTCCTGCTAGGACACAGCCGTCCCTCCTAACTAAATTGTTCCACAAATTGCCCTCTGAAAGCTTGCAGCTGGAGTGAGGGCCAACCTCTAAGTTTGTGGAAAGGAAAAACAGGGAAAACTTGACATAGTGATGATGCAATGATTCTGTAAAATCAACTAATTTCCCTCTGAATCTTAATCAACCCTTTCATACACTAAAACTTTATTAATGTTGAAGACTCAAATATCATCTTTAAAACACTTTAAACAGAAAAAAATACTTTTAAAGTGTATTATTTTGAACAAAATTTGTGGTATTTCAACAGAACTGAACTGTTGCTGGACTGGTTTTCATAATTTCCATATACATTTTTCCTGATGGCCAGAAGTCTTTGTATGAATACTGTGTATTTATCACAGAGTAATTACTACTGGATAAGTAATCACTGTTTTCATAACCTTTTGTGGAAATGTTCCCTTCATGCAGAAACAAAGCATGTAATTGGCCATGACATGAAAACAATTTGGGACCCATGGCAGGCCTGGCCTGTTGACTGGGTGTCAGCATGAGCCCACAGGCTCCCAGAGAGGAACACAGAGGCCTGACAGAGGTCAGGGCCCAGCCACCTCATTAAGAAACACAAATCAAGCCAAAATCCTCTCTTTAGCAAAGCTGGCAGACGTTTCCCCCAGCCCTGCTGTCAGCAGCTCTGTTCTTGTTGTCAGCTTTCAGAGTGCCTGGTTGGGCAGAGAACAGCACTGAGGGCAGTCAGGGGCTGCCACGGCCAGAAGGTGCTGCTCAGCCCTCCCATTTAGCTCCACACACGCAGCTTTGCTCCTGCCCCGCCCCTGGGACACTTAAACCCCCAGATCCAACACTGCCTGTCTCCCTTGCAGGGGCAGCTGGTGACAAAGGACTACCCGGGCTATGCCCTGGCCGTGATCGGGCTGCTGGTGGCAGCATCCACCATGTGCATCCCCCTGGGGGCACTAGTGACTTTTATAAGGAAGAGACTGAAGAGGGAAAGAGTTTCAACCGTTGCATGAACGCTGACAGCTGGATTTGGGAAGACCTTACCCCTGTCATCAGCGACCGGGCACTTCTGGAAGACAGCAGCAACCATTATTTGTAGCAGCTATTTATAGAGTTGAGAATGGTGGGTGCTATATTGACCAAAAAGTGCTCTTGGGAGGTTCCACGATGGTTTGGGAAAAAAACAAAAAAGCTCTTCTATAACAAGATGAAGCTTTAAAATGGCCTCTGTAAGAGAGGGGGAAACCAGAAGAGCAGCTCACAAAATGCTAGCTAGCACAAATTAACCAGCACATCAGCCCATTACCCAACCTTAGGTAATTCCTTTCCCCTCTGCTGTAGCACTGCCTGTGTGGAAACATGAACAACCAACTAAGCATGTTCCTGCACCAAAGTACCAGCAAACACCCATAGCTATTCAAGACAGCCACACTTGAGTGTGCATGTTATTTGAAATGACATCTGTATTTCGTCAACAGAGGAAACTGTTGAAGTCTGGCAATGAGAATGCCATAATCTCTTTCCTACATGAGAGAAGTCAGTGGGATTGTGGTGGGAGATAAATGTGGCCAACATGGCTTCTTTTATGCTGGTGTCCAGCAAAGCAGCAAACATATACATGAGTTGCACAAGTTCTCTCACCCCCAGAAGAAGTAACGCTTCCAGTTCCAGTATGGAACTGTGCACTGTGCTGTACTTTGTATTTTCTAGGGATGCACTTTAAGTACACTAGAAGATATCTGTGATAAAGCTGCTTTACAAGCCCCACCCAAACAAAAGTATGCCATATAATTAGCTATGACAAAGTTCATATCCAGGTATTCTTTAATCATCAGATGTAACAATTCAGCAGTTCCACAGACCTGGTTAATTTCCCTATGTAAATGTTTTATAAAGAAAGCAATATGTTTAAACTGTAAGCTTCATGTACTAGAAAACATTAAAATTATATCTATGAACTTTAAAAAGGTCGCTCTGGAGAAGAACATTAGAGACACATTCATGGGATGGGGGTTCTTGATACAGTGTGTTAACTATGTAACCATTAGGAGACGGCAAGTGCCTTACAAAAGAGGGATTAATTTCAAACACAAAGCACAACAAAACACATCTCTCCGTCTGGGGCAAAAACAAGAGGCAATTGTACAGCCCTCAGGGATGGGAAAAATCTTGACAGTGGCAACCAACACCCACAAGAGCTGCTTAGTCTGCAAGAGCCCCTAGAAACAGGACACACCTCCCTCCCCAGGCTCTGCTAACAAAGGGAAGACGACCTTTTCACACTTCAGTTTATTAAAAATGGATACCATAAACAAGACCTGTACAAAAAAACATCTGAAATTGCCCAGAATTTGGTAACAGTTGTGTGATAAGAAAGTTATCGTCTCGGGCCTCCTCTTCCTCTTCCACGCCCTCGGCCTCTGCCACGGCCCCTGCCACGGCCTCTTCCAGCAACTTGGCAGGTGAAAAGAGAAAGGGTAAATCAAGTGAGACCCAGGAACACTTTCACTTTGATTAAAACATTCTGCACTGAGCATAAATACCACGCTGCTGCCCTGTGATGAGGCATTCAGTCAGGTCTGTGAAAGCTCAGTAAGTTTCAGGAAATAGTTTCACCTTTACTATTAGGTTTTTCAGTATACACAATGTCCACAGGCTGTCTAAGAGAACAAGGGGATGTAACAGCTGGCTCCAAAGTGCTAGGGTAAGCCTGACAGGGAACTAGGACTCCTCCTCTTTTTTCTTTTCATAAAATCTCATTTTCCAGGAGGGATCAGAAAAAGTGTATGCAAGACAAGAGTATTTTGTTACTATTCATTACAGTGGAAAAAATTGCTTTTTCTTGCCACAGCTCTCACTGTGGTTTGTAATACTCTGCCTGGGGGAAATGTGAGTTTTAACACGGTGTGATTCCCAAGCTCACGCTTTCTCAGGCAGCATTTTGAAGGGCAGCATTCTGAAGGGATCCCACCACCAAACAGCTCCTACTCTTTTCAATGATGCCTCTGCCACTTTCAGACTTGACTCTGAGGCCAAGGTCTTGGCTGTGTGCTCCCAGTTTTAATTACTGCTGTTTAATGGTAAAGACAGAAGCACAGGGTAATTCAGGCAGCAAGCAACTGCCAAAGGTCGTATGATCCATACAGCAGTAACGTGCTGTTGCACCCCTTTCTCCTACAGAAACATGACTGGACCTACCTGGCTGCAAGGCCACCCTGCCAACTTTAGAAATGACTGGTTCATTTCAGCCCTTGCACCCTGGTGATGCACCCGAGGGCTCCTCACACCGTGTCAGAAAGGTGAACACACTAATGCATAACACACTGCAGGCCCAAATACTTCCACACTAATTACAGGAGAAAGGGTATGACAGTATTTTAGAGCATAATTAACTTTCACTTACAGCTTACCATTTTAGAAACACACCGTTCAACTGCTGGGCAAAAGACATGCTGCTGCAAACTTTCTGGATATTAGTTTTTAATACTGTAGATTAAAACTGAATAAATCTCTACACTGTTAGGTTTCTAAGAAAAAGGTTTTTGTTCAACATTTTTTGAGAAAAACGTTCCAGGAAGAGCAGAGTGGAACATTACTGGGAGCCAAAGTTAGAGATCTGCTCACTGGAGTACAGCCTAGACTCCCTCAGGTTCTCAAGTCTCTCAAATCCAGTTCTCAGAGATACCATTTTTATCCACCAGCAAATGTCAGTGAATCATTTAGCCCTGTTTGAGATACTGTCCTGTAGTGTCTTACTACTCTAGGTGAAGCTCCCCATCAAACTGGGGAAACACAGCAGACACTTGGGGCAGAGGGAGGGTAAATCTCTGTGAGACTGATTAAGATTTACTCAAGCTGAAAAACATTGACAATTTTAAAAATAGATGCATGGAAAGTCATACACAAAACTGCATGTGAAGGAAAGCTCTGCAGATGCCAAGAAGGTGGGAAAGGCAGACTAAGGCAGTGTAGTGTCAAACCCTCAAAGACAAAGGAATTAGATGCCAAAAGCAGACATTAAGACATTCAAATCGGATGTCTTCAGCTTCAGAGGACTAAAATGCATAGAAAGGCAAAACAAACAAGAGACTAAGAAAGCACAAACTAACCTGCTTCTCTCTTCTTGGATTTGACTTTTGGTTCAACATCCACTAGCAGAGTATCCAGAGGCAAACTGTCGGGCAGAATGAAGTATCGGATGTTGTTCCCCCGAATACTGAGTGTCTCCAGCTGGACGGGCTCCCTGTTCTTCAGGGTCATCTTCACTGCTTTGAGATGGGTGTTCATGCTGACATCCACGCCTGAAACAACACCGGCCTCATTTCAGGGGTGAGGCCTCTTGTTGACTGTTTTTAGGTATTCACACGCCTCTAGATTTATCCTGATCATTGATCCCTGCTTCTGCCATTTATTCATTAATTCAGCCTCCAACTGAAGGAGACTACATGTCTTTTTCCTTCTTAAATTATGTCTGCTAAGTTATCAATTGCTGCCTTTAACACGTTATCATTAGGGAGCTTTATCCAGGTCCTGGTGATAGTCAGGCGGCCAATGGCTAATTATCCAGTAGCCAATGATTAAATCAGTTCCTCTGAACAGGAACTGCTGCTTATTACAGAACCCTAATACTGTCCTTACTCCTTCAAAAAGAAGGAAAACCTCAGAGGTTTCTCGGTAAGCCTTAGGAAAATCCAACCACAAAAGCAGCATTTATTTTCTGATAAAACACGTCCAAAACCAGAGTGGTACCTACTATGAAAGTACAGACAAACATTGTGGTTTCACACTCTGAGAACAGCCAGTATGGAATAACGGTATGGAATCAGCACTGTGCTGTGCTATGCATAATCCCAGGCTGGAAACAATCCCAGCTGGATGCATGTATTAAGTAACAGCCACGAAGAGCAACTGAAAAAAAAAGGGTTTATTTTGCACATCAGGAGCTTTCCGTGGGATTTGATCTCCAGGTACGAAGATCAAAACAAGAGTAACTTTTTCAAATCAGAAGATTGTCACTGCTGTTTACAAACACCTGCCAATTCAGGGAGGCACCCACGGGAGCAAAATGTGTTCAAACTTCAGTACAAACCACCCTCTGTGGTAAAACTGAACTGTAAGATGTGCCACCGAGGTAACTAACACAAGTGACCCTCAGGCCAGAACCAGAACAGCCACCGTGCTGTGCTTTTATTCCATGTATTTCCCTGTCCTCTCCCGCTCCTTCTGGACCTTACACAGCTCTCTGGCACCTGCTCTCCCCTGACCCAGTCCCCTGGTTCAGGCAGGACGCACTACATGGAACCTGCCCCTCCTTCAGCAACCCAGGAGAGGAGGTGGCACAACCCAGGGGCACAGCAATGGTGAACCCAGTTCACCGACCACTGCGAAGGGAAGGCTGCAGCTGGAGGAATACAGACTGCATTCCAAGTGTTTGCAGGTTCTCAACGCAAAATGGGAGCAGCTCTGCCCAACAATTAAGCCGGAACGAGGTGCGAGGTCAGGAGACCAGCGGCGTGTTTGCCTCCCGCCCGGCTGGGCTCAACAGAGCGTGCTGCAATCGGGCACCAGGGTGGTGCCCTCAGCGCTAATCAAAGCTGATGGCTCTGGATGAAAAATAACGCCGGGTTTGAACTCTGCCAGACCTCCGGCCAATAAAGCACCTCAGCAATCCTCCGGAATAACATTCGAACTTGACAGAGTCGTCATTTTTTAAAAAAGGCTGTCTGGGCAGAAGAGCTCGTAAAAGCCACCTGGGGTGAGTGTAGGAAGGAGATAAAGAACCTTCCCCAGCTCGGCCGTGAGGGTTTGCCTCGTTACACACAGCGCGCCCCGCCTGATGGCTCCGAAGCAAAGCTCACAGGAATACCCTCAGAACAAGGTCCCTCACTGAGACTATTAAAGCAAACAAAACAGTCTGCCCTTTTTTTGATACGTGAGAACCACATACCGCACCATAAAGGCTCCCTACAACTTTCAGTGCAGCAGAACAAAGGAGGCCCCGCGGAACAGTAACACCCACAGACTGAGGGGACAGACCTCTGCCAACAGCACAGAGGGGGCACATTCCCCCCGCCGGCATCCCCGGCCCCACCTGTGATGGTCCCGTGCACCTGCGTCCCGTTCTTCAGCTCGATCGTCACCGTCTCGTGGCTCAGCTTCATCAGGAACCTGCGGGCCGAGACCGCCTNCCCCGCCCCGCCATTACCGCGCACCGCCCCGCCATTTTACAGCCCCTCAGCGCCCCCGGCAGGGCCCGGCGCGGCCACGGCCAATCCGCCCCCATCCGCGCCCCGCCGCGCACCTCACGAGNACAGCGCCCCCTGGCGGCGCGGCGGGCACAGCGCCCCCCCAGCGCACACAGCGCCCCCTGGCGGAGCCTTGGTCTGTAAAAAACCAGGCTCGCAGAAAAGGTTTCACAGCTACAGTTGCCTTACTTAAAATATATTATACGGGGGAAAAAAGTACTTGATTTTAAAGCATTGAGCTTAAAAAAAGAAATCTAAACCCACATACAACCTTAGGTTATTCTTAAAAAATTACAGCTTCGGGATCTAAAATTGCAATAGCAATAATCTTCAGTGTGTGAATCTATTCACCTAGTGAAGGTGAAAGGGAGAAGAGAGCTTGAATTTGCCCCCGAGCAGCTCCTGAGTGCTGTGAGAGGGAAGGGGCAGAGGCAGCAGAACGGAGCAGGATTCCCTGGGATGCAGCTCTGGGATGCAGCTCCAGGCAGGGCAGCAGGAGTGGGACAGGAGAGCAGTGTGAGAGCAGCAGTACTGACTGACCCACAGCACAGCCACATCAGAGTGATAAACAGACACAAACCCCCAGTGTCCTACAGGGCAGAAACAGCTCCGAAGGAGCAATTTAGGAACAGCCTAATCCAACACACAGACAGCACAGCTAGAAAAGCTGAACATTTTATTGTCATTCAGGAGTACACCATTTGTGATTTTAGAAATACAGACTCTTTGCAAAGCACCGAAATACAGGTACCCTCCAGCTTCTAAAACCTACATTATTCTATGTCTTACAAACCTTTCCTATTAGCAATTCAAGTTTGGTCTTTGCTGCAACAGGTTCCTCACAAAAGATGCAACAACTTAGTTCTAGACTGCAAGACAACTGAGCCAAGACTAAAACTGCACCTGCCCGTGAGCCATCAGAACCATCACTTTCAGATATTGAGTCTGTGGTGTTCTTGTACTTCGTGCCCATGAGAGAGTTCACCTTGGAAGATTTTAAGTTAGAGGATTTTCCAGTTAACCACCAACTGGTATTTCCATTACAGCATCTAGAAGCAAACAGATACTTTGCAAGTACTAGTGCTCATGAACAGGTTATGTTGACACAAAACCCAGAGAGGCCTCCAGAAACATTCAAGGTTAAATGAACAGTTGCAGAAGAAAACAAACAAACAAAAAAATAAAATCAAATAAAATCTGTACATATTTTCAGTCATAACACAAGGGAACACTGGGGTACCAGTGCTTTGTGTTCTAGCTGCAATAGTGACACCTGTGCTAGTCCTAGTAGTATTCTACATGTTTCTCCCTTCCCCCCGTTTAAAGTTTATACTCGCAATCTGAATATACAGCTGTACTTACAGGAAATATTAAACAATGCACAGCGCCTTAAGCAAGTTCCAGCTCTGGTTTTGAACAAACCATACAAAATAAGTGACAAAATAGTTTAAAATTGGTCCTTATTTTTATACAGCTTGGAAGCACTAAATTTAAAGACACACATTAACCAATAGCGCCTTTTTTTTTTTTTTTTTTCTTTTTCCTCCTTTTTTTTTTTGTCTTAAATAAGAGAGTGTGTTACAGTATCATGCATGATAAGCAAGCTGCTGCTCCCAAGTGCAAACTCGGAGTTCAGACTTCACACTTTCTCCTCAGGTTGTTATTCCTTCTCTGATAAATTATTTAAGGTAACCAAGGATAGAAACAACTGACTAGCAAAACAATATGAAGTTCATCTTTTATGTTGTGACCCATTCGTAGAAGTCATGGAATACTTTGGAACTTTAGCATAAGGAAGGTTCAATAAACACTGCAAAGGACTTTTACATTCTTTGATTTTGTTTACATCTTCAGAAAGAAAATTCTATGTTTTAACTCACTAACTACTGAATTTTCATATGGAGACTGTAGTATCGAAACAGTGCAAGACATTTGCAACTTCAGGAACATCCAATTACACTGCCCTTCCACCCAAACAATGATTAGCAGAATATTGCATCAGTTCTAGATAAACAAGACAGGACAAAAACCTCATTTTAGAACAGCATTAGAATTCCAAAAGTCTTCTGTATTTAGTGAAAAGAATCCACACACAAATATGCACGAAGGACTCCTTAACATGGACTTTATCACAACAAATGTAACCCAGCTGTAAGTCTGGACCTAGACTTTTTATTGGTATGAAGCCATACTTGTTCAGAGACCACTTATCAGATGCTCCACTATTAATGCTTCAGTATTTGGGTACTTTGACACAGGAACAGCATCAGAGCTCTCTTCTGTCAAGACCAAATAAACAGCTGAAAGAGCCCAGCTGGACCACGAGCTCAGGCAGCCCCCTTAAGCTCTAAGACATTCCAGGTACCAAAGAGCTGGCTTCTGTCTCTGCACTACCCCAGTAGGGGCGGAGCCCTGCCCACTAATGCAATATTCCAAAGACCATTGCAACTAAGACTGTCAAGTCAGGTCTCAGTTGAAAGCTACCACCACCACAGGACATGGTTTCCTCACCCCCACCCCCCCTGCCCAGGAAGAATGTCCAAGAGAGCACTATTCGGTGTGGAAAGCAGGTCAGTAGAGACTCCAAGTGTGGCTTGAAGAATCCTCAGTACCAAGCCGCTTTCCACACACACAAATTCAGTCCATCTTCTCCTTCTGGACCAGCTTGGGTGCATCTACAAAATCCTTGCCATTGTAAAGGATGATAGCAAAAGTTCCAAAGCTTGCACTTCCCCAGAAAAGCACATAGGCCAGTGTCTCAGTCCATGTATCACCTGGGAAGAAGAGTCAGATAAACTTTTTAGTTCATCATCTCCAATTACCAGAGTTTTACTTTAGCCCAAAAGCAAAATATTTCAAGCCCTCCCTCAGAGATCTGTTGTCAAATGAAGGCAGAAGTCTTTCACAGGTCTTTTGCTATTTCCCTACCTAGGAAACCTGTGCTTCCCACACAGTTCTCAGAACACACTGAACAGACATCTATGGAAGTCAGTCAAGAACTCTACTGGCACTACCATTAGAAAATTCAAGGAAAATACAGAAGGCAAAAACCTTCACTGCTTCCAACACAGACTTAGATTAAGGAGACATCCACCACAACAGGCCTATGCCTGTATCTGACTGCTCTGAACTGCCTTTCTGCCCAAAATTACACAGGTATTCCTCTGGGAATTCATCCAGCCTACAATAAAGCTGGATGTCTCCTCAGGTGCGACTAAATCTGGGGACAATTAACTGCCCCTGAGTGTTTTCTACAGCACCTCTTTTCTTACCATGTTACTGATTCAGTGCTAATCCCCCAAAACCTTTCAGAATGACTGAGAAGCAGAACCACAGAAGCTTCTGAGCTGGAAGGGACCCACAAGGATCACTGTGTCCAACCCCTTAAGTGACTGGCCTGTATGGGGATCAAACCCACCCCCTCAGTGTTATCAGCACCATGCACTGAGCTCATCTCAGGGTCAGCAGTTTTGTGCTGAATAGTTACTGGTGACCATTTACACAGAGTTCACACAGAAACAAGCCAACTGGATGGAATTGAACTCAACAGTGACTTACCAGCCATTAGCAAACAAATAATGCACATGGAGAAAGCAACCACCATAATAATAGGCAACTGAGGAAAGAGAAAAAGAATAATCACTTCATATAGCAGCACATACATTCCTTCATTTCCTTTAAGATGGGCTGCACTGCAAAGCTATTTACTTGCTTTGCAAGGAAGTTGCTTTAATTATCAATTCACCCAGTGTCAGGTACAAATAAAAGTTGGGATAGCTCCAAAATTTGGAAGAGTGTGTTCAGTAACTATATTAAGAATTAAAATACAACTTCTGTGCCTTAAAAGAGAGGTTGAGGTTTGTGTTTTGTTTTAAAAAATACACCAGCTACTAGTGAAAACCATTATGTCCCCAAGTCCCATTTCACCAAATAGAATAGGTGAGGGTGAAGAAAAAGGGTTTTTCTGTGTTACAGTCTACACTTCTGCAGGAAGTGTGAGGAAAGATCTTCACAAAATTCTTCTGCAGAAGGAAACAGTCATTGATGATGACTGGTAGAATGTCCCCTCTCCACTCCATGAAGCAGACATTAAAAAAGCAAGCAGCAGCTTCTCCAGTACCTCAAGGACACTCTGTTTTCTGTCAAGGGAACAGTCTGGGTTTAATCCTAATCAGGCATCAGAAACATTAGCAGATTATAGGGATGCTTTATGACTAAAATGGACAAGTCCCACTTAGTCACGTGAACAAGCCACTAAACAGTTGTATTTGCTTCTCCAACCTCAAACAGAGTCTCCATACTCACAGCTAAGAACTTCCAATCTTTCTTGACATGCAGAGGGCTAGCAGGTTCTACTTCATCCACTGAGTAATTTCCAAGGAAAAGATCAATTGCATCCTGGAGGAGAAAGGGAGGGCAAGAGTTAAGATGCCCAGCAGTGTTTATCAAACACACTTTCCCAAGGTTAAAAGCTTCACTTACTTGTCTAAATCCATCAGAGAAATTGTTTTTGTAGTAACGTATTAATGAGTTCCAGCCATCCATTATTAAGCCCCACTGAGTTCTCTTCCCAGTTCTGTGAAAATAAATTGTGAAAAGCATTTAAAATGGATATATAAAGTCAGGAAGATAATTTCAGATTTACAGTTCTGTCCTTATCCAAACGTGTACTGTGTTAAATGAATACCTGCATGGAAATACATTTATCTAGTGCTGCCTCTGCATTATTACCACATGTGCTTGTAACAAAGTTTGAAAATAAAATGACACTTGTCTCCATCACAGAATAAATGTGTCTCTTCACAGCACATTTTCTTGGTTTTAATTTCAGGTAGCCTGTTCTCCTTTCACACAAACACAGTGAAGAACGGTGTTCTGTAGATTTTAGTCTGACATTCTACCAACTGAACCATTGCAAAACTCATTTATGGCCTAAGCCCCAGACAAGTAACTTTCTTAGGTGTAAAGACTTATGGAAAATCCCAAACATGCCCCAAAACCCAGGAGGCCTTCACAAGAAAGGCTGCCTTACCGTGTGTAATCAGTCTTTAAGGCACCAGTTCCAGCATATTGTTTGGCACAAGCATTAGCATTATCAGCCCATGCTGCGAATAGGAAGACATTAAGAAATATTAAGGAAGTTATGTACCAAGTTATGCTTGGAGAAAAGTCATTGTTTGAACTCTATGAACAGCCTACCATTTTTGTAGATTTTCTCAAAGTCTGCTTGCTCTTCGATTCTCTGCCCAACATGCAGAACACCCAGTCTCTGAAACAAAGAGCACAGGGAGACTCACTAGCAGTTTGCTAGAAAAATGAGGATTTGTTTTCAGAAAAAGCTGTATTTGTTAAACCAGAGTCGAGTCAGTGCATTTCAAGTCAGCAGTACAGTAACTCCAGTATGCCAGCTCTTGCTGTAGTGTTAAAATTACACTTCCATTCCCAATGGACAGCCCCTCTCCTCTCCCAGCTGACTAAACAAGACACTTACCTGGAGCTGGGCCTGAAGAGACCGGCGTGCCAGCAAGCTCTGGATCACATTGGTGCGGTCCAGGCAGTCCATGCAGTTACTGCGGAATATTCCTTCCTGCTGAGTCACAATTTTGCCATCTGAGTCCACTAGAAAATAACTAACACATACAGTGTATGTAAGCATTTATTGGTGACAGTCCATATAGACCACAAGTTTACAGAAATAAATACCCTAACAACCAAAACAGCTATCGTGAGCATGTCAAGCATTCTTAACTGTGCCTTTGAACTTTGATGCCTCCCTGAATTCTTCCCCTCCCATGCTGAAAAACAACATGAATAAACAGAGAACATGTAGTACTCTCAGGGCAGTATTCACTCTTACCATTTAGAAAGCCAAGCAGCAAATATAGCAGCTTCTGTTGCAAAAATGAGTGACTTTTCATTTTCCCCCCCAGTTACTTCAGTGTCCCAGCTCCACAGATACCAAGATCATGAGCTGAGTCCAGCAGCATAAGTAGCAAGTTTGAATATACCTGGTCATGAGGGTCAATCTAGTCACCACAGCACAAAAACTCATGTAAATTGTCAGGCACACCTCTTCCAGGAAGATACTCAGAATTTTTAAGGCCACTGCTGAAAAATCTGCTACTGTCACATACTATTTTCTCCATTACAAGAACATCTGGGGGAGCTGGATGTTCCCTCTTGCAACTGCATATGCTTATTGTTACCTGTCTTTTTAATCCATTAAGCCAGGTGTTTCGAGCAGCTGATAAACAACTCATTTTAAATATGGAATTACATTCAAGTATTCCAGTACTGAGCTCGTAAAACAAATATGCCAATCTAGTCCTCAGCTGGATGTGTAAATAGGACAGAAATACACTGGTTCTGCCACAGCATGAAACTTCCAGTTGTCTACAGATTTACACACCATATTGTACAGGTTAAGCCACTCTAATATGTAATTATGAACTCTGAATGTGGACTAGCATATGATCCACTGTTACTGTAGAGCATTTTAAATGATCAAGTCTAGAGTCATGCAACAACCAAGAGATTCAGAAGCATATGAATTTACTTTGATCAGCCTTGGGCTGTCTAAGAGCCACTTTCATCACTCTTGAAGAACTAGTTCTGTTAAACCATGATTTACACTGTTATATGATTAAAGTAGACAATAATACCTGTGAAATGTTCCTTTTCTCCTTCTCCCCTTAAGCTTTGCCTAGAGCTGATATTAGAATAACATTATCTTATTAACCAGAAATGTCTACTCAACTCCTGCACCTCCCATAGTTGCTTTAAATAAAAGCACCTCCCCAAACTCAGCTCTTCTTTCTAACGGATCTTTCACAACTGGATTTAAGCTGCAGAAAACAGAGTTATTTACCTCCCTCTGGGTTGCAGAACTATTTTCTAAGATCAGAATTCAGAATTTTCTGTTCCCACTTACGCAAGAGATAAAATAAAAAGGCGGCCTAATCTTGAAGAAGAGTCTTCAATTTTGTATCTTGTTTTAGAGATGCATGACCTGTCCTTTTCTCTACTTTTTTTCATTTCAGGGAAATCTGGTTATTTTCTAAGCCTCCAATAGCAGGTGACAGTAAACAAGTTATAGGATTCAGTATTAATTCTAAGAATAAAGGATTCTTACTGTTCAGGAAAAACCTACAATCTTATTTCTTATTTGAGGTGCTCAAAGCCATTTTATCCTTCAGGTCTTCACGTGTCTTTTTTTTAGTGGTGGGCAGAGAACATGCACTATCATCTGATTAATTTGTACTATTCCCACAGCTTTTATTCCAAGCCAGAGATTTCATTAACAAGACTGCTATTCTAGTCCACAGCTCAGCTCATTTTATTTTGTTAGGATACACTATGCCACTGCCAGGTTTGCAATGTTTTAGCTGATCTACTTTGTGCTTTAGGCACAAGCCTTCAGGATCAGGAAGGAAGCAATCAGGCAGAAAAGCAGAACAAAGTAAACCATTTCTCTAACAATCTACATGCCTACGAGTAGCAAAGACCAAGAAGTGCTTAAAAATGACACACTTGTGAGACTAAAGATTTAAATCTATTTGGACATTTAGTGTACTTTTATATGACTCAAGAAAATGAGAATTCATTTCCTTGTGCATTACTTATGTTGGTAAGGGCTGACAATCAGTGTCAGTGCAAGGTTTGGTGCCAGAGAGAGAAAACACTTTTAGAGGTGCCCCTGGAAGGAGCATTAAGTGTTTGACACTATGTGGCAGAACAGTCTGCTGTCAACAACACACAGAATTACTACTGGATAAAAAAAACAAACATCACTTAGGGCAGATTTTTCAAATGGCTTCAGTATGCACCTTTTTCTAATCTTCTACCCAGCCTCACAAAGGCAGTTCCTGTCACAGCTCGGGGTTGCTGCACTTCTCAGAACCACGTGGAGATGTAACAAGGGCCCTACAACTCACCCCTCACCAGGTTTCTAACCTTGCATGTGTTATCAGCAAGAGATCAGAGAGAGATGGAAACACTAATGCACACAAATGCATCTTCATGGACGATTACAGGTCTGCCACACTGTGCCTTAATGGAAGGCAATAGAAACTATGGGGAAGTGGTCTCATTTGAACAGTACAGCAGTGAAAGAAGTGCAAGGCCTTACCTGAATTCATCTTGCTGTTCTGCTAGCTGATCCATGAGAATCTGAAGTCGATCCCACCTCATCCGACTGCACTCTTTATGGAAGTCAAACGCGACGTATCTGCTCAGAGAGAGAAGCATCTTTGCAGACTATGTATGTACTGCAGTAAAGGTTTCAGAAAACTCCAGACCAAAAGGCTATATAAAACAGGCAGGGACAGAGATTTGTTTTACTTTAGACATGGCTTCCAGCAAATCTATGGATTTTGTCAGTGCTCTGCATCTCCCTGAAGCTGCACCCTTTGTGTACATGGTGTCATTTACAATTTACAGTTCTTTACAAAATGCAGCTAGTCTGGGGAAGCACACACTCAATTCCAAGTTACTCATCCTATGCTCTGGCTGGTAGTTTTCCTCCAGAAAGTACAGAAGGGATACAAATCTTACTTCATCTCATTTCCCTTTTTTCCCCCACCAGGATTCTTTTACCCTCCTCTCTTCCAAAGAACTGCATTGGGAACTTCAGTTCACTTTGAACTAGACACAGGTGTCAAAAGTAACATTCTTTCCTGGCACAATTCCCTTGATGGTTCCCTTGATAGCTCTCTAGAAACCTGAGACAGGTTCTGTTTAAACAGCTAGCCTACCTCTGCTGTAAGAAAATTCAACAGCTACTGACTTGGAACAAGATTTTAACAGCCAATTCATTTTGGCAAGAAATGCTCTAAATGAGTGGTGCTTGATTAAACATTTGGATGTGTAAGCTTGCTGTGAATTACAGGGCATTACATTCCTCCCCTCAAGCATTTATAATCCAAAAGTTATTATTTGACAAGATTTCAGGACTATTTGCATGAATAAAGATGGTACACACGCACTGAAACGGGTAACTGAAGACAAGTTTTAGTCTGGCAGATAACACCATCAAAACCAATTAACAAGTAAAGTGGATTTTGGTAGCAATAATAAAATGGGGCTGCCAAACACTGCTTTGGAAGGTACACAGAACACCAGCAAAACACACCCTGACATAATTTCACATCTTTGTTTCCCCCAGATGACTTTATAGCAACGACAAACAGAATTTCACAAGGTTTGTACACCTGAAGTATCAGCACCAGCCTAGGTGTGAGAGCGAGCCACAAGCCTACTTCAGAAGTCATCTTTTTCAATAAAAATAAAAGACACATCCACACACCACTAGCACACACAAACATGACCCTGAGGGTAGTAAAAGCAGCACAGAGAAGTGAAACACAGATCTGTAACTATCCTGGAGAAGGCAGCAGTAGGCCATCATACAAGCAAATGGAAGCTTGGAAAAAATTCAAAGTATGCCAGGATCTAGAAGGGACCCTTGAATATAATCTGCAATTCCTTAGTTAACATTAGGCAGAAGTGAATCCTTATTAAAATAGGATGCCTCTGGCTTACAGGTGGGATTTTGCCCTTTGACAGACATGAGTGATGATAATATGGTACAGTGATTTCAACAATAAGGTACAGGCAGGTTATCTGTGGAAGTTGGATTACACCCCTCCCTCCAGAAGTCAAGGAAAGTGATCACAGACAGGCTGTAGAATTGTGTATTACACTCAATATTCCCACAAAGAGATGGAATTTCTCGTGATTAAACTGAGCTCCAGACATTTAAATTATATATTCCCCTTACTGTTCCCTCCTTTATCTCAACCCTGTTCTGTTCAAACTCAGCACTCACTCCCTTACTAAGTTAGCAGTGTAACCAAGCCCTTTTGCCAGGGACTAGTGCTAGAGGGCATGATTTTCTTCTTCCTAAAATGCAGATGATCTCCACAGCTCTCATCACATGCTATGATTCCAATAGTGGCATTATCACTGCCTCTGAATTTCCTTCTTTATTCTGCCTGTCTCCTCTCTTTGTCCCCTATTCTCTTACAGGATCAATTCTGCTCAATTCTGTACGGGTCACTTGCAAGTTAATTTATAAAAATAAGAATGCAAACAAATCAGAGGGGCAGTGAAGGCCCTCGAAGGGCTGACCACCCCGTGGGATTCAGAGGCAATGCTTAACTTGTAACACAGAATGTATCATTTCATGTCACATGTACCTGACCATTCCATTTGCCATGCTGGTTACCATCTTTGCAAATGTTTGCTCCAGAGGCTTCTCTGAGCCTTTTTGGTTAACCTGGGAAAAGGGAAAAAAAGGAGACAGTATTACTCAAAGCCTCAAAGAACAATTACTCAAAGAACAACAGCTTTTTCAGGGAGAAAAAGTGAAAGCATACCAAGTTGACAATCATTTGCTTTCCATAGCTAATTATTTGTGAGTCAAAATGTCTTTGGAAGCCATCCATCTAGAAGAGAAAGGAAACATGTTGACAGATTTGTGCTTTTTTACATGAAATCTCCACTATCATCTTTTTGATGACTCTTATAACTAAGAAAATGTTTGCTGTTTTCTATTGTGCCAATGCATTTCTACTTTCATCCTCCCAGTCCATTCAGCTCTCCTTACTAAACATGCTACAGATAAAGAGTACTGTGCTGCTACTAGAACTGCTGCAAACAAGATCCAAAGAGAAACTCTCCCCACTGATGTCTGGATTTTCCTCAGCCTTTGAGCTGCAAGGAGTACAAGGCTTCCTGCTAGTACTTTTAAAAAACAAAGCTCAATCCAGTATTGATTTTTATTCTTCTGATTACAGTTTGTTCCCCTATCACATGAACATGAGCCCAGAAATGTACTAAAACCCCCCAGGACACAACAAACACTCACATACATGATTTACTGACTTGCTGATCTGTGGCTTTGGTTTATACTTGAGGTTTGGTCTTTGAGACCAGAAAAAAGGAATCGATCCACGGGTCTGCAAAAGAATGGATGTGGTTTTAAACAACAGAACTTACAAACTCACTTGACGTTTAAAAACAAAGCAGGCTGGTTTATTTGGTTAAACTAACTCAGTCTGTTTGTTTAGTTCTGTTGGCATATCTTATACACGATCTACATTTCAAGACACAGACAGGGCTATCTATGTGTGTATCTGAAGCCAGGGAGCTGCTCCTTGCAGTGACTTTACCTGGACGAAGGAAGCCTTGCTCCCCTTGTAATGCACAATTTGTTCTGTTTCAACGAAGTTCGCAGCATGTCCTTCTGAGTCAATGCCTGTGCAGGAAAAACAGCTGGTTAACAAGCTCAGGCTGCCTGCAGGACAGTGCCAGGGCATCAGCAAAAGGCCTCCTGCCCTTCAAGTCCTTACAGAAAGCACAGAGCTGCCTGACAACACTAAACACACCCTGGGTAAATGTTTACCGTGGACTGCACCAAATTTAAGTTGAGGAACAGTTCTGCTTAGCACCTTTTGGTATTTCCTGGATTAGAAATTGTCATTTAATACAAAGAGAAATACCAGTGCTCTGAAATATTCACAGTTCAATAGCAATGGTACTGCAGAAACCAACTGATTTTCTTCAAAGGCTTGAATGTTGGGACTAAGAACAGAAAAAGTAATTTAAATTAATTTCCTTGTTCACTTTTTAACTTGAAGCTACTAGGGAACACCACAGAAGGCTCCACTGCCAGCTCTTAGATGGATTTACTGCTAGGCCAAAAGGGCTATTACACCCTTGCATTCAACTCAAAAACAGTCGTGTTAAAAACCACTACAAAACTCTTGCAGTTATCTCTAGGAGGAATAAATAAAGCCAGTTTTAATAAATACCAGAACATGCTTCAGTTCCTAATACACATTTCTAATATTTTCTCTGGAGGAAGGACCTAGAGGCAAACTAAGCACTTTTGTTGTGCAAGTCATCATACAGCAATTACTCTTAAATGTAAGTCCCATGCACAGATGGAATTAGTACTATTTTTGAAATAAGTCAATTTTCTATTTTACCTCTTACATAGTAGCGTACCCCAGCTCTGAAACAGCTTCTTCTGGAAACAAGCAGCCAGTCAAAACACTTGCCATTGATAGAGCAAGAGTGCATAGTGATAACTGAGGAACAACACTAAGGAAAAACTCAACATTTCATTAGGATATTTTTATGCATCAAGGGACAGGAAGCATCAAGGAACCAAGTGACTACATTCTCACACCAACAACAGCTGATCATTAACCCTGAGAGACAGCAGCAGTGTTAGGATCAGTATTCCCATCACAAAAAGACACCCTACAGCAATGTCACCTGATGAACAGACATTAAAACTGCTGTAATCTTGTGAAAACATGATTCTAAACCTGATTAATCTGGGGCATGAAAAATTTCTCCAGCTTTCATCCTTTTCCCCTAAAACCAGAAACCTACCACTTTAAAGCAAGCAAAAGATCAATGTTTTTTTATTAGTACATTGCAGTCTTCTACTCTTCGAGGAAGCCAGACACTTTGTCTCCAGGCTGGTAAAGTAAGCAAGGTATATTTTCCTTTCTAAAAATAGCATATTTCACAGTGAAATTTAGATTCTACATTTATGATTCAAATGGGACAATAAAGCAGCTGTGTCACACACAAGCTAAGCTGTGTTAAAGAGCACGCTGGTTGCATAATACACAATAAACCTTGATTTATATTTCTACTTATGACAATACTGTTTGTAAAGAACTCAAAAAATGTAATAAATGTCAGCCCCATCCAGAATGTTCTCATAATTAATAAATTAAGGCTGAAAAATGCCTATTCCTCTGCTTTCCTGGCAAATTACTGCCAGGTCCTACACCCTTTAATTTAACATCTGTCCAGCCAACAGTTTTCTGCAGGAAAGGTTACCTCTAATCTCAGCTGCTTGGCAGTAGTCACCCTATTTTCTGTTTGCAGTCTCTGTCCTCACTTAAATGACAATTTACTCCTGGCAACTTCCACACACAGAAAAAAGGAAAAGAAAAGACATGATTTATTATTCTTTAGAAGGGCCTTTTTTTTTTTTTTTGGTGCAGCAAGGGAAGTACTAAACATAGTTGAGGGTTTTTAGGTGATCAAAGTCTGAACTACCCAAGTAAGTCTTATTTTTCATCACTGCAAGACTAGAACCCCAGTCCACACAATTGAACGAAATGTATTTATGTTCATATGGGGAGGAAAAAAACAAGCAGCTTTGTTTTACTGAAATAACTGTTAGTGGTACTGTAACAGTTCTGCTTAGGGCTCTTCTGAGCATTTTTAGCACTTGAAATCCAGGTTCTTCAAATTCCTGGGCTCTCTTAAGTGTTTGGTTAGATCTGAGTTGGAGCAAAACACACATTACCTATGCTAATTATTTAAACAGTGGAAAACCGGACAGGGGAAGGTGTTAACTGCAGTCTGCCAATTGCTAATTGCAATTCTCCCAGGATCAGCAGAGTAACTATTGGGCTGTTCTGACAGTTCCCTTTTGCTATCTCTCCTTGCCTCTCTGCCTACTCCCACATCTTCCTCCATTAAATGAAGTCACAGGAAAGGAGGACTGGAGATCTGCCAGCTGCTGACAGCGCTACCAGAACAACTGATTCCATTTGGAAGCCATTCCCTGCAGCCATCTGAGGGGCCTTTACAGTGGAGGAATGAAGCAGAATGTGGCATGAGTTGCTCTGTCCAGTCTTGACAGTGTTTTCCATGCTGCCAGTCCAGGAGCAACTACCTGGGACTTACTGTGGATCACACACTGCCCTCCACAAAGCACTTGGTTTACCTGCAACTTACTTAAAAACAAACTCATAACTGCTTTGCTAAAAAGGCTGTTACTCAAAGTGTTGGTGCAAGAAAAGCAGCTGCCTAGGAGAAGCATTCCAAAAGCCTTCAGCAGAACTTCTTATCTTTTTTTTTTTTCCATCAACAGGAACATCCATAATCACTCCTTCAAGTCAAAACTGTTCTCCCTTGTTTTATATCCAAAGTAAATGCATCCTTATAGCAGGATAAAAAAGTACTGAGGCTGACGTAAGAGCATCTGCCACATTAATCTCAACCTTCAATCCCACTGAAAGACAGTTATGCCCACCATGCCTGCAAAATTAAATACATTAAGCATCTGAAGCAGAATATTCAGGGGAGTTAACACATGAGTGGGCTATCAAACAATATGTAATGTTACATGTGAACAAACTAACTTAATTCTGACATCGTGGTCCATGTCACCAATAGAGCAACTTCACCAGCAACCATTTTGCTACTGGGCTGCCCATATTCAGCACCGAGTTTTACAACACAGAAGGATACATCCATGCATCACTGGTGTAGCAAACCTATGGATCTGAAACACACAAATATCATGTTAAAAACATTAAACACTAGCAGCCAGGAATGGTGAGTGACTATGCTTTGCCTAGGAATTCTGTGACAGTTTTATACACTTTATATGCTCTAGTTTTTGTTTAGGGCACAGTAATTCTGTCTGAAGAAAAAAAGGTTCAAGGAACACAGCAACATATGTAATCCTTATTAGCAGGAGGGAAAAAGTGAAAGTCTAATCCTAATTAAGCAGCCTGGACAAAAAGCAAGCTGCTTTGTCCTCCTATACACAGCACTGACTCTCCTGCAAACATGCCAGATATAAAGCAGTACATGCTGAAAACCTATGACATGGTATTTGCTTTACCTCCACAGTAGGATGTATGCAGGGATAGTAGCTACCAACACAGGATTTCAGCAAGACACATTTTTATGTGATTAATACTCAAAATGCTTTGTTCCAGGGTTTCTCCCCATCCTGCCATTCCTGAGTAATTTGCTCTTTCAAGAAAACTTTAAAGCTTTCCAGTAGTAGAAGTCAGAAATCCCACCTCTCACTACCTACAGCTGCTCCTGCAGCAAGCCACCTGTAGTCAGCGTTGGGCCATGTGTCCCCTCACATATCCTTTATCTCCCTTTCCAGCTTCTGTGTTTTGCCTCCTACGTCTGTTTTCACTAACCAGCCACACTTGGCTCTCTCTGCCGTTCCCACCACAGCTTCCCTCCCGTTTCCCAGGCTTTGTTTGCACAGCACTATCCAAACCTCATACCCAGTCATATGCCTCTGGAACATGCACAGGAGCCCTTCACTAATTCATACCCTGACATTCCAGCAGCACTGCACAAGCCAGCCTTTTGGAGCAGTGCTGTCTCCTGTAGCAGCACGTCCCCACAGGTTACTGAGACAGAAATAGGAGCAGTGCGTCACTCGCTGCGATACACTGATGGGGAGAGGGGGCTGGTGGGGTGCACACAGCTCAAGAAGTTTAGCACATCTCATGTCTCCAGCAGGAAGGAGATTAGACAGTCTGGTCATCAGGGGACTGCAGCTGTGGCTCGTGGTTACTCACTTGTGTTTGCTGGACTAAGTGAACCCAGAGGTTACGCTGGGATAGTCTGTGTTTGAAATAAGCTGTAGGAATCTGAATGGTCAGTCTTAATTACCAGCTTTATGACCTATTCACTGGGCAAATGGCATTGCAACTGCACTCATGGAGAAAGATGAGGCACAGTCTGAGAAAACAAGTGAGGAGCTGAACCTTGCCTATACCCAAAGATAACTAAGTAGCTGGAATTCAGAATGCTTGAGAAGCACATGCTATGCAGTGTAACGTCCCCTTTGTTTTTTATGAGCAGATATCTTCACAGCACAGTCTCTTCAAATACAGACACTTCCAAAAGTCAGCTTTCTAGAAATACTACTGAGGACATGGACATAAAGTTGGAAGTTTGAAAGCAGAAGACTCACTGTGCTAAACTAGGTGATGAATAGCCACGTTATACTAGATTCTGGCTGTCTGAAAGAGACAGAATTACAAAAAACTGTTGCATACTTGTAGTAAAAGTGTATTTGTTCTCTATTAATCTAATCATTACTAAGTGTTTACCTCTGGTTGAGCAACAAACTCTCTAAGAAGGTGTCCATTCCATACAAACCGTGGATCTGCCTGCAGCAAGAAAAAAGTCAATGTGCTTTTAGAGACTGTCAGTTCAGTTTAATTCAGCATAAAGGCACTATCACAGTATCCATGCATCACACAAGTTTAGGTGAACAGATATAAATGGAGAGGAAATTCCCTTCTTTCATCAGTACCCTTCATATCCTCAACTAGAAATCCAAATAAGAATAGTTGGAAGAAGAACAGTTCTCTCCAATCTTTTAGGGTGTTGCCTGACACTTCAGGCATGATAAACCACTACCAGCTGACCTGCAGTTATTGGGTGAACATTCCAGTCTTTGCTCTAAGTAGAGAGGACTTGAAACTACCCAGAATTTTAAGAGCAGCAGCAAGGTAAAACACTTAAAATGCATAGTAGGTAAAAACACAAGGAGTCCTGTATGCAGTAATCAGCAATTCTGGGAACAAAAATTGTCATTGTTTAAAAGACAAAAGTATTTATATTCCACTGGATAAACAACCCTCTTCAACTTCATGTATTTCCTACTCCTAATTCACCTAAGAACTAACCTGAGCATGTTGCTGAACACATTCTATCTAGAGAGCTACCAGATTAGTCACAGAGGTAACATTTGCTGCAGAACACAGTGCGGGCTCTGGAGATGGGGCATGAACCTCAACCTTTAGATGAGGCAGGCAGACAATACACTACTGAGGGGGATGAGAATTATTTCAAGCTGAGTGCTGCAACAGTCCTTTATCTAACAGAAGACAATAAAAAAAAGCTATCTGCCAGAAACTGTTCAAATCCTACTTCTAATGTCTTGAACTAGTGAAAGAACACAATACAGTTCTTTGGTGCCCCTATACTTGGGTTGCTTTCTTCTACCAGTACTGTTAAAAAAGCAACAAACATACAGATAGAAAAACAAAAACATCCCCACACCAAACACAGGCCAGACTTGCTGCAGAGATGCACTGGAGGTGTCCAGAATTGCTACTATCCTTTTGATAAGCCTTTATACTGCAGCCATGGGACTATGGAATTACACTGAAGTAATTTTAACCATCTAATACATGAATTTACTTGAAACTGATGCCTTTTTACTGTACTTTGTCTTTCAAATAACCTTCTGAAGTGCTACAGTTTTAAGGCAAACCCATCCTTTCATGTCAGCAACTGCTTTCCCTGCCAAGAGCAGCATTTGATGATGCAAAATAGTCCCCAAATATAAACACTTTTTCCAATATTAAAAAAACCACCCAAACAAAGCAATATAAAACTATATTGCTTCCCCATCTCAGGCAGTTACTGAATCTAAGAGACAACAACAAGTGACTCCACTGCAACCTCTTAGGCAAACAAAAAGTGCTGTTGACTTCCAAGGTTTCAGTATGTCTGTGCCTAGGCAGCTTAGATCTTGTTTACACTGCAGCATAGTAAGTTACCACAGTCTGGAAACACAAGAGAATTTGAAGCCCAAATTGCATTTGGCTGTTGCCATAAAACCTGCAGTTCTATTCCATGTTACCCTGCAAAACAATATGAAGACAAGCACCATTTATTCCACTTTGGATTCCTCCCTCAAATTCTAGGTCAAAGGAATTACTTGCTGTATCTCAATTTTTCTGCTTCCTTCTCATTGCAATTAGAAGTGTTCATTATTAAAACCAGAGGCAAACTTTCATTTTTTTATAATCCATTTAAAGCAGACTGCAGAAAGTACTTGTAAGTGCCTGATCTGGAAGCATGACATCACACTGGAACAGATTCTAGAATGTCATGCTGCTCACAAGCCATGAGACTTAAGGAAGGGTGGGCCAGTATGCTCAGCCACAACCCCTAATAGTTTGGATAAAACACTGACATCATTTGAACATCATCTGCATAAAGTAAACTCAAGCCATGCAATGCTGTCTGACAATTTCCAAGACACAGACACCATGCAGAATGAAATCCTTACCCTCTCTAGGAGGCTCATTTCCTGGAACTCTGGGCTCGTGTTGGCCAATCGTTGCAGAGTGTGTGTCAGGTCATAGGTTGTTGAGAAGTAAAACCCATCCACGCTCAAGACATGGTTAAGCATTGATAAAAACACTTTATTGTCCTGCAACTGTTGAGATGAGAAAAAGAGGACAGAACAATCATCTCATATCACTGACAAAAGAGTTTATTCTTCCAAGCTACCACTACTTTTCGAAGTGATGAGATGAATTTTGCTAGTGCTCTAGCAACACATGACATCATCCAGAGATTACCATACAAGAAGGAAACCATGACATTGCAATTCTGGCACACTGCAAGCAAATTCTGCAAGAACAGTGGAGAGCAGAGAACAGTATTCCTGTGAGGTAACAGCTACCGAGATTAAACTAATATTAACAACTTCCAAGCAAAAAGGAAGCCATTAGCTTCCCTGAAAACCATTTAGTCAAAAAGAAAGAGACAAGATGGCAGTGCTAAAGCAAGCTTAAAACTTACTGCCAAGATTACCTCAATAACTAACCTGTGTTCTGGTTCAAGTTCTGACTAACCTCCTCATTCCTTTCCTGAAAGAGCATCAGATTCCTTTTCAGCTCCATTGGTCAAACACCCCTACTTGCTGATTATCAATCCACTACACATCTGCTTTAAAGAATCCTCAACTTTTCCCTCCCTTTCTCAAAAAAACCCAACCAACAACAACAAAAAAACCCAAACAATAAAATCCCCAACAAAAACCCCAAAACCCCTAACACTCCGAAAACCTCCCCAATCAATTCTTCCTGCTTGTTAATTACATAATTGAACAATTCCACTAACTAAGCAAGATAGATAAGTTGACAGCAATGCAGTCTATGGTAGGGGCTGTCAGAATAGTAAAGCTGCAAGAAAGACTTAACAGAAGCCTAAGAAGGGTGTGCCATCCTAAAAGGAGCAAAAATGCATGTCTAAACTGTGGGGGATATTCTGAGTTGCACAATATGAGTTTATCAACCCTGACTGCCTTATTTTTATATACATCTACACACAAACACTACATCCATTGTAGTAGCCTGAACAAATCAGGAAAATAAAAAGGTATATAGTTCAAAGAGCTTCTTAAAAAGAACTTCATAGTCTCATCAAATCAGGTCCTGTGGTAGTTGACATTAACACAGGATAAGACTCCTCCACACTCCCCTAATCAATACACCTACCTGAATATCAGTTAAGTGCAGCATGGTCTTTTTGTAGGACAGGATGTCAAAGTCTGTTGCTTTCCAGATTGCATGACTGAAAATCTCACCTACTTTTTTCCTTTTTGTTATTACAATAAGGTATGTGCCTGTAAATTAGAAAGAACAATTAAAAAAATATGTGACAGCTGCACATATTAAGAAAAGCAGTCTGTGAGCATACCAGAACACTGAAATCAACAGGGAAGAATGAGGCTTCTTCAAGTTACACCTCAGACTTTATGTTCTTAACAGTAAGGGGCTGGAGCAGAAGAAAAATCCACTTGCTAGGCTACCCACTTCTCTATGCTCACAGAGCTTCTCATTAAGTTTAAGGAACTTTTTTAAAAAATGGACAAGATAAAAAAAAGTGTCACCTACTCTTACTTCTGATCAGAGACAGTCTGAAAGTCTCCAGGCCTGCAAATGCAGAAACAGGCCAAGGCTCTTGGCCGTGGTTTGGAAAGCACAGAGCAAGCCCAAAATACATGAAAGGAAGAATGCTTCAAAAGCCAAAAAGACTATTCAACTTATCCAGAAGAAAAATATTCATCCTAGCAGGTTCAACAGGGAACAAAGGGAATTTGGTTTCTCTTAATGATTTAAGAGAGGAAGTTTGTTGTTTTCCTGGTTGCGTAAGTAACAAAGCAAAAAAAAACCCCAAAACCAAACACCATAATAAGGGATGGTTCACTCAAAGCAATTAACTTACACTTTTTGGTTAACACAACACAGCCTTATTTCTAAGCCTATCTTATTTCGGTGTCATCTTGTTTTTCAAGAAAGAGGTTACTCTTAACACTGCAAAAGGCAAAGAATATTTGTATTTGCTAAAGATACTACTGCACTGCTAGATAAGGGGCCAGTTTTACAGTTAACAGATAGCAGTGCAGTGTCTAACAGCACTTAACTAAACATTTACTTTAACTGATACCATTTTTAGCTTGACAGCTATATACTAACACTCAGTGTAAAGCTCTAGAGGGTAGAATGAAAAAGCCCCAGCTTTTAAGAGACTTGCATATTCTGTATTTTATTTAATATTCAATCAGATGAACAGAAGTCATTATCAAGGCTGTAAATGGTGAAAACTCCCCTGTGGGGCAGTTCAGTTTTAAAACAGTCAGGGCTTGTCAAGTACCTAAGACACAGGTATCCATTACATTATAATTCTTTACAATATGGGCATACAAAGTCCAGTAGTTTTAAGATCCTGTCAGAAGTCCCTGCATTCAACACAATGATATTTTGCCTGGGTTCAGAATACTGCAGTGAGTGATCTTAAAAGCTTTCTAAATGCATGTCCCTTATTTTACATCATTTTTCAGACTACTTCAGTCTCAACTCCAATAAAATCTAACAAAGGATTGTTTGAGTAGCAATGCTGACTTTCCTGAAATCTTACACTTCACGCATCACGTTTATTTACAGCAGTGACTGTTTAGATCTGAACACCACTGAGACACTAAGAAAAATCAGACAGATTATTCTTACCTTATCCCACAAGTCCCTAGAACTAGAATTGCTCCAGTCTGTCTTTCTTTTGATGTGGAATTTTACATGTGTTTGTAGGGTAGATGGAACACAATCATTGCTTGAACACCCAATTTCACTGGTCTACCCCCCTGTCACTCTCAGCTACTCGTGTACCAAGATTATCAATTTAAAGTCAAATTTCACAACTTCTCTGTTGCATCAAATCCTGCAGCTAAAACAGTAAGTAGATGAGGTTCTCTGCACTCATTTGAAATGCATTCCCTAAAGTCAAACAAAAGCCAGTCAACCCTGTCTTTAGAGCACCTACTGGTTTAAGAGGGACACGAACATACATGATAACCTGTACTTGGACACCTCCATCTTCCACCAGCCACAAGGAAAGCCAATCATACTGATGAAACTGCAGTCTCAGGTACTTGCAAATACTACTTCTGCCTTTAAAAACTTCTTCAGCAATGTATTTTGCCTAAGTATTTTTCAAGGGCACAGTTCTGTTCTCCTTACCTGCCACCAATCGGATTGTTCCCAAAATACCAAATATAGGTCTTGTAACAGCTGAAGGGGGAACATCCTTCTTAACTGAAAAGCAGAAGAAAACAACATCAGAATTTCAGACTGCTTCCTTCATGACTATATTGGAAAACTATTAAAATTCCAAAGCTTCTTGGTCAAATCAAGTTTTTTCAGTCTTAAGTATAAGCAGCAAAATGTGACGAGTTGGGGGAAGAATGTGGAAGCATTCCAATTTAATTTCTTATGTTTAATCGAATCAGTCAATCAACTGAGTAAATTCAAGCTCATTCACATGACAATATAGCAAGTAGGCTCCTCAATAATGTGCTGTCCTGCCAGCTTCCAGAAGCTTTGGTTTGAAACCATCAAGGCATCAGTGACGAATTAAGCCTAAGTGCTTGTGCCTCTCAGTTCTGAGTATTCCTTCTGAGCCTCAGACTATTTGTTTAAGGAGACTTAGTTTACCCCTTGGTCTGTCTCTGCAAAACCAGCAGCAGCAGCATGGATGTGGCAAGGGACACAGCACTCCACACAACATAACAAGAGATCCAACAGGTATCCAAATATCAATTTAAAGTCTTGGCATGTTTAACCTTTCATCTATCTACTTGTCTAACACAGAAAAGACAATAGAGAAGTTTTAAGAAAAACCCAAAACACCCACACCAGAGTGAGGAATTTTCCCAGAAAATGGAGAAAGACAACACTTGAATCTTCTTGCTTAAAACATTTCAGAGGTTCATCTGATAATAAAAACAGCAATGGGAGAGATGTAGACTAGCAGAAGACTTGGGATAGCTATCCTTACAGTTTTGAAGGGACAACTTTGAGGGAGAAACTGAAATATTATACTGCAACACCAAAAGTATCAGTGGGATGGCCACACTGCTCTTAAATGAAGTGTAAGAAAAGCCTAATAATACTGAAGACAGCACTGGGACAATTCAGGAAAGTTGTAGAATCCCAGTGTTCAACACTTCTCCTGTTTGATCTTGACCTTGTAGCACCAAACCCAACTGCCTTGGATGAGTTAGTTTCCACAGCTGTGATGGGCAGTCTTATCCAAACACAGGCAAGCACTGTCACCCTGGTTACCCACAGCACCAACCCCACAGCAAAAGGGCATTTCAAACAAAGCTCTTTGCAGGACAGGATGCAAACCACTATTTTAAAACAGTAACTCAAACCAGGTCTGTCAGTATTCTCTCAGTAAGGTTCTGAAGGTCTTGGAATGCCAGGAGCAAAACAGACAGAAAGGACAGAGAAAAGCATAGTGAGAAATACTGGTGAACAGAGTACTACCTGTAAGAGTGACTTCTGTGGAGACTCTGTCAATAGCAAGCACATCATCTGCTCCATCATCACAGGCTTCCACATAGAACTTCTCTGGTGTTATATGTCTTTAAGAGAAGGGAGAGGAAAAAGGAATTAGTTTAGTAAAACCTGCTTTGGGTTTGTTTATTCTTCGCCATGTGAAGACAGAGCAATCAATTTTACACCTTATTTCAGCTGCAAAATAGAATTCTCACTGGATTAAATCCCAACAGCCACTGATGTTTACAGTGCCAAAAAAAAAAAAAAGAAAAAAAAGAAAAAAAGCCAGTTCAGCTAACCAGTTACTGCAAAATTCATGTTTTCTTTAATAATCTTAACTCTTCTTTATTACCAGAAGGCAAAGGCGTGAAGGTGAGTCCACACTAATTCCTGTAAGCTTGAAGTACCTCTGATAAGCCAAAACCAAAACTCAGAAGTTTTTAAACCAAAGACTTACTAACGTACCAGAAACTAAAGTACCACATCCCTAATGCAAGCCTAGTAAACATAAAAATAATGCCTGGAGTGATAACCATACCTGTTTTACATTACTATTGCAAACATCCACTGGAAACAACACAGGAAAAATGGAAAAGTTGAAGTGGCACACGAATTTATTGAAGCAGGTGTGTCAACACTGCCATTGGCCAGATTTGTTATCCAGGTCTGTGTGACACACATGGATTAACACGTGTCCTCCCCATCACACAAATCACACACTGACATCCTGCTCAGGCTTCATTCCTATCTTTCTCTTCCTTCCCAGACAAATCCAGCACAAAACCCATATGCACTAAAACATTAGCCATAAAATTAAACATAGTTTTCAGAAGTACTCCTTGAAAATACATCTGTTGAGATATTTGCACAAAGCCAGACATTTTACACCATGCATTGATAAGGAGAGGTTTGCAGAAATGGCCTATAGCTCTACATAGGAAATGCTCAGCAAACAAACAAAATACCCAAACCACTCCTGAATTAGCATTCTTGACTTTTACAGTGAGTTTTCTTCATTTAAGGCTTGACAAGACACGGGGCCAGAGTTTTAAAATTCTTGTTCTGGTAACAGGGTAGATATTTTTAGGCTCCTTCTCCCTAAATAGATTTTGTACTTCTTCGCATCTCGTAGTTCTTTCTAATCCTTCAGAAAGCTGAATTACAATCCTAATTTAGATCAGAAGAGCCTCTACTGGATTTGCATGGCAGGGTTTTGGTAGCAGGGGGTCTGCAGGCGTGGCTTCTGTGAGCAGCTGCCAGAAGCCTCCCCCGTGTCCGACAGAGCCGATGCCAGCCGGCTCCAGGACAGACCCGCCGCTGGCCATGGCCGAGCCCATCAGGGAAGGACCCCACACCAGAGCAGGGGGATGTGCCTGCAGGAGCTGTGGGGAGTCCACACTGGAGTGGGCTCCTGGCAGGGAACCCATGCTCAAACAGGCTGTGCCTGAAGGACTGCAGCCACTCAAAGCAACCCATGCTGGAGCAGCTCATGAGTAACTTCAGCCTGTGGGAAGGGCTCTCACTGGAGAAGTTTGTGGAGAACTTTCTCCTATGGGAGGGACCACATTCTGGAGCAGGGGAAGGGCTTCTCTTCCTGAGAAGGAAGCAGTGGCAGAAACATTGTGATGCACTGACCACAAACCCCATTTCCTGTGCCCTTGTGCTGCTGGGGAAAGGGAAGGAGGGAGAGAAAATCAAGAGTGAAGCTGAGTCGGGGAAGAAGGAAGAAGGGGAAGGTGTTTTTAAGATCTGGCTTTATTTCTCATTACCTTACCCTGATTTGATCTGCAATAAATCAATCTAATCTCCCCAAGGTGAGTCTGTTCTGCCCATGACAGTAATTGCTGAGTGATCTCACCTGGTTCTTATCCTGACCCACAAGTCTTTCCTTGTATTTTGCCTCCCCAATCCAGGTGAGGAGGGGCAGTGACAGAGCTGTTTCAGTGTCAGAGTTAACCCAGCAGGGAACCCTTTGAAAGGGGTCTTCTAGACCTCTTTTAACATGTCCAATACCCCACTTTCCACCCACTTAAAGCAGGGTCAACTTCAAAATTAAACCTTATTTCTTAGGGTGTGTTTTGACTCACCTCAAGGATGATGACTCCACAACCTCTGAGTAGCCTGAGGAAAGCCAGAGAACTCCAAATGCCTAACTGAATTTAAAAACTCCCACCAAACAGCAGAACTATTAATTGCTTTACAGTTGGTTGTGTTAACTGTTCATCAGATCATTTAACTTCTTTACAGGAAAATTAGTCTACGGGTCCTACAATGGGAAACACACCAAGAGCATTCCCTTTGCAGATCAGCCTTCTTAAATCTTTCATGTACCCATATTAAATGCACACTTTAAATGCTCTATCTTTGAAACTGAAAACTTCAGAGTAAGAAATACAAATAGGCAGTCCATTGAAGGCTGAACCTTAAAACACCTGCTTTGCTTTCCCTGCTCCTGTTTTTGATGAAGTGCATATGTGCACCCCTGGCTCTTTAAGGGACTTTCATAGCAATAAAGGAAGCTGTTTTTATGGTAAAAAGCAAACAAGCTTACACAGATAGAACAGGGGCAATATAAGCCTAAAGACACCTACAAACCCTCAATTTGTTAAAGAGTTTAAAAAGGAAACAGGATATACTATTTAAGATGCAGTCAGAAACCTATTGCTAGTTGGCAGGAGGCAGCAGCAGGCAGTTTTTCCACTAGAGAAAGCTGCAGCTAACTTGGCTTCCACTAGTTTAGCTGAACCCTTAGCTTTTTCTGGGAGGTCAGCTGACACAAGATTCCAGCTAAAAACCCACAAAACCCAGAGAATAGGCACTGCAATGTTTAATATTGGATCTGTGACACCTTCAACATGCTTATGTGCTCTTACTCATCTGATTATCTTAAGCAAAGTAAGTTGAAAAAAGTATTTTAATACCAGACTGTGAATAGTTTCCAAAGAAAGTAGTGAGAACGACAGTTTCAGTTTTTGAATAGTCTGTATAAACAGCAAAATATGGCCAAGACATTTACACTGACTATACAGAGCACAACCAGCATGGCCACTCACCATCAGTACTTTTAAAAGCTGCTCTTTACACTACAAAGCACAACACAGCCATGACACTGCTGTAGTCTCAGAACAGAGACTCACATGTGTGTTAGTTAAAGCCTGTTGTCAACAAACTGAAGCTTACAAATGTTGAGTATTTGTCACATAAAAAAAGGTTTTCACTGCCACACTCCAGAAAAGCAATTTCTTCCTGAAGAACATGAAGTCTTTCACCCTTTATCATCCACAGATTGAAGGGAAAAGTAAGAGAATCAAGGCTGCCAGTGCAAATTATGCCTGGTCTTTCAATATATGTCATGTGCTCTGCTTTGCTAGACCAGCCCCCAGCATTTCTCTCTCCCAAATCCTAGACCACATTATCTCCTGCCGCTACCTGACCTTTCAGCACTTTTTTTTAATCAGTTTTATCTCCTCTTACACAGTGCCTGTAGTTTAAGTAAAGCTGGAAATGTATGTTTCGCATTCCCAGTTCTTCTTCCCAAGGTCCTCTTCAAGGCCAGATCTGTTGACAGAAGCATCATGGAGAATAAAAGACAAGTCAGCCCCATTTTCAGCTCAGGAGACCAAAAAGGCTCCAGCAGCTTCCAGCACACTGAGACACAACTGTTTTGGAGCTCTCGAGGATTTAGTTTTGGATGTCTTGGGTGTGGAAGAGGGAATGTGGGAGCAAGGGGAAATCAAGTTGCCAGTCTACAGAGTTGACAGAACTTGAATAAATACTTCTCTCTTGGGGTCACCTTTAAAAACTGCCTTAAATACAACGGCACAACACAAGCTGGAAAGCTCAATGCCCTGCAAAATGTTAATTCTTTGCTTCAGAAGAAGTGGGAGAATGGGTGATCAAAGTTTTCAGCACAAAGATGATTCACTTAGTCCTTGCTTCATTTGTGTAAGTTCAAAGTTTCCTAAAATAAACACAGTTGAGGAAGGGGCCAAGACTCGAGGCAGCTTCAGCCCAAATGCTGATTTACAGCCTTAGTAATTACCAGAACTAGGTGAGTAGTCTTATTCTTGCTTAGATGACCTTTTCCATCATAAAATTGCTACAGTCAAGATGACTGCCTCTCACTTCTCTTTCACAAAGGAAGCTGATGAACATTCATATGCCAGCATAGGTTTGTCCACAGACCCTCCTCACTACCAAGTCTGAATGTCTATGACAAGCTCATGCAGCACACATACTAATTTTACTTCTGTGAGAAGGAGATATTAAATGCTGAAGAAAGGATCATTCACAATGACTAGGAATCTGCAGACAGATTCATTCCATTCTTTTAATGAAATAAGGAACAGATCAGAATCCAAATGTTAGTATTATATCAAAAATAAGGAAAGCTGTATTTTACAGAAACCCATAGTGCCTGCAGTTAATTTTAGAACAGGTTTTCACACACCAGGCCACATTCTGCTTTTGTATAACCTTCATATTTGACACTGGAGCTTGCCTTCTCCTTGGCTACGTTGTCTCTGATGTCTAGAATCATACAGAACATCAAGAACTCCTATCAGCAGTATCTTGCTTCCCTTAAAGCTTAACAGCATATAAAATATTCACAAAATTCGAGTTGATTTATTTCCTTAAATAAAGGAAAACTGATCACTGTTATAATTAACTATTTCTCAAAGAACAAGGGAAGGGATACATGCAAATATTTTACATTGATATTCTAATGCACAATACTCAAGAAAAGAAGAGGTATTGAAGAACTGCAACCACCAAATTCATGTTTCAAATATTACAGTGGGTGATTTGGATTTCATTTTGATAATCTTCTCCAGCTGAAACTGTGTGGATTGCTGCCAAAAGATAAAGCAACTCAGTAGATTTCATTCCTACAATTCAAAGTTGAGGGGGGAAAAAAAGTATTGTCTTACAACATAACAGAAATATAGACAAAAACAAGGAAAAAAAAAAAAAAAAAGAGCAAACCACTGCTTGCTTACCCCAAGTGTAAAGTCAGACTCACTCACATTTAGGTGAGATAATATTTTTGTTTGTATATTTGTTGTGAAGTTTCATTAGTTATAGTATAAAGTAGCATTGTATACCATGAAGATGATGTACAGCAGCACCCCACGTTTTAATTTGGCTGATCTTACAGATAAGAATGCTCCTGTGTGCAGATGCAGCATGAAAGAGGACCCATCATGCTCTAATGGCCACTAAAGATAACACTGCACTCAACATCACTTCAGCCTTCTAGGTCTCAACAGCCAGACCGTTACTCCAACAATCGATTATTTCACCATAAATACTTAAAAATGCCCTAATGCAGGAAACCCTTTGATACCAGCCCCTCAATACTGTAATAAAGCAGGACAGAAGCACACCCTGTACTGTGCAAGGATGCCTTTGGCATCTTGAGCACAGCAAGCTGGTCTGCAGTGAGCCACAGGAAAGGTGGCAGTTTATGCACGGAGTTCCAGCAGGATGTTAAGTAACAGTGCTAACGTGCTGGTGGTTTCAGCACTCCAGAGATTCCAGATTTTCTAGGTGAGCAGGTGTGCTAATTATATGTCTCCCATAAATATTACTCTCCTCAAGCAGAAACAGCTCAAAGAACTGGAACATCTCCTATACAGCAGGGAGAAGAAACACAAGATTTAGAAAACACTGGTGGAGATACCATTAAAAAAAAAAAAAAAAAGGCATGTATTAAAGGCATAGCTACATAATATCTATTTCCAGTGAAGTTTCACTTAAAATAATTTACTGCTTAAATTGACTTCCTACTCAGCCACCATCCCTGAGCTTCACCCTGACAGCCTCTTACACAAAGCAGAAAAAAGGCATGTGTAGCTGTTCTTTCCAGAAGTATTACCCAAGCTCTGAAAACTCAGTTTAGAAAACAGGCAAAAAAAGAAGCCAAAGACAAGATGCACTTTAAGACCTCTCCCCAAACACAGACAAGCAGAAGGCACTGTGTTCAAGTGCAGCAGCTACTAAAGACTGACAAGTTCTTTCACAAAACATGTAAGGCAGCATAACTGTGGGCAGGAGGAGTGAAATTCAAAATACAGCTACTGTCACGGACCCACAAGATACTAAGAAGCCTATCAGCAAGATAAGTCTTCATCCAAGCACAGAGTAAACATAAAGTGTTTTTAAGTGAGCCAAAACAACAGCCAGGATTTTCTCTATCCTGCAAACAGCTTTAAGAATCAGTTTTTATATATTAACTGGACTGGTAGCTGCATTACCATCCACTAGTAGTGGACGCAGTACCTGCAACAGCTGCTTGAATTTTACAATTTATTCCCAAGGCTACAAGAGGAACTTAAGTAAGTACAGCAGTGACACAGGAGACAACTATGAACAGCAGTTTTCACATTGATAGTTTTCCCCAGTAACTGTTGGTGTAACTCAATTAGCTCCAACAGCAATACAGATCTGAGGCATCAGCATTTGCACTGGTATCACCTGAACCTGACTGAGGGCACTGGTCAAAGTACAAAGGGCTTGAACCATGACTTTTGGCAACGTGAAAAACACAAGGGGTTTGTGTTCAGGGCTAGAACCTGCAGCTGGATGTACAGGAGGGGACCCTGCAGAGCACTGCAGTCAGTGAGGATCCATACAGGGCCACCAGACTGCCCAAAAGAGGCACAGTTGCAGAATCTGACCTTTTCACAGTTAGAATGGGCAGCCAGTTAAAAAGACTAAAACAAACACTGCTACCACTAAACCCCCAAACTGAGGCCTAGCCTGGATTACTCAGAACATTCTCCTTTGGCCTTGTCAGCCTGGTAAGTTTGACTGATCACCCAAGTCATGGCCTTAGATCTTCAAATGCTTGGTACGAAGTCAGCAGCCATTACCACAACTTGGTGCAATAAAAATTAAGAACAAAAAAAGCTCATTTCTCAGAACACAAAACAATTCTGCTTATGAAAAAACTCATGTTAAACTACATTTGAGACAACCCTCTAAAAAAACCAAAGCTTACTTTTAGCTAAGACTGAGCTTTGGATGAGAGAATTCTTTACCAGCCTGCATCCAGACAAGTGCTTTGACTTGAAAAAATTCTCAGTAACAACCACTTTGTACTACAAGCCAAACAACTGCTACTCGCACAACTCACCTTTTCTCCTCTGCAGGCAAAAAGATCACAAGATCAGCTTAAAGAAAGACAAATATTGTTTAGGTGACAAGAGAAAGAAGAGCTTTCTGTCAAATAAACAAGTCTTTCAGCCAGCACTGATGGTCTTACTCTTCAGCAACACTCAGTTATCTCCTGTACCCTTGCACAACTACCTAACCAAAATAAGAAGCCCAGTGACTTTGAAACACGGTTAACAGCATTATGACAAAACTGTTTGTACAGACCTCCAAAAGCTCTGTTTCGCTCTGAAGTCAAAAGATGACTGTCAAATTAAATTTAACAGAGCATAAAGCAGGGTTCAATCAGGCTTAAGAATCACTTTCAGATACCGCAGCCTGAAAATGGCCCGGGTAACTCAGTTATGGAGTCTCGAGTTACCATTTAGAGGTCAAAAGCCTGGGAACGCCTTCAGGACACAGAGAGGCGCTTCGCTTTTCGCTTCAGACAGTCTCGGAGAGTCTCCTGCTCGGAGCAATGTCCCGGGCAGCTCGAACTGGCCCGTGTGAGGGTTTACAATGGAGACGCCTCTCGCAGCGTTAACTTTGTACTGCTTTAAAGGTTACGCAACTTCTGCTGTGTTACAGGCAGCCAGCACACATCTGGCGCACACACACACACACACCCCCCTCCAAAGGGTTACAGCCTCCCCTCAGAAACCACCTGCTTTAAGGCGAAAAGAATTACACCGGGAGGTTAGGGGAATTTATTCGGGGGAGTCAGGGGAGAGACCCCGAGAGCTCAGAGCCGCCACGGTTCCAACTCATTACCTGGCACCGAAACCATCACATCACACGTTAAAGAAAAAGAAGAATAAAAGGAAGAAAGAAGGCGCTGCGGCACCATGGGCAGGCAGGGTGAGGGAGCCCAGGGCTGCCCCCCCTGGGCAATGCGGGCCCGGCACGGGCAGGGCCAGGAGGGGCTCACCTGGCGCAGGTGACACGGGGAGGGGTTTGGGGGGTG
>VXBX01005244.1:96844-129313 GCA_013400415.1 Scytalopus superciliaris | reverse complement strand
GATCTGGGCGGGCAGCGCGGCCATGGGCGGCAGCGCTGAGGGGCGCGGGGGCAGCGGCGGTTCCCGAGCAGGGCCAGTGGCGCAATGGATAACGCGTCTGACTACGGATCAGAAGATTCTAGGTTCGACTCCTGGCTGGCTCGGCTGCTCTTTTTTTTTCCCCAGCCTCGCCCCCCGGGTTTGGGCGGCCTCTCCTCGCCGTAAGGAGGGGGAACCCCGAGCTCCTAGTCAGTTATTCCTCCTTATTCACTTCATATTGTCTCCCAGGGCCGTGGGAATGCTATCCAGCATCCCACGGGAATCACCCATCCCCAGCAGCGCTGCAATCCCCGCGCTGGGACCAGTCTGCTCCCTCAGCAGCGCATCCCTCCCCAGCTCCTCAGATCCCATCGGGATCCCCGATGGGGCTGCAGCGAATTCCAGCTGCCCGCACAGGACTGGGAATCCCCAGCGGGATGAGGTTTCCCCACCGATGGGGCGGGCAGGAGGAAGGCAGAGGTTGGGGAGCGTCGCTTCGCAGCTCAGCTCCCTCCCTGCGGGCTCCGGGCCATGGCAATCATCACAACTTTAGGAAAGACTCGACTCCGAGTGTTGCTTAAGGTACTGTCTTTATTCACTGAAATCACAGCAGGCCAGGGGCTCTGTTCTGCAACCAGCCTCTGTTCTTTATAAATACTCAACAGCACAGAAGGAAAGAGGGCTGTGCTCACGGGAGGCTAAGGTTAGTTACACCAGCACAAATCCTAAAATACTCTCTCCTGGAGCTGAGCTTTGAAGGAAACATGAAATCATTAGTACCGTTCAGTATCACTGGTTAGCCAAGCCCTGGGTGTGCTCTCTGGGTACAGAAAGCCACATCCCGAGTGTGTGTGCCAGGATCCCAGCCTGGATCCCAGCCCTGATCCCAGCGTAGATCCCAGCCTGGATCCCAGCCCTGATCCCATCCCGGATCCCAGCCCAGCCGTGTGCCGCAGACCTGCTGCGTGGGGACCAGGGCTGGTGCCAGCAGGGCTGGGAGCTGCAGCCCAGCCATCCCTCTGCCAGGGCTGCAAGGCGTTCCTGCCTTCCCAGGGCTCTGTGCCATGTGTTTTCACGCAGGGACAGTTCCTTCCCATCTCTCATCTTTACTGGGCTATGTGTGTTAATTCCCACGCGAGCCTCTGGCTCCCTGGAAGAAGGTGGGGAAGGATTTTTATTGCTCAGGAAAGCTTTGCTTCTCCATGTGACAAGGGCGGGTGAGCAGCTCCAGGCTCCGTCTGGGCTCCTGGCAGGAAGATGAGTGCCCAGTCTGCCCCTGCAGCCAGCGAGCAGCAGGACACAGAAAGGGAAAAGAAAAATGAGTGCACGAATGCTGCACCATGAGAGATGCAAACCCCATCCCAGCTTCTCCCACTCAGGGGAAGGGGGAAAAGGAATGTGTGCCTGGCCAAAGCCCTTCCCTGCCTGCAGGTACTGACTCCAGAGATGCTTCCCCAGTCACGACGACTGGGTCAACTTGTCCTTACATTCATGCACAGGAAGCTGCTTAAAATGCACCTACAAGCACTTGGCACGGGCACAGAGGTGTGAAAGGCTTGTGTCTCACTGGCAGCATGTGCCACACACACCACCCCAAAAGCCAGCACAGGCAGTCAGGGCTGGTATGGGACCTTTTCCCCTTGGCAGCCAAAAGCAATCCTTTCTTTTGAATGGCCAGCCAGAGCCATACCAGCTCTTGGAAGCCCAGTTTCCCCCTTTCAAGGCTGCCACAGCACATCTGATGTTGATGAAACTCCACCATTTCCAGACTAAGCAGCTATTCATTTTGTAGTAAAAAGATCTACAAAAAAACCCCAAACAACAAAAACAAAACAAAACCAAAAAAAACAAGAAATCATTTAAACCCCCAAAAGACTGAGGAAACATTTTAAAAGCTCCCAAATCAAACTCAGAAACTGAAGAGCCACAGATCTCTTCAAACGCTCCTCACCAGGGTGTTTGAAACTGCTGTTCCCTGTGTTTTAACACCAGGGCAGTTTCCTAAATCGCTTTGATCACAGGTGCTTCTTACACTCTGAATTACACAAAAATGTCTGCTGCTTCTATAGCTGGGGCTTTCCCCCGGCTCTTATGCAAAAATCCCTATTTAAATGAGTTTCTGCATTCTAAGCAATAGAAATTTAACAGCATGATCTGAATGAAAACAGTCTCTTAAGCTCTGGTTCCTGAAAGCCGCCTTCAGGGAATTCGCTGGAATAACTATTTGCATGAGAGTTACTCATTACCAGCACAATGGGACTTTCAAGGGTCCCTTACTCTAAAACCAGTCAGAAGAACTGGCTGGGGGAGGAATCAAAACTCATTTTTCGTAGCACATTTCAGCATCTTAATAAATTAAAAAGGCAACAAGGTTCACGTGAACAGCAAAACCCAACACGTATCCAGCTAGGAGACAGGCGGAAATTTAACAAGCACTCTGAAATGCAGAGGACACAAAGCCTCACATCGCCAGCTCCAGAGTTTTTCACTTCGGGAGAGCTGCCTGAAGGGCAGGAGGAGAAGTCTCCCCTGTGCAGGATGCCCCAGCCTCTCTCCGTGCTGGACCCACTCCAGGCAGCTGCAGAGCAAAGGACAAGCTGGGGAAAATCAACAGGGACTTAGACACCCACAGCCCGGGAGAAATGATACCGAGCTAAAATGAATTCTAACTCCCAGAGACGGATGCAGTGCGAGTCAGCACACACAGGGCTGCAGGGCAATGCAGCAGATGCTTTAGCTTCAAAATCACGAGGCTCCTTTTTCAACAGCTTCACACAGTCATTTCTAGCTGTTTGTAAATACAGGAAAGTGTTGGCACTTAATAATTTATAGGGGACCTCAAAACTGAAAGTAGGGCAGCCTTCATTTTCCCCAGTGCTGAAGGATACAGGATGGCTGACAGGGCTAAGAAGACACTGTGTGGGAGCCGAGGCCAACTTTCTGGTGATGCAAAGAGGGCTCCTGCAAGACAGCTCCCCACAAACTGGCTGCTCAAGGCTTTCCACAAAGGAAAATTGTCCTTCTCCCCGTCCCCTTCTTTCCTGATTGTTCTGAGGTTGTGGGAAGGCTGCAAAGGTCAAACAGAAGTTTAAAAAAGAAAGTATCGGTCCCACTAGTGTTTTCAGATCCTTACAAAATGAAGGCCAAAAAATGTGCATGAGGGCTTGCTCTATAAAACCAAGAACTAGCAAAAGCACGAGCAACACAATAGCTGGTCTCTCAGGGGCAGCAACAGGTGACCAGTGCTGGTGTTTCCCAAAAGCCACTTTGATATCTCATTGCCTTCACTGCCAAAAGAAGCTCAGGCAGGGGAGCCATCTGCCCAGGACTACCTGAATTATTTACTGTGGATATGAACTGGTGTTATTTTCCACCTCAGTCCCTTCAGATCTAAGATCACAATCACACCTCTGAGCATTCCCCTTCCTGCTCTGGCCTAACTGCATTGCAGGGCACAAGCTGATGCACCACGGTGAGAGCACAACAGGATCTGCCCTGGCTCTTTTGTTGCCCCCCAATCCAAACTGCCTGGATACTGCACCAAAGGCTCCCATCCCTTCGGTCACCAGCATTTGGAGGCTCAATTTAAGGCTCTAGGGGGCTCACATATTTGGGGTGAGTTTTACCTCCTCTAAAATCACAGGTAAAACTCTTGGAAGACAGGTTATTTCACAGTGGGAAAGTCCCCTCCCTTGAGCTTTCAGTCGCTCGCTGAGGGGCTGCATGTCTGGATGGTTTCCATGACAGGACCAACCTCCAGGCACGAGCTGCCATTCCCATCCCAAAGAGCAGCAGCAACAGGCAGAGGTGGCCACAGCTGAGTGGGGCAGAAGGCTGGGTGGGCCATCATCCCCATGAAACTCCATGCCAAAACCACCAAGCTCCCAAGGCTTGTGCAGTTTGGGACGTTCACATTTGGTTTGTTAGCACGGGCAGGGGCAGGCACCTTGCTGCTGCCTGGTACCTGTGCTGCTCCAGGTGGGCACACGAGGCAGTCTGACTGCATCAAGTGAAGTTCAAGCTACATTCATGCTGCTGGAAAGGAGGTTTGGTTGAACCATAGTGGGTTCTTGCCACGGGCACTTTTTGTGAGTCCCGGTGCCACTGCTCGGTTAATTTATTGTAGTTTCCTCACCAAACAGATCTGCAAGAATGCCATCCCATCCTCTGCCAGTGCAGAACCAAATTTACATCTTTAGCATAGATACACGAGGATTTATGTAGTTTTCCACACAAAATGTTGGGAAGAGTAGCTGAGATCCCTAACTGCATCCAAGGCTTTAAAGGAAGAGGTTTTTCTTACAATCTTTGTACCTGTACACAAGGGGCTGCACAGCTTTGGTAGGTACAGAACATCCACTGCAGGCACACCTATCATCCATGTAACACATACTGGGGGAGATTTCTTTGAATATAAAGCAGAGGGAGGGTCAGAAAAGAAATGAGTTGTCCTTCTGCTTTCTTAGCAGAATGGAAAACAAGGACCAAACTCTCCAACCCCTCCTCAGATAAGGTGTTATTAGTCATGGGCGCAAATCTGTTTATACCAGCATACTCATCTGAGTTCAGGTTGTGGAGCTGGGCTCTAAATCCCTGTGTAACAAAGCCATCATAACAATCTCGAGTTTGCTCCCCGGGCTCCAAATAAGCACCATTATGAAATGGCTTTGTGCTGGGTAAACACCATGGAAAGGAGTGGCCAGGCTAAGGGCTGAGCTGTGGGGACAAACTGGAAAACTCAGGCAAGTGTCTGTGTACGGAGAGCTTTTTTCCCAAAGTAAGCTCTGCGAGCAAGAATGAGGATGGATTTCCCCTGTGTCCACACTTTCAGCATCCTGACCTTTCCTTTCCAAATATGAGCTGCTATTCAGACTCTGACACAGCAGACTGACCCCTGTGTGTCGTGCTGACACACCAGCCTGGGCCCCAAGTTATTGCAGTAGCTTAGCCTAGCTTGTTCCAGTTTTTTGTTCAGTTTGAAATGGGATGTCGGCCTCCAGTTGCCAGACAGCATTCCTGGTTTGTGCTCGGAAAGTTGGTGCCTTTACAGCCAGACTTGATACTGGAGTTCAGGGAATTAACTGAAAGGTCTGAGCATGCCATTTTGCACAGACCCCTTTGTTTTCTTTTCCTAAAGAATTAATAAAAAGAGAGAGAGTGTCTAAAAACTGGTACTAATAGGTTGATGTCCTTCAGGGAACCTGATGAAATGTGCTTGTCAGGAAACAGTAGACTGACAGGATGTCCCCAGCAGGCAGGCAGACAAGCCAGCCTCTGGCTTTTTAATTGTGCATGACATAATCTGAGTTCATAGGCACGACAGCAAACTGTGCTTTCACTGAAGAATCTTCCAAAACGAGCCAAGAGGAATCTCCAGGCAGCAGAACAAGGCATGTAGAAGTAAACCAATCAGTTTAGATAACATGCCACATTCTTGGTCAAGTAGACATGGTTTGGTGCAGCTGGAATCCACAAGCATACAAACTCTGGGAATCCAGCAAAAATCTCTCATATCCTTTTACAGGAGCGTTGCCAACCGGTGAAAAACATGCACTGGAAATCAACTGAGGGTGGGGAGAGGGAGATCTTGTAACAAGTCTCCTGTCCCAGCTTTTGGGTGTCAGCCACAAGGGCTAGTAGTGGTGCTGGTAGGCAACTGCTGGGCTTGTGCCATTCTCTATGTGTTTCAGATGACAGGAGTGACAAAGCAAATGTTCATCTAGTGGGTAGCAGCGATGCCCGTCTTCGTCGTTCAGTTCCATCCCACAGTCCTGCAAAGAGAGGACAAACAAATTATTAGAGCCTGTGTTTGTCTTCCAGTGTCACTTGGGGTCTGGCATCCAGGAAGGTGATTTTGTGACAAGGACAGAAGACACCCAGCCAACAGCTCCTTCCTACTAAGTCCAGCATGTGCCACAAGAAGGAGAACATCTGACACAGGCATTTTGACGGGTAGCCTTGTGTGAATTTGTCTTGCACAGTTTTATTGAACAAGCTTTATCTTGTGGCAAGGTTCAACCCTATGTGTTTTAAATGTGCTCAAGTCTCCTTACGCTCTCAGGTCAGATTCACCTCTTCACACGACAGTTGTACCGAGGTGAAACCAGCTGTGGAGTCAGGGCCTCTTTTCACTCCATAAGCACAGTGAGAGAAGACAGCTATTTCTTTTCATTCACAGCACAAAAATATGAAGGCTTTATGGGAAGCCCTGCATGGAAACCAAATGCTGTTTAAGAGCTGCCATCCCCTGGAATTCTTTTTCATGCAGCCATATCCTTTCTCCAGTCCAAATGACACATTCATTTCCCATGAGAGTGAAGGTAACTTACACCCCACAGGATCAGTCATCACCTTAGCATTTTTGAACAATCTGACTTGGAAATCAGATACACCAACGTGATCCAGAGCTCGAGGCTTCTGAAAGGCAGCAGTAAACCTAACTAAGTCACCATGCTTCCTTCATTAACAAACTGCCAAGTTTTAGAAGCAATAATCAACTCTTTGCCCAAACTTTATGGACAGCAAATGAAATTGCAGCTAAAACACATTGCTGCTAAAACTTCTGTCCTCAAACCAAAACCGTTCCAGCCACCGATAGAAAGAGACGCACAATGCAAGGTTTGAATTGCTCATCTACCACCACCACTGGAAGGCAGTAGAATTACTTCCATCTTAAAAATAAGAGTAGTTATCACCATTAAGCACCCACGCCCCAAGAAAGCTGCTGACCCACCTCGCAGTGGTAGCATTCCACGTGGTAATCCTTGTCCATGGACACAACCCGGATGGTCTCATCAGACCCCTGTGAGCATTGGAGCAAAGCAGAAATTACAAAGGATTACAGCAGGATCAGACACATGCACTCTGCAGATTGCTTCCTGCAACAAAATGAATGTTGAGGAAAAGCATTTGGCTGGCTGGTTGGAGACTGCAAATAAATCCTGCCACTTGCAGTTATTTTTACAGTAAAGCTCCAGAACCGACAGACTGCAGATATTCCCCAAAATGTAACACCAGAAAAGTAAAATTCTCTCTCTTTAACGGTAGAATCTACCTCAAATCACTCATTAAGGATTTGGTAATTTCAACAGATCACGTTTCTCAGCATTTGGAATTAGTTTTGCCCAAGATTCATCTCCTCCAAGTATTACAGTGAGTTAGTCCCAGAGGGATCATGCAGAGGTCATTCGTGAGTGCCACCAGCATTCATTGACACAAAGGAAAATCATCCTGAACATAAAACTAGCAGCAGAATAATCCTGCAGGAGATGAATACAGCAGCCTGGCCTACAAAGAATAAGCTTCACTATCGAGCAGAGGAGGGGTCACATCTCAAGAACAGTGTATGAGCTCAGGTCAAAAGGTAGCACTCCAGAGGAAGCCACCATCTCTCCCCATCCACAAACTCATTTGTCTTGACACAGGGTCAGGTGTGAAAGACAGCACGACCTGAGACATGACACTCCCTCCCCCAGGGCATTTGGACTAAAAGGCTCTCACCTCGGAGGGCAGAATGGGAAGTCCACATGCTGCACACTTTGGAGCTAAAACTCTGCAGGAGCAAAGAGAAATTGAAGGCAAGTTATAGATCAACACAAAAAGAGAGGCCTGTATGTTCTCGATGATAAGATGAAAGGCTGCAGCTATAAATGACAGAAAAGCTTTGCATCCTGAGATCGTAAATTCACTGTAGCATTGATTTTAAGTAATGCTTGGCACGTGTTGCTCAATCAGGCAAAAAGAGACCATGTATTTTACACTTAGTGCCAGAAAAAATACTAAATCCCCTGTAAAATTCTGGGCTGCTACTGAGGGATTTGGAAAAGAGAATGAGGAGAAACTGAGCAGGGCCATCCCCAGAAAAACATCACAAAAGAAGTGACAACCTTGGCGCAGGAAACCTCAGAGAAAATACTGTGTGACTGCACAGTTTCTTAATGCCTTATAACACAGTCATTAATTAAATTAAATTGCATGGAAATATGCATCATTTCAGAACAACGATGGCACACAGACGCACTACTCTTGGCAGCAAGATTATAACAACTCTAATCTTGGCACAGCATAGGAGAGTTCCAAGGGCTGCCTGAGCGACACTTAATACTCTCCCTGCTCAGAAAACAGCAAGGAGCAAAGCAAGCCAGAAGGAGACTCAGAATGTATGCAGCTTTAATATCATAACTACCAGCTAAGAGCACAGCCATGTTATTTTACTGTCTAAATAACAAGTGATTTTTAAAGTGGATTTATCAGTTGTTTAATTTGGTTTTGCTTTGCTTTGCAGGTTCAGTGGTGATTCTTTAAATGTCAAACTCAGCCCCTGAGCTACTCAGAAAGTAACTCGCATTGATTTCCACAGGCATTCACAGGCTTACTTTAAAGTGGACCGATTTTATACATCACTGAACACTTCATGAGCACTATTCCTCACTCTCTCTGCTTTCCAGAAGGGGCAACTGAAGCCTGGGGATTATGTGACTTCCTCAGAGTTACACAGGAGTCGATGGTGGGACAAGAGGAGAGATGGGGGATTTTTAGGGTCTAGCCCCACCCTCAAACTCTTAGCTTCCAACCCTGTCCCCATTTTACTAACCTGTACTTCCTAACTAGCTGACAAGACAAATTAGAGACTTGCTGATTGGAACATCTCTGCTGCTTATTTTGCCCTTACTTGTGGTAATCTCTGACACAGTAGATTTTGTTCTCAGAGTCTACAGTGAACGGCACCCCATCCAGACACTCATTGCAGACCACGCATCGGAAGCAGCCCGGATGATATGATTTCCCTAGAGCCTGCAGGATCTGCAACAAACCCAGAGAGAGGAAAAATCCACATGAACAGCCAACGATGGTGAAAATAATAAACACACAGCTTTACACCAGACAGTACTGCATATTCATCGGCAGGGCTGTGTCTTTTTTCCCCACCTCTTCTGAAAAATCAGTTAGCAAGGATGGAGAGGGCAGCTGGAATCAATATATAGCACCTGGTTCCAGAGAAATTAATTATTAGCATGGGTAAGAAAACAATTTAGAGACTCAGTCAAGGTATTTAGCATGACCAAGGATAGAAATGATAGAACTCAAAGGAAAAACACATACTGTCTAAAGCCCACAAGCAGAGACTACTTAGCAAGGTCACAAGGCAAGATATGCCAACCCGACAAAGGAAACACATTTTCATATTCTCCATGAGAGGCTGAAACAAATATTATTGCTAGGTTTTGATAATTCCTTAGATATTGCAGAGCTTTGTACTCACTAGCCTGGCTTTCTAATTAGCACAGACTATGGAAACTATGTTCTACTCAACTGCAAATCACCCTTAGGAGTAGCAATTACTACCTGGAATACCATGGTACATCAGCAGAAAGATCAGACTTCTGAGTATAAAATACCTTTTCCAGTTTTAATGCTTTCCAGTGTAAGCAGGCAAGAAAAGATAATGATACACATTAGAAAATCCCAGGAGGCATGCTGTGAAACAGAAATTCCTAATTTCTTCTCCTCGGCTGCAGTCTTACACAGCCAGGTACACCAGTCTCCCTCTGAACAACCTCTACCTAAATGTTGCCCCGTGCTGGCTGAAGGCCAGCTGATCCCCTGAGCTCTTACCCACTCCATGCTCATCTTGAATGGACGGTACCTGCCTAATCCTGCTTCAGCAGGATGTCCACACATCTATGAAAGAGTTTGTGAGGACTTGGGCAGACCTGAACTGAGGCCTGGATCACACACTCTGGGCCAAACCTGTTCCTCAGAGTATCAGCACCCACAAAAAATGGCAAGGAAGTGGCTTCCTCCTGAAGGTACCTGGGAAAGCCAGGCTGAGAGAGCTGCACTGATGCCTCACAGCAGAGGAGCACTGCAGAGCCACGGCACTGCTGAGCAGGAAGCATCAGCAGGATCTCAAATACACTGTCTAGGGGAGAGTGAGAGGGGATGAAAGAGCTCAAGGGTCTGCTTTTCAGCAGGCACTGAGAACAGGCAAGGTCTCTGCACTGAGCACAGCAGGGTGCCAACTTCACTTCCTTGAAAAAAATCAACAAAAGGCTGAGTGCATTTTCTTTCTGCCACCAATCTCACACCAGGCAGACTAGTAGGTGATAACAGACAGTACTGGATATGAATGTATTTTGCTTTTGATGCATTCTTCTAAAAAGCTGTGGGAGTTTTTTCTCCTAAAGCAATTATCACTTACCATGTCCATTATCAAATGACCACAAATGAAACACCTGTCAGCTGACTGCTGGAAACCAGAATACTGCAAGGACAAAAAAGAATTCGCTTAAAATTTCACAAGGCCAGTCAAGCATAAACAACAGTGTATGGTGGGGTGTTATTTGCACATTTGTTACTGGTCCTTTTTCTGTGCTCCTTACACAAGCTTAACTTTCCAATGCTTTTTTCATTATATGAAGGTGTGGATGGGTCCCCAGAGGATATTCTACAAAGACACCAGACTGCCCGTGCTCAGAAAGAGTATGAATTCCTGAAACTTCCAAGTCTGAAATTTAAGTTTGTTCAGTATAAAGGTAAATACCATAAATTCACATGCAAACAAGGCATTTACTAATAAGACTTGTTACGTGCTTATTTCACCATGTGAATCTACAAGCCAGGAACTTACTTGTGTTTATCCAATATCCATATTGTAATATCTGTGTATATATAGCCTTGGAAAGCCAAATTCTTCCTGTGATTACCCTGTTATAGTTCTACTGAAGCTTCTCGGAGGGTAGGGGCATTGCCCCAGCTCCCTGCTAGGACAACAATCAAGTTTGGCACAGAGCAACCTTTTTTTTGCTGTTGCTGAGATCTATCAGTAAGGAACTGTCTGCCATGTCCATGACATGCACCTCAGGCACAGCACATCACCTGTCTCTAAACGGTGGAAGTGCAAACTTAAAAAATGAAGTATTTCAGATGCATTTAATAATCTTTTCCTTTTCAGCCTGTGTAGAATATGCCAATGAGGGCAAAGGTTAATGCACCTGTCTCTGACAAAACCCACTAGACCACCAATAAGTAGGCAAATATGACTTTTTCAAGTCTCAGTGAATGCCTGATCTGTGAGGCCTCAGGGACAGAATGGTATACTGCTTTTTATTTCCACCAGCCAAGGACAGGACTGTGGGTTTGCTTCATGCTCGTTTACATCACACAAAATCCATTGAGGGCAGCAGAAGGGTATCCATTAAGTTGCCCAAGCAAACCTAACCCAATGAAAAGGGAAATTCACTCACTCATTCTCCCGCAGCCATTTATCTCACTCCTGCCTCCACAGTATGGGCACAGAGATGTGCTTTGAAGGAGCCATCACAGCAGGTTATGGCTTCAGCCAGAGGCTCTGCACCACAAAACCATAGCCTCTCACTTGGCCACTTCCAGCACCACATGTGGGCAGCCACCATGACCAGCAGTGGCTCTGGGTAAATGTTGGAGCAGAAGGGCCAGGCAGGGTGCTGCACTAGAACTATATGAACCACTGGCAAAGATGACAGGCAGAAAGAGTGTCTGCTGGGGACACTGAGATGGGTCTTTACAAGGGCCAACTGGGTGCTTACCAGGAAATCTTCTTCACAGAACACCTTGCCATTGACAAAATAAAAGGCTTTTCCTCTCAGCTTTCGACCTAAGGGAAGAAAACCACAGAGACAAAAGAAAGGTCAGCAAAGAGGAGGGAGAAAATGTGAGCAAAACCTGGCTGCTGAGAAACAAACAACAAGGAAGACATCCAAGGACAGACACCGCACAGCTAGAGAAGATCCACAGACCCCCAGCACGGGTCTTCCCAGACCCCAACCCCCATCTCCTCTTCCACTGGTGGTCACTGATGAATGCTAGTTGGTCGATCCAGACAACAGTCCTACCTCTGGGTAGCTTTGCAAGCCTGGACCACCTCCTGGCAGACTACCACATGAATTATAACTCTGGGAAGAGTGAGTGAGGATACTCTGACTAATGTTGGAGAACACCCCAGGAGGCGAGCAAGGAGAAAAGAATACAAAGAGTGACCCATAGTTGACTTAATTCCTCAAAATGTCACAACCTTGCTGTTTCACTATGAGGTGCCTTCAACCAGCAGCTGCCAGACAAGGCAGACAAGGCATTGCAATACCTGACCACCCACTCTGTCCCCAGCAGAGTGCAATACCAGAGCACTCAACAGGCTTCTCCGCTCCCTACCAGCACATTCGTTTCTGCAGCTGCCAACAGAAAGTTTTGAAACCATTAAAAAAATAATTTCCTTTTTTTTTTTTTGTTTTAAATCAGAATGCTGTAACAGAGACAAGATGACCAAGTTTTTCCAAGAAAGGACTCTACATATGGAGAAGATTTGTATTTTACAGCAGCTCTTGTGTTTATGCCTCACATTCACCGTCTGTTTTCAGTTCCACATAACTATGGCAATGTATGCTCATGCTACCACTTCTAAACCCTGCTTTCCTCCAAGGGGAAAGGGCTAGGCTTTGTTTGCTTATAAAAAGCTGCTCCTACCTCTTTGAAACCCAGTCTCCCTACTCAGCCCGGGGCTTGAAATGCAGCCTAGCACTGGAACAGTTCTGCCCTGGAGCCACAGGCATGTGCCTGGAGACAGCACCCAGGGCAGGGGGAGCAGCCCTGCAGGGGCACAGCCGGAGCAGGACCTGCTGCAGGCTGGGTTTGGACACCTGCCAGGCACTGCTGGAAGGAAATTGGGTCTGAGACACTGTGGACCAGAAGCCTCCTGCTTGATACGCTGCACGTGGCCAGCATCAATAAGTAAGTGATCATCAGCTGCTGGGTGTGTAAATGTGAACAACACACGGGACTGGTGTGGGGGTCACATGGCGGTGCTTTATGGCAGGCACCCACCTGGCAGCTTTTGGCAAATAACCACGCTGGCTGCAAAGCACCAAGAAAAGTGCCAAGGAAAACCCGGTCAGTGAACACACTCTCTCTCATCTCCTGCACACGCCAGAGGGCACTCTCAGGCTGGGAAACAACTTGGGAAACGCAGATGCTCCGGTGAAGCTCTAAAGTTTTGCCAGTGAATTGAGCCAGACGAGCATTTCACCAGGGGCCTTAATGCCCTGCCCAGGTTTCAGCCAGGAGGCAGGTGGAGGATGGGCAGGGCGTCTCTCGAGGAACAACCCCAGGTTTGTGTGTGCAGGAGCATTGTGGTTAACCTGCAGGCACTGCTCAGCCCGTGCTTGCTGGGCAGTGTAGGAGCCAAAAGCACTCGGCCCCAGCAAACTCATTGTTCCCCATGCTCTTCTAATCCCTGCTGGGGACAACCACATAACCTGGAGGTCAGAGATAAGCCGAGGCACCAGCCCATCCTTACTCCAATGTAAACATTGGATAGTACATGGAAGAAAACCTGATGAAGTTGAAAGAATCCCACTCTCATTTTTCTTACCCAAGGTTGCAGACACAAAAGAGAACCCAGAGCCCAAAATGGAAAGTACCTAATCTTGGATGTGTTATCGTTGTGGCTCATAGCCCAGGGTGTGTATTCGTATGACAACCACTCCCCTGTGCCTGCCTGTCTACAGGTAAGCCTGGCATGCTCACCAGCAGCTGCAGAGCCCCCGTTTCTGAGGAGGGAAGGGAGAGGCATGGGGATACCTGAGATGAGCAGCACCTTTGTCAAGAGCAGTCCTAAGCAAGTTAACAACAAGCCTAATGCAGCAAGAAGTGCTCCTGGAAATCTCCTGCTGATTTAAATACAGCATTGGAATTTCCTAAAAATGAAAAAACAAACAAAAACATTTAACTTTGATTTTAAATTACACTGTAGTGCGGGCTCCAGTTTAGTACATTGGGAGGTGCCCAAGACACATGCAATGTCTCTCCTTAAAGACAAGCTGACAGAGGTGAGGAAAAACATACACATGGGGCCATGGAATGAGGAGACACTTCTTTGGAAAAAGGCCCTGGCTGGTGCATGAGCAGCAGCCATTCCAGCAGAAGGGATGAGGTTTGGATTGCTGCCACGACATCATTCTTCCACTGTGACACAAAAAGCATTTACCAGCCATTCTGAACCCAGTGTATTTTTAACCCCATGACATTAGCAGGTTAAGATTGATGGCAACAGACCTGCAGAGTAGGTGCCACAGCCAGCATGCTGTGTCTGGGCTCCTGCTGCAGGCTCATTCAGCAGAGGGATAAACCTCTTCATAAAGGATTTATAAGTTGGCTGTTGGCATTACGTGAGCCTGTGCAGTGGAGCTGCCCTCCTGAGGGACGGCAGGCATGATTTAATTACTTTTTTTAGCAAAAAGGTAGGCATTCTAACTATCTTTAAGCTCCTCTCCAGGACTCTCTTTAAGCCCTGGCAGAAACGTAAAAGGAAATTTGCAAAACCCACAAGTGATCAAGTGCTCCTGCAGCCGCTGTTGGAGAGCAGTGCGTGCAAACAGAGCCGATGTCTTCCTCTGCTGCTCTCAGCCTCTCCCTGCCCACTTCGAGGTGGACTTCTCCCAGTGCCTCTCTGAAGTGAGGAAGCACCTTCTCATCATTCAGTTGGGAAAGCAAGAGGCAGGAAAAGCTCACTTCCCCAGGCTGTGCTGAGGACTGTCTCAGGGGAGCTGGGAAGTGCATGGTCTGGCTGGGCCACACCAGTAAAAGAACCAGCACCAGGACTGCCCCACAGCGCAGAGCAGGGTGGCAGCAGCTTCTGTCCCTGTGATGAGCTCCCTGTGCCTTAAACTAAACAAGTCCATCTCAAAAGCAGTACTTCTGACTGTGCCTGCAGAGGCTGGCACAGATTGCACTTGAGCATAGAGATGCTGTTGTATTTTCACCAAAAGGAAGAACTTAGAATTTAAATAGCATATGAGGAATTGCATATTGGTCACTGCCTGTTTGTGCATCATGAAGACAACAGAGAGGATATCTTTTGATAAACCCAGGAATATTAATGCATGGCTTGTTGCTTTCAGGATCAACTGCTCTATTACATGTCTTAAACTGCTGGCTCCTGACTGTATTTCACTTTCACTTCACCCTGAATTTAGCTAATCTCACATCTGAAAAAATTCAGACAATTAAAATTCTTTGGCATTTCAACCTTACTGTCTTCACTTGTTACAAGATATCTTGTTTATCTCTCTAACAGGGAGTTTGAGCCCTGAGTTTTTATGTACTGCTCATCCCCGACGCCCCTCTCTAATCTGTTTAGCTGTGAGACCTTCAGGATGACCTCGAGGTCATTTCAGCACCAATTTCAAAATATTTCAAGCTCAGTCACTAGTGCCTTTGTGCTGAAATAAACACACTTTGCTTAGCAGCTGATAATAGGCATACCATCAGGCAGCACTCCCAGGATGCTGGTGCTTTTGTCCTCTGTTTTCTTAAATGTCTGCTCTCTCCTTTTGAAGTTCATACAGAGAGAGGTTTACCAGGGACCTGCAATGGCCCAAGGAGAATCCTGGGAGATGCATCATTTGCTTGCTGGGGAGTTGGACTCAACTTTCTCTCTTGAAGTTGCTTTCCCATTATTTATTAAAAGACAGTGGGGTCACAAAGCCACGTTCAATACAAGAGGTAGCTCTCAGTGTGTACAATGGCACAGGGCCACAGATCCCAGGGCTCTGTGGGGATGCAAGGCCAGGGCTCTGCATTGCTGGGGAGGCAGCGTGTGGACCTCACCTGTCCCTTACCTAAGCACTGTGGAACTCCATGTGGTATCTGCATGGCAGAAGGGCAGGAGTCACTGCTGACTGGCAGCTGCTCTTGGGTCCCTTCCACACTAACAGTCTCTGCTGTTACAAAAATCAGTCCTTTTTAGAGCACCACAGAAATTTAAGATAAATTTGGACATGTGACTACCGATGGAAAGAAGCTCCTCCTCAGTCCTGTGTGGCTCTGGCTCAAGCTGTAGTCCTTCCCTCAGTTTTCATTCCTCCCTTGTAAATCTGCAAGGACATTTGGATTGAGAAGCTGCTCCAGTCCACGCACACCCTGTAGACAGTAAAATGGGTGCAGGCAGAGCCCAGAAGCCTTGGCTCCTCCCTACCATTCAAAGATCCCTGCTGCCCACAGTATATGAGACCCACCAGTCCCTGGCCAGCATGTGTGTTTTTGGAGGCCTCCATGAATGCTTTGCTGACAGGCAGGATGGTCTCTTACCATGCACAGCAGACCAGGTCAAGTATCAGAGAGCTCTACTTGATTCCTGCCATCTGTCCCAGTTCTGTTGGCCACCATTAAAGCTGAATGCAGCACTGAGGCTGACACAGAGGCATCAATATTTCCAGTCTGCTCTTGAACTGGACCTGCAGGAAAGAGTCACTTAAATGCCTGCACACCCTCCAAATCAGGTAAACTCAGACTGTGATCAAGCAGCAAACATCCCAGGACAGACCAGAGTCTTGGTGAAAACATGGCCAGGAGGATAGGATATTTCTGATAAGAAACTCAGCTAGGACATGGTAGCTGCACTACCATGTAAGATGTTCAGTCTCTCTCTCAGCTACACCAGCTGGATGGTAAGATTGCAAAAGATACCCTCTCTGCTCTCACATTTGAAGCAGTGAAAAAGAAACCAACAAAAAAACAACCAAAAAACCAGAACTGAGGAAATGATCTGATGCCTGAAAGCCAAAAACATGCTCTGGCACATCACGAAAGGTCAGCTGCCACCAACAGCAGTGCAACCACAGGTGAGCAGAAACAGATCCCCCAGAGGGAAACATTGCAAAACCACAGCACCCCACACAACTGAGCAACACCTCCTTTGCAAGAAGATATTCAAGAGTCCTTCTTTTTAGAGAAACCCCCCAGAAGCTTCAAAATTCAGGAGTAAGATACAGTCAGCCTGGGACAAAGCAGTGCTACGATCCAGGGAGTCCCTGATGAGTAACCAGTTTTCACCCCACTGCTCAGGCACTCTTCATGACACCAGGGACTGCTGCCCCTTTCCCCAAAATGTACCAAAACTAGCTGGTCACCAGAGCTGGCCTCTCAGCCTGTCAGTCAGTGACTGCCATCAAAATGCACAGAGCCTCAGGGGAGGAAGGAGGGTAAGGCAGTCTCTGTGACCTTGGTGAATGTAACTGTGCATCGAAACTACACGAGAAGGCATTTTTAAATTTCTCTGGGTATGGAAGGGGCCTCAGGGCTTACTAGACACTACTCAAAAATTACTCACAGGTAACATCAAAACATTGTAAGAAACACCCTAAAATCTTTGCAGCACAATTTCTCCTGTGTTTGTTCTTAACAGAAAACAGCACTTTGAAGATGACATTATAAAATAAAAGGACTAGAAAGACAGGAAATTTATTCCACTGGAGATTTCAACCTTTTTTCTCATATTGTCCTAATGATTTCAGCCTTTTAGCCAGCACTGAAACACATGCCATTGACTGAAACCACTAGTGTACTGATAAATTCCTGACTGCATCCCCTTGTGTGAGCTGAACACTTGCACTTTTCCATCAAGGGTATCTACTGGGGACACCTGAACCATGGGAAAATCCCTTCAGCTCAGACCCCAAATCACTACAGCCCTGAAATCTGGCCAGGAGAGGAACAAGTACTGTCACTGTACTGTAAAACCTGCCATGCTTTTCTCATCTACGGCAAGCACTTCCTGTGAACAACAGGATTTTTCACCAGCAAGCTGAGAGCCTGAAGACAAAAAAGTCAGCAAGAGCAGAGCAGCAATTTAGACTGGAGCAGAAACATGCACTGCTGAATTCCCTGTCTCCCAAACTGTAAATCCAGGCACATCTGAATCTTTTCTGACATTACTTTTGATTAAAAAAATCACATTGTTTACTACAAGGACCATGACATGGTAATTTTGTTGAAGGGAGGCTGAGGATGGATTACTGGCAATACTTTGCACTCTCCACTTTGAAGATTTGCACATTTCTCAAGCATGTCAATTGGTGTAGTGGGTTTATATCCAATTATAGGCAGCAAATTCTTCCTCCTCTAGAAGGGATGGCAGTTTCTGCATCTCAAGATAAACATACACATACATGTGTCATGGGGAAATTCGCTTGGCCAGGCTGGCTATCCTGCTGTCTGGGATTAAGTCACACGTGCAGAAAAAGGTGGCTTTCTACTTTTAGAGTTACTTAGCAGTGCCAGTGAAAACCAGGGCCTTGTTGTTCCAGGAGTTACATGCCAATACATGGCCTGCTTATTCAAAATAATTAGCCCAAAGACACCGAGAGCTGCATTGCCCTCAGCAGCCACACTTTATAATCATTGCAGCACGACCAATTAGCCCAAGCAGAGGACTATGCTTGCAGATAATACTGCTCCAACAGCTTAGTTACCTAGTTTAGTAAATGACCCTTGATACTTCTAAACACAACTATGTTGTGAAATATTAAGTAAGAAATATATGTACTCAGAGGGTGGCAAGAGGCAGGCAGCTTGTATTATTTCAAGGTCTGTCACTGGAACAGCAGCCTGTTACCCCTACACAGACATCAACATTAATCTGAGCTTGCAAACAATAAAAACAAAAGAAAAAGAAAGCAATGCAGTGATGTTGATATGGCAAAGGTCGAATTCTGTAATCTGGCAAATGATCACAGTTTCCAACTCTTTGCAGTAAGGGGCCAAAATCCAGCCCTCGCTTTGGCCCCTGTGTTGTAGCTCAGCATCAAACCTTCCTTCAAACCACCTTGCAGTCAGTTCTTTCTGATTTCCTTCCCCGCCTTCTGATTTCCTCCACAGCCATCTCTGACACTTCCCTTGCACTTTTTCAGCTCTCAGATTTCCTCTGAGGACCAAGTGGCTCAAGGACAAGTTCCTTGTGCCCTACATTATGCTGCTAGGAGGGCTAAAAAGGCCTGCTTTCCAGACAACCTGTGGCAGTCAGATAAAAGCCCGGTTGAACCTTAGAGAAAACACTAAAACACCCCAGCAGGTTAGAGTGACACTGTCAAATTAAATGGATATAATTTATAAGATCTCCCTACTACCTTGACAGCAAATATCAACATCTGGAAGCACTTGCACCTTTCGTGTTCTGAGGAGATATAAAGTAGTGATTTAGCTTAAATGGTTAACATGTTATAAACCATTTAACAGCTACAAGTTGTTTGTCCAATGAGCTGAAAAACACCCCCAAACCCCAAGACTGAAACAGACTCTTTGCAGGAAATAGCTGTACGTGTTTCGAGGCCCTTTTTTTTTAACCCACTTTCATGGCCCTCCTGTAAAGCAAATATCATTTACTACTAATCCTACAGAAAGAGCCTGAAGTGTTTTTCCTCTCCCTCTCTGCAAAAGGCTGCCTTGTTTGTGCCTCTCCCGTGTAACAAACAAGAAGATAAATGAGACATTTATGCCAAAGTAATAATTCTAAATCTGTTACTTTGACCTCTGAGCCAAACCTTCTGCATGACATGCCTCTGGCTCAGATAAAACAGTACATTTTTTCCCTGCCAACTGGACCCTGTAACGTGTGCTCAGCTCTGTTCAACAAATCGCTCTGCCCTTTATCTCTGAACACGTGTGGATCGGGAAGCAGAGGGTGCAGGAAATTTGGCACTATGAGGTATCGCCCCTTCCACAGCCCCTTGCTTCTCAGGCCCTCTTGATTTTCTCTGTCAGGGAAAGCAGTACACGTTTGGACACAGACCCAGCTATGAGCAAAATTAGAAATCCCTGCTAAAATGAAAACAGCAGGACGGTGGTTATAAATATCTGGAGGACAATATGCTTTACCTTAATAGGTAATTTTGTATATTTTATTTATTGGAGTAGAGGATAGTCAGTGTTCCACTGGAGCAGAAATTTTAGGATTGAAATCACGAGCAACCTTGACTTCTCAAAGTCAAGTCTTGTACTGGATGGTGTCCAAGATGAACTCCACTTGACCTTAAAAGCACTACTTACTTTTCAGCTAGAAACCAGAGTTTCCGCTAGACAGGCAACACCATCCAAACAAATGCTTATTTTTCTGGCAGATAAAATGTCTCATTGCATTCACTACAGCAACACAGATGACAGAAAACCTGCAGAGGAGCATGTGTTCTCTCTGGGTCAATGACAGAGCTGTATGTAGAAGCTGATGGTTTGTGGGACTGGGAAGTGACTCCAGTCTGCGAAAGGGGGGATTCCCCTCGGGTACATTTCCTCCCTGAGCACAGGGCAGGACAGAATGTACTACCCCAGGCACCATGAGTCAGGCAGTCACAACGCAAAGAGGTTTGATGAATCAGAACGTGAGCACAACCACAAGCCAGGCGGCAAAGCGAGGGGTGGCTGAGCACAGGGGCAGCGCAGGAAACCACCCCCGGCTCTGGAGGGTTTCTTGCAAGCCCTGCTGCCCATAGAGGTGTCTGCACACGAGGAAAACACCACTACTGGGGGGATCTCCCTCTGGTGACACCCTTCTTGGAGTGCTGGGAATCCCACACACCCTCCTCTCCATCCATCCATGCCATCCTGCTGGTTGCCGCTGCCTCCAGTTTCCACCGTCACTGCCACAGTGGGAAGGACTGGAGTTTTCCTGACTGACTACTCTCCTGCACGTAACAAGCTGAATTAGGCTCTCACTTATCCTCCCATGACTCCCCTTTTTTATTGTGTATTGGAATGCAGTATTTTCTACTCAGAGAAATGTTATTATTGATCCATCTCTCCCTTTCTCCGCTTGCCCCCTCCCTTTTTTCCTAGCTTTATTTTTTACTTTTACTTTCCATTTGAAACCCTTTGCCCCAACACATCTACTCAGCACATTTCTCAGTTGCACACTGGGTAAGAGAGAAACTGGGCTTCACTTTGTTCACCTTACCTTCTTTCCACCTTTCTAAGTCTCACCTGACATCCACACCTTTTCGTCTTGCACTGGAAACCTTAAACCCTAAAAGGGTTGACTTTTAGAATAAGCAGCAAACAGCTGTTCTTTCAAACCTCACCAACCTACCTCATTAGAAATGGGATTGAGCTAATTTTTAACCAAACACAGATCAACATACACAGAAGTAACCATGGATACCTCTGCAACCACAAGTACCTTTCTAATACTGGTCTCCAAATAGAGATTGTAAAATTGATTTCAAAAGAAGGACTGAATGTGTTTCTTCCTAAAGCAGTAGTTGCACAGCAGTAATTTTAGAAATTTAAGACAGCTCGAACCTGCTGCTGGATTATTTTTAACAAGAGCTTTGGGTGCAAGAGCAGTTCAGAGGCATCCCCGCCACAGAGGCGAGAGGTCCCTGAAGCAAAGCCCTGGCTGCAGCCAGGAACCCTCTCCATGGGAGAAGATTAATTAATTATTTTGTATTAATTTGTAAGAGAGAAGAGTGAGCTGCTGACTTCTGAGCCTTTAGGGAAGTGCTGCTACATGCAAAGACCACTTTTCCTTCTCAATTTTCCCATTTTTGGTCAGATGATGATGAAGTGCTATACTGCAAACATAGGTGAGGCAGGGCAGCTGGTGTTGGACAGCTGGGAAATGAGCATAGTTCAAGGTTCAGCTATTATTAAAAAGCATACACATCTTTCTATATTTATTCCCAGTTTACAGCTCCAAATAAAACACATGCAGTCCTGATGAGTTTACAACTCTAAATACAACTCAGGAGAAAAACCCTAAGCCTCATCTGGGAAAACCAAACTCATATATACAAAAGCAGCAGAAGATTATTTTTTTTCTGCCACCACATACACAGCTACATTTGTAAAAATATGCTACTAGCACTGGAGTTAAACATAATAAAATAGAAGAAACACTCTCTTACAAACAGAGCCACAATTTAATATCATGTGGCTTGTTTCTCACCCGAGCTCCAGTATGGACCTCTGGAAAAGCTGCTTAGGAGGACCCATACATTGCAGCACACTGTATGCTCCAGCAAGCTTCAGATGTGGGTCTGACAAGCAGCAGGGAGCTCAGCAGGGCCAGCTGAACTATTCTCTCTGTTTCTTGGGTAGATTTCACAGGGCTCCCAGCCTGATACCTCTGCACAATAACCTTCCCTGGGGTCCTCAGACTGAAAGGCCAGAATGGCTGTGAATTGTGAGGAGACAAAAAAACCCTCTACTTGCTAGCTAAGGCATGTTCACTGCCACTTTGAAAAAATACTCATGTAAGTAAAAAAAAAATGGCTATAACTGAACGGCAGAGGAATGAAAACAACCAGGAAGAAGCTTGGCACAATCCAAGAGACCTTTTCTACGTGCCTTGCAACAATCCATTCCAAAACAAACAGCAACCAGCACCACCAAAACACACAGTTGTGGCAGACTTCAGCTGGCAGATAATTCAATAACCACCTTCTTTTTCTTGCCCTCTTTACACCAGGAAAATGTTAAGCCCAAAGAGTTATCTCCAGGCCCTGGCACCAGTGGCAGGCCAGGTAGAGAGTACTCACTGCAGGCTCCACAGGTGAAGCAGCTGTCATGGTAGAGGTTGCCCATGGCCTGGCAAGCCTGGTTTGCTCCATACACACCCTTGTTGCACTTCACACAGGTGCCTGGAAAAGAGAGAGGGAGATGGAGGTCAGAAGTGGGACCTGAGAGGTTGTCTGGGGTCACTGGTTGAGCGACAACACACGCAGTTCATCATGGTGGCTTGACAGCTTAGGACTATGCAGTTCACTGAAGCCACAAGATGTAGGTGACATCAGTGTCATCTGCCCTGAGAGACACTGTTAACAGTGGTCATGATGGTCATCAAACCTCCACGGTGAAAGACTCTTGCAAAAAAACAAACTGCACAACAACAGCCCTATCTGGCTAGAGAGACACCTCCTTCTTACTCCCATCCATCCCTGAAACCTTTATATACATCTAAACCTGCTTAGGCACCCTCACAAAAGCCTGGGGAAGTGGTAAGTAAGTAAGCGGTGCTCAGAGCTGTTCACAGACCAATGGTTTCTGCTACTTACTGTATAAGATGAGCTTGTTGGTTGCAACTGATGTGAGGAAAACACACCTCTTCACTTAGCTCCTTTAAATCATCCATTTCAGCCCCCAGTCGTGTCTGCTGAAAGCCCTAAGGAATTCCCACAGCAACAGAGCTGGACTACATGACATCTCTCTCCCCCCTCTGTCGGTCACACAGGGACTATCTACAGACCACCTGTCTATAGACATTCCTCTCACCTCTTGCAGGACAAGACAAGAAAAAAAGTCAGTTTTCAGGAGAGGGTACGTGCTGGTGGCAGCAGCCAAGTAGGGCTGACTCTAGGTGGACCATGGGGCAAAGGAGAGCCAAGGAAAGCACACACAGTCAACTTCTGGCTATGAACTGTCCCAGGTGCAAGCCCAAGCTGTTCCTCACACCCTCACTTTCCTGCCACCACCACTGCCTGAAGACCAGGGTCAGCTCTGGAGCTCCAAAGGAGGGAGAAGACAACTGCACTCAGCTGTTCAGCTCTGTCTCAAACCAGGACAGCCAAGGACATGTCCACCAGCACCCACCCTGCTGTGGGGCTCCAACCAGATACCTGAGCTGGGCAGAGAAGATTTGCAGGATGAGGAATGACACCACATGAGGAAGACTCTGGGACCCTCCAGGCCTGCCTGTGGGGGCTGGGGATAGCAGCAATGGGGCAGACATGCAGTAGGGGGGGTGGGGAGAGAATGCAGGGAGAAGACTTTAGCACTGCAAGTTTTAAAGGTTCTGATGTGTTCACCTAGGACCTCTCAAATCTCACCACATTTCCATGTAAAACTATCTTGATAACAGAGTAAGAAGTGCCAACTGAGTTTCATGCCCTCTGTGCTAGAAGGATCTGCTCCCTCCACCTTGCAGGGAAAAATGCAGCAAAGCCACCCAAAACCACTATTACAGGCTGGGGAGAGAAAGTCATTTCCCAAGGAAAATGACACATCAAGCCACTTTACTTGCTTCAGGCATTACCCTGTGATTGCAACAGACCATTTTTAAAGCAGCATCACTCTTTAACCACCTCTAAATTAGAAACTTTAATTCATGTTTAAGCAAATAAACACGAATCTACCCAAAAGGGGCAGTGTGAAGGAAAAACAGATGATGTGTTTCATGATGACTCTGACATGACTTCACCCCCAGGTCTCTCTCCTTGCACCACTGCTCAGTCCCATTCACCCTGACTCTTAAAATCCCTGGGGCAAGGGACTGTCCATCACATCTTGCTCCTACTGCCCCCAGAGGACAGACGGCACCATCTCGCTGGAGATCCTTAGTTATGCTGTGGTTAACAAACCTTCGCTTCTTCTGGGGCACCACGAGCTCCAGAGTAATTGGAAAGGTCTGGAGGAAGTCAGGAGGAAACCCAACATGCTTACGACAGTGCTGCAAAGCAACTCCCAACTCTGGCAGCACCGCGCTGGCTCGTCCAGGGTGGGTAACAATTTCTTCCTGCAGCTCGTGGCTGCAGCCATCAGTTTTCACACCATGGGGGTAAAAGCCCCCAGGAGCCCTTTGCAGCAGCATACACACGGCTGCTGGAAAGCAGACTCCTGATCTTCACCCAGATTCTCCCAGCCCTCTGAGTGCATTCAACCAGCACGCTGAAGGCTGTCCTAGTGCTCTGCCAAGCCCCGCTGCACTTAGAGCCAGAGTCCAAACTGACACAGACCTGCACAGAAGGCTGCAGAGAATAATTAGTTACTTCGTTTTGCCCAAACCCGACCCGAACTGAAACGCCAGCTTGGCACCAAGCGAGCAAAACTTGCTGGGTCCTTTTGAGGTTTACCTCATTTACTGAAAGGAATATTTTAAGGAAGCAAAAGATAAACCATGCAGGCATTAAAAAAGATTGAAAGGAAAAGACAAGGCAAAGATAAGAAAATTTTGCTCTTCAGATGGATGTGCCCTCCCAGGAATGCACACATTCAGCAGCAGCCTGAGCTTTTGTGCAATGATCTGACACAAGAGCTAACGACTCAAAATTCCCTCCTGACTACAGCAATGCTGAGCAGAAAGCTGAGAGCAGAAAACCTGCCAATTTTCCACGACACCCACCGAGCTTTCCACAGAACCAACGTATTTATTGCCCTGCAAGGGTTGCATTTTCCCCTCCTCTGTGCCAATGAGTGGCTGCTCCAGAAAAACTCAGCAGTGTGCTCCGATTTCCTGCTTTCCACAAAGCACCCAGGTGATGCTGACTTTAGGTGAGCAGCAAGAAGGAGCAGGAGGCAGAAGGCACAGCAGCTGAGTGCAGGCACAGTGCCCAGCAAAGATGCTGGCAGGAACAAGCCACTATGAAATTACACTAATGAAAACCCCATGGAGGGGCAGAAATTGCCTCTGCTGTCTCCTGTTCATCCCATTAGACTTCAGAGCGTTGGCACTGCCCCTGTGGGCTCCCCAGTGGGACAGATGACAGTCCAGACAGATCCCGTGGGAGCTGCCCAGGCTCCCATATCCATATCCAAACCTTACTCCACCTCCCAACCCCAGACCAACCCCACCATCCCTCCTCCCCTTCAGTACATGCTCCATTTCATCCCCTGATTAACTCTTTTACCCACTTCTTTAAATATTCAGCCCCCTAAAACATGAAGAATAAAGTCAGACAACTAAAGGGCCTTTAAAATTAATCAACAGTGTTGTCTGTAAAAACTATAATGTGATGAATTACCCAACCATGTAGTAACCAGCCATGCTATAAATATTCACACATGTCCCATGCCAAGATAGACAATTGAAAAATGGCATTATGGCACATCTGTGTCTACTTTATGTTCTTGCATGTATCTGCTAAATCTTATTAGAAAGCCTATTAAATCTCAGTAGCAAGCAGAATTGCTCTATAAATAAGTCTTTGCTTTTTCCAGATATAATGTTCTCAAGTACTTAAAGCAACATACTTGAACCTTCATCTCCGATTCTCAGCACACGTGGCCCAAAAGGGAAAAAGAAAAGTAATTTTTAGAGATTTTTTCATTTCCTTTTGTCTTTTTTTTTTTCCTTACCATTCACTCCTGCTGTCACAATGATCCTGATTTTTTGGCTTGGTCTGTGCAAGGGAAAAAGCAATACCTGTTGCTGATGGCAGCCAGTGGCTGAGCAACGTGTATGCAAAGCCAGCCTGCTGGAAAGCAGCGCCAGCAGGGGCCACCTCCCACCCCATCCCACTGCCCAACAGGCTGTGTGCCCTGCTCCACGCCAGCTCCAGCAGCTATTTCCCAAAACAGTGCTGAGTGTGCTTTCTGCCAGCCAGGGCGTAGTGTTGAAATGTCAGCAGCATCAGTCCAGCCCCACATGCCTCTGACACCAGTCAGCGATTCCGGGTAGTTTTCTTGGCATGGAGCAGCTTTTAGCAAAAAACTTCTGTCCTCAGCTCGAAGCAGAGGGATCTGGAGTAGCCACAGCTCAGAAAGATACCTGATTCCTGCACTTGGTAACTTTGCCACACGTAACAAGAGTTTATGCAAGAGCCAATTCGAGCAGATATCCCCTCGAAATCACAGGTTTTAACTTCAGACAACGTTACTAAGAAGCAATGAAAGGTTTCTCTTTTACCACCGGGATGACCAACCCGGAGCACCACACATGCACAGCCCCAGTAAATTCAAGCCCGAGTGCACAGGCAGAACAGTAGCCAGATTTGGTGAGGGAAAGGGATGGAAATTGCTGATTTCGGTTCAATTTCTGCCGGCAGGGCAGCCGGGCCGGGCCAACAAAGAAACCTCTGTTCCCTTTTGCATCACGCAGCAAGCGAGCGCCGGCGCTGCGTGTCAGAACAAAGGGACCTTTGGGGCAGCGCTGGGGCTGAAAACATGCCCTGTAAGCCTCTTCCCAGCACTTCCCATGCTCCCATCTCAGCACTGCAAACCAGGAGGGCTGTCACCAGGAGCAGCCTCGGCTCACGAGACCAAGCAAGTTCGGTGCAGACCTCACGGGCTGTCAGAATTGAAAGCGACCCCGGTGTTCAGGCTGAAATGTCAGTCCCACCCTCAAAGTTCAACAAGTGCATTTCCATTTGCCACCAGGCTCAAAGCTGCTGGGGACATTCCCTCCAAGCGTTGCTATTCCACACTCACCAGAAGGAGCTCAGTTACTTACAATATCCCATCCACTAAAAATCCAGCATAAGCCATGATGAACAGCAGCATTTTCTGGGGCTGGTTGGTATGATTTATTTCCACATGCCAGACAACAACTGATCTACAGACCAAGAGCACAGTTGTGGGTTTTTCCAGCAGAAGCCCTCTTTTTTTCAGCTGCATCTCCTTCTCAGCAACACCCTGTAGAGCCAAGCTTTGCTCCACGTGCTCCTGGTTGGGTTTACTAAGATTGCTGTTTTGCTGTTTCATTTTGAAGGGCCAAACACAATGGTGTGCTGCTTCAGTGGCGAGATTTCCTTGCCAGGTCAGTTTCGTCCCAGATCAGAGGAATGCAGCTGCAGGATGATTGTGCTGGTGTGGGTTTGAATATGTGGCTAATCCAGAAACAGCACTTGGAGGAGTCTGTCCTACCCCTTGCATATAGTCCATGCAAGCTACATTTCCATGATCAGACTGACTCTTCTCCATCAGATGTAACTGCTTTGTGCCCCCTCCTTACAGCACACTGGATTTAAGCTGAAGAACCCCCAGATGTATTTAGAACTCCCCCAAAGACTTTGCACATAAATACCTCTGCTTTCATCCTTCGTATCTGTCCACACACATGCACAGCTAATCCAGAAGCAGACTCTGATGCCTCTTGGCAGAAGTTTTACCTTCACAGAGGTCCTCACTGTTAGAGAATGCTGCTCTGATACTCTGACAGGGAGGACTCTGTGAAGATACAGCTTCTGCACTTCCAACCCACCTATTTATCCCAGGAGAATCAAACCCTCCACTTGCACACATGTTCAAAGACTGTCTGCTGATAAAAGCCTTCACCCTGTCATACACAATGTGATGCTCAGTTCTCCTGCTTTATTTCAGAACTTCTCCAGAACCTGCACTCACCTCCCTGTGGCTCACCAAGTCATTTCTGCATCAAAGTCTGAATTACACATATTGCATGCCTTGTTATCCACTACTGTGCAATTGCTTTTGCTGTAGAGGTGATGTCAAGATCTGGAGGCCCAGGTGAGAATCCCATCAGTTCAGATTTGTTCATCTGCTAGTGACTGGGTGGTCACTCAGTGGTAGCAAGGATGTATAGATACTCTCCACCCAAAGAACCACAGAGTTGATAAACACCATTTTTCTGTACTTTTTCATGCCATGGTCTTGATCCCTGACCTTGCTGCAGACCTTCATGAACACGCTGCCAGCAAAGGACAAAAATGCCATCAAACTCACGTCAGTAACATTTTAAGTACCTTACAGTGACGTCAGAGATTATGATAACTCCAGTGCCACATGAATGAGGGTCCTTATTTCTTTCAGTTCCCACAGCCACAGAATCCTGGCTGAGAAGACTGATTGCTTCTCTGCCTCGACTCCTTCCTTCTTCTATCCTTTTGGTAGATTTTTCCTTAGCTTGCAAATCCAGCTGAGCTCCCAAGAGGAAGGGAGGAGAAGCGCATACTGCTGTAATCTTGAAGGACCATATTCCAGGCCAATGCTTATTTGCTTGGTTCCTTGCAGTGAGATAAGCTTTGCAATCCGCACACACCCACTAGTCCAAGTCCTGTGATCCTTCCAGCTTTCCTGGTTCCACTGTCTCACTCTGCCTCCCCCTCCTCTCTCTGCTGCAGGCAGCCATCTCCTTCCAGTTCTGGTACCCTCCCAGGAGCCTGTAGTGAGGGATGCCTCTGCTCATTCCCAGTGGAAAGGACGCCATTATCATCACCCATCACATACAAAACAGACTCGGAGGAAATTTCATTTTAACCAGAAATTCTCCACTTGCCAGCCCCCGAAGGGACCCCCGTTGCAGCCGAAGTGCCCCGGTGCAGCACGGCCAGCAGGGCTCTGTGAAGTCCGTGGGTGTGTCAAGCGAGCTGCAGTTTCACAGTGCTGAATCACCAACACCCTGGAAGAGCACCGCTGGCCTTTGAGCTGCTCACACCCCTTCAGAAGTGCTGGGCTTCCAGGTCTCCACAGGGTTCAGTGGGTCAGCTAATGCTCTGCTTCTGCCAAAGCGGGAAAAACACCCTGCAGACTTTGCTATGAGATCTTCTCTGCCCGACTGCTGCGAAGCATCCCAGCTTTTCACTGCAAAGCAAGTTGCCTGGAGCCCTCCTAAAGCGCCCACCGCTTATCACTTCTGCTGTAAGTAACAAGGAAGCCAGAATTCAACAGCTAACAAATATTTATAACAAGAAAACTATTCATACAAATGGTTTTGAAAAAAGCTCTTGGTAAGGGTGTAGATAATCCCCATCAGGTGGAGATTTCCATCTAGCCACACGAAATAGGCGTTGATAAAAATGTGATGCAACATGTTACACCTCTAAAAGCATCCATCTGTGCCTGCAGACTGAGGAACTGCATGGTATGACAGGCTCTGCCAAAACAATAGTCAAACCTCCCTGCAGACCCTGGCACACCTCAGCCAGGCCTCTCCTCTACCAAGTCACTTCCAGGCAGTATAGGCAGATGCTTGGTTTGGTTGTGTGTGTCTGCCTCTCACCTGAAAACTCACCCAGCACCAGTCCTTGGGATGGTGACTCTTTGCCTAACTAAACATCTGAGTGGTGCTAGTGGAGGTGTAGCAACTCCACCATTTGCTCCTATGTAATTAATCTTCTGTTTCACCAAGGAAAGGTGAAGGCCACTTCTCCCAAAGTAACACTATGGAAAATCAGTGGGATTCAGGCACCTCACTCCTGTATGTTCCCTGAAAACAGTACACCAGAAACCTGAATAAATCCTAAGCTGCTTTCCAGCAACACCTCCCAGAGACACGGGGCCCCTTCCCTGCCTGGGAACCAGCCTCTCCAGGGAGCAATGCCAGATTTTCCCTCCCCAAGCTTAAGACTTGGATGATACCTGAGACTCCCTATGTCCTCCTTGACAGCCCACATAAATCAACTCAGCACTTCAAAAGCCCTCTTGGAGAACCCAAATTCCTCCAGAGACACGTGCAGCCTATGCAGCTCACACATAGGTCACTACTATAAAAAAAAAAGGAAAAAAAAAAGAGAGAATTCTTGGCCTTGTTTGCTTCTTTCCTTTCACTTATTACACATAGTCTGAGCAGACAAAAGCATTTTGCACAGCAAGCTGGTGCTGACAGATAACCAGGCTGCTACTTCTCAGCAGAGCATCTTACCTGTATTATGCCAAGGCCCTGGGCTATCCTTTCCCAGGTTTTCATTTACAAACACACATTTTCACATGGTGTAGGAAAGAGCAGCTCCTTTACTGTGACCAGAATGAATTGTTCATTATAAATATCTGGTCCTGACTGAGACAGGCTGAAGGACTGTATGTTAACATGACAGGCAGACCCATCTTCATAAAAATGCCTTTGCTACAAAAGCAGCACACAAAAGTAGGAGAAGTGAAAACATTTTTGATAAAATACTTCAGTCATTTGCACTTCAGTCCTGGTTTCATTTCCCAGCTCCAATGGGCTGCAAAAGGTTTCCCTTCACTGAGGGGAAAGTCTGCAACAAAACCAACTATTGATCCTTTTTATCACTGTTGCATAAAAGTGTTTGTTTTCCATCCTAAAGTTTGGTAGCTTGAGGGTAGGGCATAGCAAAAATAGATTCAGAAGAGCAGCTGGGCCCTTTATTCCTGCAAAGCAACTAAGGTAACTGCAAAAAATGAAAATAAAAGTGAGAAAGAGAGTGGGAGGAGGAAGCCCAGAGTTAAAACACCTCGGCACTTGCCCCTTCCTGTTCCTTGGTCCTCCGCAGGGCAGATGTGCTGAGACTTCTCTCACAGAGCTGCAGCTCCACAAAACTTTACTTCTTACTCTGCCATGACTGCATAGTTGCTTTTTTCCCCTCTCCCTCCCTCCCTTTCCTCCTTCCCGAATTTCTCAGACACTGCATCCTGGTGCAAACACCTCCGTGGGGATCAGGCAGCCCCCACCTCTCCTCCCTCCCTGGGGGTAACTTAGCTGCCTGCCAGGCCACACTCTCCGTGCTGACAGAATTTTCACTGTAAGATTCCCACAGGACAAAAGCCCCGCCCAGCCTCTAACCCCTATTTTGTGACAAAACCGTACCAATAGTCTAACCCCTGCCTCCTCACGACATCCCCGTGCGGTTTGGATGCGGTACATCCAGCCAGGTTACCCGCACGCAGCGGGCTCTGTCGGAGAGAGATCCCTGACGCCTCTCCAGGGGAGCCGGACGCCTCCTCCAGGAAAGCATTCCCACTTTAGAGCATCCCCTCCCACGGGACGGCTGTGCCAGCCCCATCTCCAGCTCCCTGTCACGGCACCCAGCCCCAGCCCGGCACAAGGCTCCTTCAGCCCATTCAAACCACAAAGTGCCAAAAGCACAGCAACTCGGCACATCTCTGTTCTGCCACAGGATAAAACCGCGCTTGCCCTGCCACACGGCTGAATCCAGCCGCAGAGACTAGGACAAAACCCCGGCGCAGCCCCCTGGGGGCAAGTACCCCCTCCTGATGCCAAGACACGCGTTTTGTTACACGATCTGCAGCTGGGCACCCCAGCTACATCCCCAAAGCTTGGTGTGAAGCCACTGTGTGGCTCAGGCCACCGCTGAGCCACCCTGTGTAACACCACCTGTGCAGCCTGAGATGCAGACCTTTCCTCGGCACCAGGCTGGAGAGTTTAGTCTGTCCCTGCTTCTACCTCTGTGACTGCAGGTCTAAAATCTTCAGGAAAATCCCTCCCGCTGTTTGTTAAGTTAACCGCGGAGTTCTCAGCCTTCCCAGACACTCTGGGTTTCCCTCTCCCAAAAGCTGGGCTGTTTTATCTGCTGTTAAGTTGTAAAGCAGCACAGCAGGGAAAGGAAACGCTGAATTTGCCCCTGACCTTCTGCCACCCTGGGGTAGCAAATCAGTTTAATCCACCGGGACATTTAATATTCTCATTGGGAGATCCCCGTGTGCAAGCAGTCCCTTTTCACTGCCAAGTGCCAGCGATAACCTCTGGCGGTGGGCTGGGCTCCTCGCAGAGATTCAGGGCAGAATGTGCCTCTCCCCCCCTGCTTTTCTGCCACCCTCAGGACGCACCAACCCCTTCACTGCTGATGGGAACCAGCACCTGGGGGCAGGGGGGAAATCCTGGCACCTTTGGGATACCACCACCCTTCCCCTTCCCAGGCAACTCCTCTCGAAGAGATGCCGCAGGCACACCCCCGGCAGCCGGCTCAGCGAGGGGGTGGGTGCCAGCACGCCTGCCCCCCGGGCTCCCTGCCCTTCTCCACGGCTGCGGGCACAGCTCCCCCGCACCGCTGCCATCCCGCCCACGCGTGCCCGGGCCGCATCCTTTCCACACACGGAGAAACAGGGGTGCTGTCAAGAAAAGTTAAGCGTCTCCCTGCCGGCAGTGAAGAGTACTTCAAAACAGCGCTGCACCAGCTTCTTTTCAGCACTGCCCTTCCCCAGAGATGCTAAGCCACCTTTGCTTTGGAATTAAAGAGGCAGGCTTCCAGAAAAAGGCGTTGCAGGGGGAAGAGCGTC
>VXBX01005244.1:8442-96799 GCA_013400415.1 Scytalopus superciliaris | reverse complement strand
CGTTCACCGCGCCCGCCAGCCCCTCCTGCTGCTGCTGCTGCTGCTGCTGGAGGTGGATCTTGGCCATCTTGGTGGCGAACACCCGCCGCGTCTCCTCGAACTCGGGGTTGTTGCCCGCGGCTCTGTCCACCCGAAACAGCCCGTCCTTGGAGGCCTCGTACATGTTGAGGTCCTCGATGAACTTGCTGGCCTCCACACCCAGGTCGTCGTACTTATCCATGCTGCCCGGCTTTCGCGGGATGGCTCCCTCGCCTTCCTCCCTCCTCCTCCTCCCGCTTCCCGCCGGGATCGGGGCAGCNTGGCCACCAACGGGGGCGTGTCCATCAAGGGGCGTGGTCACAATGTGGGGCGTGGTCGGCGGCCGAGGACGGCCCGATGACGTCACGCCGGGCTCCGACTACGTCACGCGGATCCCGGCCGCGCTGGGAAAGGGCGCTTGGAAAGGTTTAGGGGCGCCGGTGGCCTCCCTCCTGCCGGAGAAAGCCCCTGTGAAAAGGCACAGCCGCCCGTCGTGAATAAAAACCAGTCCCCGCTCCACCCATGAGGAACAGTGAGGGAAAATCTCACTATCGGAGCAATTATTGGGAATATAGTAGGATACTGTATGAATTTTCCTAATACAGACTCACATGCTATGCTGGATAGTCATGCCGAAGTCAGCACACCTAAACCCTGGACCACTGCCACTAACCCGAACAATAAAGGGTACCCCTGGATGCCCAGGGTAACACTGGCATTCCAGCTCTGCTGACACCTTTGGGAACCCCCCACACCATTATCCAGCATCACAGACACACAGCTGCAGCAAGACCGGCTCCAGGGGCATTTAGATCAGGAAACAGGCAGATGGATCATGAAGTACATAAAACTGTGGTTGCTTTGGAATACAGTGGCATAGTTTGCTTAGGGATGGGTCAAATCCTACTGTTCCTGAATAATTGAAAGGTATAAGAACAGTGTGTAAAACTGCATTCAGAGTGCCCCAGTGTGATCAGGCACATCAGGCACGTGATTAAAGAGATGCTACACTCTGCATCCCAGACTCCCTTCACCATCAGCATGGGCCACCTGCAAAATTTCTGTGGCAAAACCCAGCTGGGGGTGCTGGGGAACTGCTGGGCTCGGGGCAGAGGCTGGTTTGCAGGGAGCTGTGGTACCTCTAACTAAATCCACTGGTGCAGTTGATCCTACGGGCCCAGGCACGTGTCCTGCATTCCCAGAACTTGTTATTGTAGTTCTGCCCCAGGCTCCAGCAGGCAGGGCCAAATGTTAAGGAATGTGGAAATTCGCCGCCTGTAATTATCGTGAATTGGGCTGTGACCAAAACATGTCAGAAATAAAACAAAAATCCCCTCCCCTCTTTACCAGTTCCCTTACAAAAGCAGTCCTGAGTGACTGAGGCCAAATCTAAAATATCCTGACGCTTCCAGTGAGTTTTGGCCCGATGTGCTTAAAATTCATGGCACTGTGAGCCCCTGGAAAAGGTGCTTGTCTTCTTTCAAAGCAACCTGTGAATCAGTTTGGTGCCTCCAAAGAGGCTCCAAGAGGCTGGAGGGCTGTCCCTGCAGCAATGGCCTTGGGCTGGAGTTTGAGCTGGCAGTCTGATAAACTTTGGACTCATGAAAATTAGCCCAGCCATAGCACAGGGTTAGATAAGGGGGTTTATGGTTTCTGGGGAAGACAGGCAGATGGGAATCAGGGCACAGGGCAAAGCACAGTGGTGAAGCTCTTCTAGTCCCTAGGACCTGGAGAAGGGGGACCTCGGAACATGTTGCCACTAACCACAGCCTGCCACTTTTTTAAGGGATTGATGGTGTTGGAGCTTTTCACAATATCAGGAAAACATCCCATCTATCAAGAAATCCCATGATCAAACCTTTGCAGGCCTTCCTCTGCTCTGGGGGTGAGGGGAGGAGGGGTGTCACAGCTCCCTCAGGCTGATCCCCACAAGCCCTGGGTCACTTTGGGAGAAGCTGGGTGCCTGGGGGCTAGACCTTGCTTTGCACAAGTCCCAGCAGACCAGGAGGGTTCAGCCTTCATCTGCACGTCTGTCATGCAAAGCACAGCAAGCCCCTGGCTGTGGCAGGGCCCTCTTGGCTGGAGTGGAAAGAGTTTGCCTCCCATTTTTGTGGCTGGGAGAGGCCAAGGTGGGCCTCATCAGCTCTTTCATGCCAGGCATATGTAGGCTCAGGCCACCAGCTACCAGGAGTGAGAGTGGGACTTTTGTGGGACTCGACCAAGTTCAAGGATAAGCTCAGCTGGGGCAGTGAAAGCCAAAACAGTTTCGGTGTCTAAAGAGCATCCTCAGAAAGGTCTAGTTCAAGTCTAGTTTTGCAGCATCCTGGGCTGATGAGGAGAACCACAGAAGAGTGCTGAGATGTGGGATACCGCCTCCTCATTGCTGCTTAGCTGAGATGTTCAGTTTTCAGTATGACTGCTTTCATATCAAATGGGGAGGGTCCAAATCTAAAACAATAAGCAACAACGTCTGTACTGAACCATGGACTGCTTGAGTCCGTATTTGTATGGAGCATGGCAGAAAGGAAACAGAGCAAGAGGTAGGTAAGGATGGGAGTGTGAGTCCCACCACTGCTTTACTCACCGGAGGAGTCTGCAACCTTAGTGGGCACAGAGCGATTGAAAAGGAAGTTACACAGCACTCCTGCACCTTCTTGCATCCTTCTCACCATAGGATGTAAAGTTAATCAAAGAGAGGCCCGCTCCTATCCAGCATGTCAGAGACTCAGACTTGTGTCTGTTGGAATTTTTTCTTCAAACACACTGAGATGGGGCTCTTCATCCCTCTAGGAAACAAACCGTTTGGTGGAACAGCAGTGTTGGGGAATAGATTTCAGATTTCAACAAACAAGCCAAGGAAGAATCTGTAACTGCCCCCAGATCATGGGGGTTTTCTTCTGACTTTCCTTTTTAAGGGTGATGCATACATTTTCTGCCATTACTTTCTATCCAACATCTCTGAGCCCTTCCACAGTCCCACCCACAGGAGCTCACCGTCCTGGGGCGGGAGGGAGCGGGGCAAGCAGTCTTCTTGCCCAACAGCCGCTCTGGATGCTGCTGACCTTCACCAGCTCTGCAGAGTCCATTTCCTTCCCCTGCCAAAGGATCAGCTCAGCTGTGTGCAGAACAATGCCCGCCCGTGGAAGAGGCTGCCGAAGCTCTCTGTGCAGGGAACAGCCGCGCCGGGCTTGGCCTCCTTCCAGGCTCCGCGTGCATGAGCAGGCACTGCGATGGCAAAGCGCCTTCCGAGGGGGATCCCAGCCAAGCAATTCAAAGGCATTTTGGTGCTGAATTCGCAACGCTTTCAGTGAACGTCAGGCAGCAAAATAACTTTGAAGTTTCATGCTCGGATTTATTCTTTCTGTGAGATTTGGGCTAGAGCTGTTCCCAAGTGAGCAGATGATTAACTTGAACTTTCTAGTAGACTGGAGATGTAATACTACACTGACTTGCAGACCCTTCTGCTGTGATTAGATATGGTCGTGCATTTTTATACTTCCTGCAACTTTTACAGCCCGTGCCCATTAGGAAATTAAGGGGTCAGCTATTGCTGTTGTAGCACAGGACCAAAATCTACGTGCCAGTTTGAATTAACTTATTCAAACTGCTATCCCTTGAAGAAAAAAAAACAAAAAAACAACCCCACAACATTGCCCATTTAATCTGTTTTTGTTCCTGTGGGCAAGGCTTACACACTGCGTTTACTCTTGCTAAATAACGCTGACAACTTGTAACTCAGCCCCACTCCACGTGGCAATCGCAGCTGCCCGTGGGGTGGAGGGGCTGTGGGGAGAAGCAGTCCCGAGTGGTGCTCCCAGATTTCAGCCCCGCCTCAGCGGGAGTGCTGGGCACATGAGCACAGCCTTGTGCTGGGGCGGTGCAGGCTGGGGCAGAGCACTGCCTGCCCGGGGAAAGAGGGAAGCTGTGACAGAGAGCAGCGAGGGGATCATCTGCCTTTATTTCTTGCTGCCACGTTGGGCTCTGAACTCACATCGCAGAGAGATGGAGAAAATGTGGAGAAATCCCTGCCCCCCCGGATCATTTTTCTGTGAGAAAACCCTCCCAGATTTTAAAGCATGACAACAGCCCGGGGCTGTATAGTTTATAGAAAAACATGATTAGGAGGTGTCTGGGTGCCAATTTATACCCACACCTCTCTCTTATTTGCAACCAAACTAGTGTGAGGAACCAGTGGCTGGCACCACACCAGTTTCTCTGTGGACATTTCCAGGTCTAATCCCTGGCACCAGTGTCTCTCCAAGGCTGTAGCTGTTCCAAGCAGGTCTTTTCCCACTGGAGCCTGGACTATGCACGCCACTCTGCAGCGCCTGATACGTGCTCTGGTGTGTTTTAGCAGGAAAGTAATAAGGGCTTCAGTGCTAGAGTGTAAACAGAGTGAGCAATTTATAAGGCAGAAGTATTTCCAGGATGGGGCCTGGCTTGGTTCTTGCAGGAGCAAAGCACTCCTCAGTTTTTCACAAGGCAGTGCCACAGCATCTCTGAACTCTCAGCTGAATCACAGGGGGAAGTGATGAATGTTCCTTCCAGCTTTCTAAGGCAGGTTTTCAATAAATGTGCCAATTACCTGCACCAGCCAGGTGCTTTATACAGGAGGATGATGCATCCACAGGGCTGTAGGGCAAGTGAAAGGGTGGAGGAGGAGGGAGGGATGGAGCAAGACCACTGTAGAGGTGAGCCTGGGGGCTGCCATGGGTGGGAAAGCCAGGCTCAAGCTGGAGGCCAGGCTCCTGGATGGGATACTGTGGAGGTGGAGAGGCCAAACCTCAGCCTCTGCCTTCCAAAAGGTTTTCAGTAAAGCAGCAGGGCAGGGCTGGGAGATGTTGTTCCTCCCCATGGCTGCCCCAGGGGCCCCTGCATTCCTCCAGGAGGCCTGCCCTGCCTGCTGCCTGCTCTGCCAGCCCTGCCTGCGACCTGCCTTGCCTGCTGCCTACACATTTAACCCCCAAGCTGCAGGGGCAGCCTGGGGGCAGCCCAGGTGCCCACCTGCAGCCTGGGTTGGTGCATACCCTGCCCCTGGGTGAGGGCAGAAATGGGGCCATCTGCATTGGATGTTTTGCTCCTGCTGTGGTATAAGTGCCTACTACAGGGCAGGATCTCTGCAGGGAATTTTGCTAAGAGTATTAATTAACACTAATTTAATTAACACTAAGGGCACAGAAAGGCCAGGGCTGTACAGGAACAGCTTTCCACGCTGCCTTTCAGGAGAGGTATGGATGCTTCACAGAAAGATTTCAGGGTCATGTTCCTTAAATATCTGCACCTGCAAGCATCACTGGGGATGCTGTGGGCCCTGCTCACACGTGGGTACAGAGAAAGCAGGTAAGGGTTACCCGGCACGTCACACCTTGGGAAGGTTAGAGAAAGCATGGGGAATCACCAAGATCCCAAACAGGAGTCCAGGAAAGAGCAGAGAGAGCAGAGGCTGCAGATCCCTGAGCTGCAGCAATTTGGTCTCCCTGAGGAAGGGCAGAGCAGTGTGCCAAGTGCTTGACTGCTGCTCCAGGACAGAGAACAACCTTTACCTTCCTTTCTTCAGTTTCCCCAGGTGCCATCAGCATTGGTGGAGACACTGCTCTCCCTTCACTGTCACTGCACGGGGCCGAGCACTTGCTTTCAGTGGCTGCAGAGCTGCACCAAAATAATGCAGACAGCTCTGTTGGTTTTCCTCCCCCTGCTCAAAAGAATATGGAATGGTTTGTTTCCTCCATTTTGCACTGAAAAGAGCCTTTTATCAGAACAAGAGTTTGCCTGGAGAATTTTCCAGCTCTGCTTCCCTGCCTCTTTATCAGTGCATTAACACAAACAGCACGGTGACCTTTTTAACCAACATACATGGCCCTCAGTGAAGCTGGGCTGGAAGCACTCGGCAGGTCAGACGACATCCTGCCATCAGTCATCGGCCTCACGTGGCTTGGGGGACTCCGGGTGCATTTGCCAGATGCAGTCAGGGCATCCACCCCGTTCTTCTGTGCGTGTCCTAGGAGAAACTCTCTGACTAACAGATGTTTTTAAATGCTCTTTCACATGGGAAAATTGGGAAGTGTATGTTTTTATTGCACCCTTGCTATTTCATCCAGCCACGTGGATCTCCAGGGATGGAGACGTACTTAAGAAAAATATTCACTTTTAAAAGCTTCTACAGATTTTTTTTTCACAAAGCTTTCTTGGCTTAGCCAGCCCGGCAACCCACACTTGTGTTTCTGTTTTGTGGCAATTAGTAAGATTTGCTAATTACACCGCTGTGTGTTTAAAGACAATTGATTTCCCTTTGTAGCAGAAAACAATTTCCTGTTATGCCAATTCTCTTAATCTTCATCAGAAACAAACCCAGGCTGCCCTTGCCAGAAATGTGTCATGTTCCTTTATTAAATCAGTCTCCTTTCTGCCCTGGTTGTGTGTCCTGTGTTTATTATTCCTGATCAGTGGATTGGCTCACCTACAGCTGTGATGTAGGCTGTATGTATTTTGCTTCACATATTGTTGGCACCAAGCACAATTATTGAAAAGCAACTCCCCTTGCTCGGCAGATTGTGTGTCTCTTCTGACAGCAGGACGTGGGTGTGCTGGGAGAACCCTGGACCTTTTACGCTCGGTTTTGGCACGTGTAAAACACTAATGGCAGATAAGGAAGTTCAGAGCCTTAGTTGTGAGTGTGGGCTGTCCCCTTGCAGCCAGCCCAGAGAGCGTGCCTGTGTCTAAGACAGCAAGCACAAAGGCACATGCTTCTGCTCACATAAATATATAGGTTCTGTTTAGACTTAGAGTGAAGAAGACCAGGCTCCTCAAATAAAAAAAATTCTTATGCCCAGGCTGAGTGCCACTAGGACAAGCAGAACGTGAATATTCAACTCATTATACTTAAGCCTGTTCCATTTACACATTCCTTTGCTGAGTGAGCAATTCAGCAGCCCAAAAGGCAGAGCAAATTGGTGTGGCTGAGGCAGATGAGCGTGCAAAGAAACATCCTTGGTTTTCAATATTTGGAGGGTGGTTTTGGAGATCAAAACCTCTCACAGGTTTGGGCCATGTTCACCTGACAACACATTCCAGTAGCCATTTGACTTTGGCTTGAGTTTGCAGTGTCTCATGGCCAAAATGTAGGCTGGCAGAACAACAGCCATGAGGACTGCTCTCTGCAACGTTGCTACATCCAAGCAAAAACACTCCCATTCAGAGGCACCAGCAACTTACAAAGCCAGGAAAACCTGTTCAAACTCTCTGACTACACAGAACACTAGAGCTAACTTTGTAAGGCAGATGATGCTGGTTTACAACTCTGCAAGGCTTAAACCCAGATTTGAGCTCATCCAACCCAAGGCTGACTTGAGTGAGAGAAGTGCCACGAGACACAAAGGCTGTGTGTGCCTCAGGGCTCCTGGGACAGATGGGGTTAGTGCATTGCAGACTGCTTTGTTGTACCAGAAAGTCACATTATTCAGGAAAGGGGAAAAAGAATCCCACCTTTCTTCCACATGTCAGGCAAGATCTCTTTTATCATCTGGGCTGCAGATGAGAGTTCTGATGCTGTTCCCTCCTGCACAGAGATAATACTCCAGTTCAGTTCTCCTCCAGCTATGGCTAGGACTTGCTAAAAACTCCCTCTGATCTACTGTGATCATTTTCATCCCTCCTCTTTGAGACATAAACCCTGTTTCCATGAAAAAAAAAAAAATCCCCTAAACTCACAGCATAGTTCTAAAAACATTTTAAAAAGTTAAAGCAGAGCTTACCTGGACTGATAGAAGTCAGTGGGCTAGTGAATATATTCACCACTCAGGTTCTGTGGTGATAGGCCTGTCTGCACATGGAACACTTGTCATACAGCACAGCCCTTTGATACAAAATCAGCTCAGGTCATAACAGGAGAGGACTGAAGAAACACAGAAGCAGCAAAACCAGTGTATGTACTCTTCCAACTCAATAAATATACATAAATAAAGCCAATCCTGTCTCTGTAAACTGCAGGAGGTATTGCAAAACTACAAAAACTAGAAAAACAAAAAGCAACCAACAAAACCCCCCCAAACAAACAAAAAACCCAACCCTGTACTCATTTATAGCCAAGCTTTTAGAAAAATCTCATGTCCTGCAAACCTCCCTAGGAAGGAATGACCAGCAAAACACTAGTTAACATTTTTTCTAGTTCATGTTGATTGTAAAAGGTTTAGAGAATAGGAATAGCTTTCTGTGAGGCTTTACACTGAAGAAGGAGAGACTGTATGACCTGCATTATTTGTGGAAATTCTCCCTCCAGAAGAAACAAGCAGGCTTTTCAAAGTCAGATCAGAAGGAGATGTCAGCTCTGAGGTATTACTTTGATCTGGTAAGAGGCACACAGATCTTTTTTTTGCACCAAATTTTCATGTTTGGGCTCTGGTGAAGGACATGGAAAAACACATTTTTATTTTTCCAGAATCAATGTTTGAAGGCCCCACTCGATTGAAATTTAGTTGTACGAATGATTTTGGGTGGAAAGTGTGCCAAGAATTATTTTTTAAATTTGAAATTACTTAAAATAGAAATTCAATACACATTGAATCAGTGCAATGACCAATTTTCTATGACCTGGAGCAACAGGATGCTGAAAATGTCCCTTCTGTGTCATGGATCTGTTTCTCAGAGTAGCTTGTCCTGGGTCTGCCCCACTGGGTTTAGCAAACCTCCTACATCACCTTTGGTTCATCATTTCACAGCATAAGGACAGTGGCACCAAGTCCTTTTTAATGTGTGTGATGAACACAGTGCAGTTCAACTGATCACCCAGCACCTTCCTTCTCACTTCTCAAGTATTGCCCTCCCAGATTTAAAACTCCCACACCATTTACCCCCTGAACTCTTCAAAGGGACACAATCTGTGGTAATGCCATATACCACCTTCAGCATAAAGATGCCTCTGTCCTGCCCCACAAATAACAACTGTTAAATAAACTGTGGTAAGTTGTTTTACAACGGCTTAGTAACAGGCTACAGCCTGTATATCATTACCAGGCCCATCCAGGCACAGACCAAACCCACGAGTCACAATTATTGTAAGACAAACTGCAGTTGTGATTCAGAGCAGGTCACCCTTGTACGAAATGTCAGCAGCTGCCAGGACAACTGCACAGCTCTGCATCTGGCACCTCTGCCATCCTTCAAACACACACTTACCAGGGGATTAGGCTCTGTCACTCTGCCTGCATCATCTCTCTCACTCACTTTTTCACCACCTTTTTTGTATCCTCTAGACCACACTGAATTACAACTTACTGTAAACAGCTGGCCGTGACTTCTGACCGAACCCTTCTCATGCAGTTGCTGTTCACTACCTTTCCTTTTTTAGCCTGTAGAAATCCATTCCTTAGTTTGATTTTTGCCTGAATCACCAAGTGACATCTCCAATTGGCTTCCTTGGGCAAGAGCAAATAGCCGCAAGTGCTAACAGCAATAAACACTGTGGGCTGCTGCTCGGCCCCGCAGTGACTGCAGCTTTTGTTTAAAGGCACCACAGGGCTGCTGGGCTTACAACATCTCTCTTCATCCTTGTAAATTTTAAAGTTTTTATTTACACCAAACATGTCACCTTTCCCCCAAAGAAAAACTCTGTTAAAACGGTTCCACAGGGCATGTTAAACTTTTATACAGAAAAGGGGAAAAAAAAAAAAAGGCAGGACTGTGCTGTGCCACAGATTTTTCTTTTAAAGATCTCTTTTATAGTCCTTTTTGGGGGTTCTGNAAAGAAAAGGGGAAAAAAAAAAAAAAAGGCAGGACTGTGCTGTGCCACAGATTTTACTTTAAAGGATCTCTTTCATAGTCCTTTTAGGGGCTTCTGAACAGAAGTTTTATGAATTTATAACAACATATATGTCAGGCAGACACTGGAATTCAAATTATTTTAACTCCAACTAAGGGCCTGTGTTTGAATGTCTGAATGCATTCCTTTGTGGCTCAGATTTCTGGAGTCTTAAAACTGCAAAGACCGTATCTTCATTATAAATATTCCATTTCTTAGTCGTTCTTGTGTCAAAGGACTGCTGGAGAGAAAATCTGCACAAGTGTGGTCCAGGAGGAAGCAGAAATCAAAGGAGTTTTGTTGCAGAAGCAGGGATGCCAAATGTGCTTGCTGAGCCTGGCATCTCTGTTCTGGAGCTACGTCTCTGGTACGAAAAACACAGAAAAGCAAAATGAATACTGGCATTGCTTAGCTGCTACCTATATGGCAACGTGATCTGTCTTGGTCCTAGCTGCTTAGGATCTGTTGGAATTATTGACTGTTACGTGGGAGATTTTTGTTGGTTTCCTCTTAATCTAAAACCATCTGGATGCCTGCTGGGCTGGAGGGTCACTACAGACCTCTGTATGTGCCTAGCTGGTTGGTATTGCTGACTTCTCAGCTCTCAAGATGGCTCATAAATGGCTGGCTTATTGGACTAGTGAGTTTAATGACTGCTAAAGAAAAGACACTCTTTGACAATGAACCCTGTAATTGCTCCTTTGCAACCTCTTTTTCAAGCGTTTGCTAAATACAATCAACATTTCCATGTGGATGTAACAGCAGTGGTGGCTACAAACACCATGGTTAGAACGAGGCACAAGGACTTTTATGAAAGTCTGATTGATTTTTAGAAACAGGATGGCTATTTTCACTCGATGAACCTCTCAGAAAAAAAAATAAAAAAAAGAATTTAAATTCCAGTTTTACAAGAACTAATAGAGGCAAAAAGCATGCTGTCTGCCTTCCCTGCTGCTGCATTTCCAGCAGCCAACTCAGCCCTTTCTTGAATCCCCTGAAAGTCTCTGAGATGGCTCATGCGTAGGAAGCAACTTTCATTCTGTTCCAGGCAGAAACAACCATCAGCACTTTGCTGAAGTTCAGCCTCTCAAGTATATGCCAACACAAATATGCCAGCTAGGAAGGAGAATCCTGGCAAAGGCAGGGCTTGGCTAAATAACCTGATCTTTTCCTTGGCTTGGCTCTGAAATTTGTGTGAAATATAACAAACTGCCCCATTCTGGTTACCTGCTGTGCCCAAGGATACCCGTCAGTGCAAAGAAATTATTTTTTAAATTAACACTCTGTAGAAACATTTTCTTACAACGTTAGTTAAAGGTAGGGTACCAAACATGAGATACAGGGAGCAAAGCACACCTAACATTTGGGGTGGCAGTTGGTTAGTCCTGGAATCATATTTATGCCTCTGCTTTTAGCCAAGCCAACTTTCCAACAGGATATATTCTTGAGGCTGACAGTAGCCCCCATGCACTTTATATAATTTACATCCTGTTGCAATTGTTTAGCTATTCTGCACTTTCCTCACATTCTCCCAGAGAATATGGACAAGCAGTATCTTACCATGATTCAGAAAGAAACTTTATTTCTGCATATTTCTCCGCGTTGAAATGAAGATTTAGCAGCAACCTAATTTTAACACGACTTCTTCCCCACCTTTACACGACATTGAAATAACCATAACTGGCATTTTTGAATTGGTTTCACCTCAAAAGGTTCCAGCTCCTTTTTACAGCCCAGCAGAACTTTTGCTATTCATGCACTAAGAAGTTGATAAGGGCAGTTCTGGGAGACAGAAAGGCCTTTTTAATGGTTCGTCCCTGGAGGTGCTTGACTCCAAGTTCACTCTGAAGAACTAGCTCGTGGACTTCTTCAAAATTGCGGGCTGCTTGCTGAGGCACAGAAACTGTGCCACAAGCTTTGTTATTGATCTGAAAAACAGACACGAAAACAAGAAAAAACAAGTTACTAGGCTGATTTCTACAATTTCATTGCCTAGATCCAATCCTCCGTTACACAAGGGGGAAGGTGGAATAAACTCTCTCTCCTCCAACACCGTACTTTCTAAGTAGAGGATAAAATTCTTCCTGTCTTCTGTCCATCTATCATGAAACAAGAAAATGAAATTCTGACTGACAAGACTCAACAGAAATTGAAGAAGTGGCCACAGGAAGTCTTAGTTCTGAAGGCAGAGAGAAGCACGTGACCATGCAATGCAGCAATCTTCTAATTTTAAAAAGGTGACAGTTATATAAGCTGGATAAAATGCTTTGTCCAGAGGGAATCCTGGTTTATGCATACTTCTGGGCAGCACTTTGGATTCTTTACAGCTAAGAGATCCTTTCAGAGATTCAAATGCAGGATTTATTATTTTTAGAAAAATGGGCTTTAACTAGTTCTGTGTTGCATTTGTACTAAACGCATGACTCATTAATCCAACACCGACCACAAAGACGTCAACCACTCATAAGATCATCCTTTCCTGTGTGGGGCTGCTTTCCAAGCAGCTTCCATGCTGGTTTTGCATCAGCAGGGCAGGATCATGTAAGTCAAAACGAGTAAGGCCTTTGGTGGGAATCACTTTAATTTATAAAATGGTTTTATAAATCCTTTTGGTCATCCAGTAGGAGTAGATAATGGACAGAGACTACAGAGCCTGACTAAGTGTCTTTCTGGGACTGGTGTAAAATTAATTATTAAAAAATTCAGATCTATATGGACTATTTTCAGTGCATCAATGAGAAGAATATCAATTTTTAAATCCAGTTTATCACATTACTTGCATAAAAATCTGCTGTAGGTACTGCAGATTTCTGACCTGTAGGCATCATTGTAATGAGTGTTCAATCATCTATGTTGCTTCATGCAGCTTGGACATAAATAAGTACACGGCTTGGTTTTCACCTGGATTTTATCCAGGATGCCTGTATGCAATATATAACAGGTGAAAGACACCTAGTTCACTTATCTAGTTTGTATTTTATTGAAAATAAAATAATCTGTGCAATTCTCTGAGAAAGGAAGTTGAGACTTTTAAGGAACAAGATGAAGTCTCAGATGCAGCAGGGATGAATTACTCCTGGTTTTTGACTAGACTTGACATTAATTTGCAGTGATAATGTAGGTAGACTTTTAACTATCTGTACATGCATCCATAGAGTGACATCATAAAAGGCTAGCTCTGTTCAGCTTTGCCTTTAGCACCTTGTGCAAAGTGAATCCCTTGAAAAACACACAGGAGTTCATTTTTAAAGCTTTTGTGAAAAATAAATACAAGTAGCTCTTTTTGACAGGACACTTTGGAGAAGAAATGCATTCCACAGGAAAAAGAAAACAGTAAAATCCAAACAGATACAGTTTTGGTGACAATATAAAGCAAGTTTCCCAGCCTGCTGCTAGGACACACAGCCTGCAGTTCAGAACTATGCCTGCTTAGCTAAAATGTCGTTCAGTGTCCTCCATCATGCAAATTAATATGTCCCAGTGGATGGATGTTGGCAGGGGCAAATTTTCCACAACTGGCCTTTCTGGGGCTGTTTTCAACAGAGAAGCCAAGCAGTCTAAATCAACTTGGTAAACAAATGACTGCTGGTGGTTGTGTTTTCCTAGAAAGGTCGAGGAGCCCGGGCGACCTGGCACTGTGTACCTTCCCACAGCACGTCTCCACCTTCCCACAGCATGTCTCCTGATCTTCCCACACTACACTGTGAGCTCAGCCCCAAATGCCTATGGAACAGCAGATTGGTTATGATTTCACCACATGTCTGCAGCGTGGCTTTCATTGTATTGTAGAGATCGTGAAGCATTTTAACACTGTTCTTATTTGCACTCTGTGTGTAACAAGCATCCTATTCACATATCCATTTAGTCCAGGGCTCAGATTCTCAGCAGGACAAATACCTTCTGCTGTACCTCCAGCTCTATCTCACCAGCCAAGCATAACCCTCAGCATTTCCAGGTAAAAGTGGCAGCACAAGAAACCTTGATGCTGGCAGTTGTGTTTGAAAACAGTTGGTGAACTGCAGAAGGACAAATACATGAGTCTTCGGTTTTTTCTTCCCCTTAGGAAGGAAGCTGTTCCTATTGTGCTCTTTTCTTCTTTTCTTTATCCTCACCTTTCTTTTTTTTTTAAAACATTTGACATTCTAGACCATTCTGGATCTACAAGGAGCTAGTGGGAACTAGAGAGGTTATAAAAGATGAAATGAAATCACAAAAGACTGAGAAATAAGTACCTGGAGGCTATGGAGAGGAATTTTTAATTCAACACAAATATTTTTTTACCATTGATGCATAATCCTTGTGGAGAAGTAAAAAAGAAAATAAATATCTGTGCACTGCTAGGCCTCCCTCATAGGCTAAAGCAAGGAAAATGACACCAACCTTTTTTTTTATTTATAAAAACATCAGTTTTAAGACCACATCTGCTAACAGTTCTGCACTACCTAGAAAATGTGAGGAATGTTAGTCAGAAGTGTGCTCATAGGATGAAATGCACCCTACATTCAGGTCAGATTTTTCACAGCATTAATAATATACAGCATGATTAAAAATACACAACTTTGCAATAACATTTAGAGTAACAGATACTGTGTGTATCCAGTGAATTTAAATGTCTTTCTTGTAGGCAATCTATATTGTATGAGCCAAGAATACAATGGGTTGGTTGCTTTGGCTGCTTTAGGTTAAATATGGAAAGAAATAACTCCAGCACAGACAGGAAATAATGAAGTATTTTCTGTGAAGAGAAATAAAACCAAAATGTCTCAGCAGGCAAATCCCTGGCAGCCTGAGGCAGTTTGATGTCTTGAGAAGAATAGGGTTGTGGCCTAAAGACTCAGTTTGACTGTAGAGCCTTGTGAAAGAGACACTGCCTCTTTGCAACTAACCAATCCCTCCATATGTGGAGTGTTTCTTGGTTTAATGAGGGCAATTTAGTTTTGCAGCCATACAAAACCCTGCAGTGTCCACAAGACTTTATAATATGCACATTCCCTGCTCCCCCATATTTCCCTTTTGCTTTGCTCTTACAGTAGAAAGCCAGGCACACTCTGTAGGCACTATTGTTAAGAATTATTCCCAGTTCAAAAAAGCAACCTGTCTCTCTGTTCTCCCAGTTCCTTGCTAAGGAACTAAGGAAGGTGTTTACACACATCATATTTTTCTGTGAATATATGACTCAAAACACAGCGGTTGCTTTTTCTCTTACTACAAGACTGTTATTAAAGGCTAGAGCTTTGACAAAGTCCACCACAAAAAGAAACAAAAATAATTTTCCTAATGGCTGTTTAAAGCAAAATTCATTTTTTTTCCCTGGTTTCCATTTCTGACAAGGAAATTTTAATGTCAGCAGAAAAAATATCAGTGAAATGTTCAGGCATTTTCATGTTTGGTTGTGCAGTCTTAAAAACAGTTCAGAGTTTTCCCTGTATTGCTGCAGTTGTTATTTCAAAGATATATTTAATAACATGTTTGCTTTAACCACAACTCCGAAGACGTTTCTATAATTACACAATTTCTCATTCATGACTTCCGTATAAACTGAGCACTGGAATTCAAGATGTTTGCTAGCTGTGCCTGGATGTGAAGGTTTATTTTAAGCTTAAGCAAAGTGATTACACCTCAGTGAAGATTTTTACTGGTGTAAGTAAATGCTTATCACTTAAAGAAAGAAAGTGAGGGCAAGAAAGAGAGGGTAAGGAAGAGGAAAAAACCAATTCATCCACAGTGACTATCAGGCTAAGTGTGCTTTAACCCCAGCTGGCAACTGAATCCTTCTCCTTGGTTTGGGAAAAGATGCTAATTGAAAATTTCCTTCAAAAATACATACTCCACAGCCTCTGTTAAGGGTGTATGTTTAATACTGGAAAAAATCAGTGTTTTAGCAGCATTTCTCATTCTGTTCAGACTGACTGAGAGATCTGGCAAGATATGAAATTATTTGCCAAGATGCTTTGATTAATGAAATATAGAGAAACATGACTTCCCCTAATTCAATCAGTCTCTTCCCTCCTCAAAAAAAACTCAGTTCAACAAAAATAATCTAACTGCGGAGCTCCATCTCTCAAAGGAGACAAAAGAATAAAATACAACTAAAATGTGTTGCTTCTGTTTCTCTTATACACACAGAACATGGAGTTTTACATGACCAAATGACATTTCTTATAGAGGCTCCATTTCATTCAATGTCCAGGAACACAAAAAGTGTTTAAGTTGAAGCAGTTTAATTTAAAACACGTAGGTTTAGAATGCCTGTATGGTATATGAAAGGTTATTCCTTGGTGAAGAGTGGAAAAGGCAGGAGTCCTGCAGATCTAACAGTATGCAACTGTGCTAATTACAGCCTATCATAATGCCTGAACACGAAGAACTTGAAGGCAAGTCAGTTGATGGGAGAGCTGTTCATGGATCCCACACACTTGGCTCCAGGCACTCCCTCCATGGCCTGCAGTGGCACTTGTAGCTACTGTGCATTAGCTAATGATAAAGCTTTATGATGCCTGGGAGCATGCTTGAATGCACACCAGTTAACTAGACACATAGGAAAAAAGACAGCAAACTATACTGTGCATGTGCACATACACATGCTGGAAAATTACAGGTTAACTAAATGTAGTTGTATGTCCACTCTTCTACTGAACTGCCAGCGTTGTCCTAAAATTCCTCAGAGATTCAGCTTAAGCCCGATGGGAAACATGGTTTGGCAAAAATCAGAGCAACTTAACCCAGCTTAAGAGAAGTTCTATTAGGCAACCATAGCACTGCAGCTACCACAAGAAGTGTCACCTAATTATGTATTTTTGTACAGGGCTGAATGCACTGTCAGCTGAAATATCTGGAGGGACCTGTATTTTGATCACAGTTTTGACTGTACCATCCTTGCCCACGGCTGTTCACTGGTCAAATCTCTACAGGTACTCATATGCAGTCACTCTGAAAGGTTTATATTTAGGTCATTTCCCTTCCGGACTTGCTACATTTTTTCATCTAGAAAACTCAGCACAACCATAATTGCAGCTTCTGTTCTGAACTTTCCCATCTAATAAGGGAACTGACTTTCAGAACAGCAGAAACACCACCATCCTCAGAGCTCGTAACACATTAGTTGGCCACTGCTGAAAATACATCAAAATGCTCTTACCAGTACAGACATTTCCACAACATCTGGTGGCTGAAGGTACTCTGGGTCTACTTTGGGCCAGGACTGATGCAGCACATCAGCATCCCAGTGATGGTGAGTACAGAGTTTGTTCTGCATATGTGCCAAACCTGGAAAAGGCAAACAGTGAAACATTCAGCAATACTCTAACCAGAACATTCGATCTTTGGAATTTGTTTGACAAATACAATCAGGATAAAGTTGACTTTAAAAGCAAGAGCCGTAGGAGGAAATAACATTGTTTAGATTAGCATACAACACATTATAAACAGAGAGACATGCATCTTTGAAGAGTTTGTTTTATATCATGCTAGGGACATTAACATGAACAATTGTGGGCTCAGTGTAGATTTAACACTCCATAACCTTGCCATAAGCACAGAAGACCACTGTTTACTATTTTAAATTGTAATAATGCAACACAAGCTGACCTCTACTTCTAGAAGTCAATCATGATACTGCATTTTTTTTCAGTAACACCACAAGTATGATTAAAATTTTACTAACAACTCAGAATGGTAAACAATTATGGCTTATTATTTTACCACCCGTAATATGCCGGGTAGCTTCTAAATTTACAAGTCAAGCTATTTGCAAGATTTTTCTCACAAATTAAAGGTCCTACAAAGGAATCTCTTGCACAGCTTGGTCGCCTTATGGTTTTTACATTCTAAAACAATTTATCCTTCGATTTAATTTTTAAAAACTCCTAAAATGGGTATAAGTGATCTCCTTTTATTCAATAGGCTCCGCTCTTCTCCAGATAATTCATTCCTGATTTAAGTAATAGCAGAATAGGATGCAAGTAATTCTGAAACAGCATTGTTTAACTGAATAAAAGCTCCTGAGTAGGGTTCATGTTGCTGTTTACTCCAGCTGTAAAATAAAATAAAAAGTTTCACTTAGCAAGAGGCTGCCAAATATGATCAATATTGCTGATGATTGCTCTTGTGATTCTCACAAAGTCAGGGGATTTTTAAATTAAAAACATTCCCTGTGTATGAGTAAGAACACTAACTAGTATTTTCTATAAGCACATGCTTCGTTCAGAACTGCAAAATGTACGTGAGATCTCATCTGGTTTAGGGAAATGCCAGCAAAAGCATAAAGAAAACCCATCAGCATAAGAGTCACTGTTGATGGGGACTGAGGTACCTGAAGCTGTTTGAAACACAGCACAATGGCAGACACAGGAGCAAACCCAACCCACGGACAGTGCATCCGTGAATTCACTTGGCTGGATTGTTTAGACTAATGCAGTGAGTAACAGCAAACAGGGACATAAAGAGAATGCAACTTGCTCCAGAAAAATCCACCCGATTTTTGTCAGCGCTTTGTCAGACAAAGCACTTTGGTAAAATGACACGGCCGTGCTATTTGCTGAATGTCTCAGAAAGGGGCAGTGGGTTGGACCCACGGGAGCTGTTTCAAATAGCAGGCAAGAATGTGCACATTTCCTATTGACAACTATTTATTAGGTAAATAATTGATTAAAACACTTCAGCGGATCTGTTTTTAGTGTATTTTTCTTTCTTGCAGCAGTGGTTCAGAAACTAAGAGAGTAAAAGACAGGAACTCAAGCAGAAAGAAAATAATCTTCACACTGATGATTCATTATCACATTGACTTTAAAGACAACAGCTGTTAGATTCTTTCCTTTCTGGCTTTTGAGCATCCAGATGAGCTCACTTCTTTCCAACTGATCACATGCCTTGTGGCAGAAGCATGCACACTGGCCACTCCTTATTTTCCTGTTGAAGAGGATTCTTCACACTATTTAAAACTCACTTTCTAATATAAGAGCTTCTACCTACAAAAGCAAACCCGGGGTCACTTTTAATTCCCTTGGAGGCTGTCAGTCCTAATAAAAAAATAATTAAAACGTATTCTGAAGCAAAGTGTGTCTAAGCACAATGTCAATCTTTTGGTTCATTTTCTTGCTGCAAAATGAGCTATGAGCTCATCTATAGAAAAAAAGAGAAGTACAAAAGTCAACAGAACAAGTTTCAGAAAACAGTCTGACAGGAAACCAAAATGAAGGTTTTAGCTATGTTGCATGTTTGGCTTTTTGCCTTAATGCACATTTTGGGAGCTGTAGAACACAGAAAACACAATGATTTGATTCGTATTTTCAAAATTCAACATACTACACCAGAAACTTCATCACCATGAGCCAGAATGGTGATGGTCCATTTGTAAGGATGTAGCCAGAACTCTTCTCCAGCCTTCCCCCTTGATTCTGAGACACTAGACAAAAGCACTGGATAAGATGCTAAAAATGGACAATTTCCCAGATTTTTACTGTGAAAACATGAAAAACCAATTTTATTGTCTTACTGTACTGGAAAGTGTCTAGTGAAGAGCATTTTATGAAGCAACATGCATTTTGCTTCATACTTTTTGATGTATTTTGTTTTTATGGCTATTGATTCTCTTGCAGATGTAGGACAGAAAACCAACTGAGTACATTTTAACTTACTGTAAGTTGTTTACTTCTATGTTCCCATCTGTGCAGGACAGATCAAAGACAATACTTGTGCTCAATCTGATCCTGCTATTGGATCTGCTTCAATGACTTCTCCTGACCAGCCAGCTAATGCTAGAACAAGGTTTCCCTAACCAGTAACTCACAGCACTGGAACACAATTTTAAACACAAGTATTGTATTACTGTAAATAAGTGAGTTGAGAGGAGGGGACAGGACCAGTCTAACAACTTTTCAGCTCAGGGCAGTGTTTTACGAGCATTACACGAGTATTTCATGAGCATAATACTTCCCCTAAGGTGCTACTTGGCAGGGAAGAACAGATTCTCATTTTAAAAAGATTTAAAAAGGAAGATGTGGAAGCGATTGTGTATCACCAAGGTGTTAGGACAGCAAGGTAACTCTGGTTTTACGGAAAAAAAGCACTGGAAAAAATGATCTGTAAAATTCCGGCAATTGTGCAGCTACTTGGACACAAAATTATGTAGGCCAGAGGAAAAGCTGCGATTATAAAGTAAATTGAGAAAGAGCTGGCATGGGACAAGCAGTGGCACAGAGAGGTTAAAGCAGAAAAGGGAAGGAGGATGGAAGCCTTAATGGGTGATAAAAGGAAGTTAATGAAAGCATCTGAAACAATGAGAGTATCAGAGTTCAGGACTAGGGATTTTCTAACAGAAAATGTAAGGTCAGAGTGGAAAGTATAAGGTGACTATGAGGGTGCATTATCCAAATGCTGCTAACTTTTGGATTTAACTAAATCAAAAACAATAGAAATCTGTGCTATATAAAATCCACCACAATAGCAGGCAGGCAGGAAACGTTTTTAAAAAGCTCAGATCAGGAGTGTGTACGGAGAAATGGTGGTGCATTTTTGGCTGGTATCTTACTCGCCTCTGCAGACTCTTTACTATGTTACTTTGTTCTTGATATGCTTTTTACTATTTAATGAATCTCCCCATTTGACAGATTCAGGCAAGTTGCATATCTGAAATCCCTTTCTGCAACTCACAAAGAATATGTCTGTCAGTCATATATGAAATAGTCTGCAATCTCAAAGAAATGAAAACAGCTGTTTCCAGACAGCTCTGTGAAAAACTGTATTACACTACTATATAGTACAGTAGTACAGAACTGGGTTGTGAAAAGCCTGGGGTACTAAAAGGTAACTCTGGAATGTGCTTCCAACCCAGCAAACTCCACATGAATCCTTTTAACCTTCTGAAAATGATCTGTCTTCTCCACTTGGTGAACTTACTATGCTTCCCTTTGGGTTATTAATCTTGAAGGAAAAAAAAATATGTTTTAAAATTCCAAATCATGTTTCTTCTCGGATTTGTGAAGGGGGATTTCTACATGAAGATTTCCAACTAAAATCTGCAACATCAATTAGCTTCCACTCAGTTCTATTCTTTACAGAAGCCTTTTTGAGCAAGGACTGGATTCAGACAAAGACATTCTTGCAGAAGAGCTATTGCAGTCATAGTTAAAATATTGCAAAGACAACTATACTATTACAAATTCCAAGAATTATCTTTCATTTCAATATATCTTAAGATGTGTTTATCATCAGTGTATATATCTTTCATGTCCCATCTCTAATAAAAATTTAACAATTCACAATAAGCGGTTTCATATCCTTGTCTGAACAGCAAAATAACCGTACTACTACAAACAAACTAAAAGAAAAAGTCTCAAATGGTGTCTGTATATTCCTTAGACACAAGGTTTCAGGAAGGAAACTGATTTCCTCATCCTGTTAGTATTCACAAACTGCCAAGATATCAGCCGGATGAACTCTTCCCACACTGAGGGGCTCCCGTTGCTTTTTATGTTACTAAGCGATAAACCAGCGTATTCACTGCACAATTAAGACCATTAGGTTGGCACACCAAAATACCAAAAACTGTTCCTCCTCTAAGCAGGAGAAAGAGCTCCTTCACACACAAAATATCCAAGTACTGGGTTGCTGTTGTTCAGCTGCTGAAAGGTGGGGCACGTACATGGCTGCACTCAAGCAGCTTTTGCTTCATTCAAGCTGGAAATGCCTCCTGCCAACACTGAAGTGTGCTCTTCAACCTGCTCACAGAGACACCAGCCTCTTTGGTTCCACCCAGTGCATTAAAACAAGATGGTCACATATAAACTAAACCCCACGAGAGAATAATTCTTCAGCTGTAGAAGAACAACAATTGGTGTATATGGAATCTAATTTTACTTTAATTATACTCACAAGTCGCACATTAAGTCAGGAGCATCCTTGGGATATCAAACTGCTGTTCTAAGTCTGCAGTTTATCAACAAGCTAATAAAGAAAACAGTGGACTGAAAAGCTAAAATTTCAAATGAACTCTGATACAACTCTTGAAAAGCAGGATGGCATTATTGCAATCAAATATACTTAGATCACTGATGCTAGTCATTACTTAAAATGTCAAGCAAAGCATCTTCAATTAACACTCTAAAATAATCTTTGCAATTTTCATAATATTTTCATTAGTTGCTAATCATTGACTGATTTGGGGTTAAATCAGTCTGTAAAGAATGTTTTTGCTAACCAAGATGATACCTACATACCTACTTACACAGTTAGCCAAGTTTTAATTGTTACAAGCTGTTGTATTAGAAAACACTGATTTACATTTTTTTTAACATTTTATTATGATATGTTCCAAATAGCTTTAAAATTGAAACAATAGCAAATCAAAATTTAAAAAAGCATTTTTTGCTATTCAAATATAAATGCATTCCGAATGCAAACACTTAAGAAAACGTGTTTCATACTTAAAATTTATCATATCATATTTTCCAGTTAAGACTTTTTTGAGCAAGAGGAAAATATTTTATGTAATTACTGAATAAAACTAGAAGTATCAGGTATTTTTTACACCAGATCCTTCAGGATTTTAATATTTACAGATGATATAGCCTCTTTTGACTAGCTTTCTATTCCAAAACCGGGAAAGCTAGCAACATTGGTTAATTTTTTTCAGCTTCTAGAATAGCTGTCATTTAAACTGAAATATTACTATCTGCAAATGCAGAAAATATTTCAGTTGTCAAAAGTAATTATATTACCTCCACACAGTGTCAACTCCAGCTGCTTAGCCAGAAAGTTCTATAGTTCTGTGGTTTAATTGTCTTCATATCTTTGGCAATGCAATAAAATACATTAAGTCAAGGTTTTACTGTAGGTTGCCATTATTTCACATTTAGTTTTAAATTCTATTGTATTTTCTTCTTAAATGTTTCTTGCCTATAATCAGTGACCAGAAAAGCACAAAAGGGGAGATTACAATGCAACTGCAGAAGTATTATTCATTCTGTGAAGTACAATGCAAACAGTAAAAATTATCAAAAATGCTCTTTTCTTCACCCTTTTAAGACTGCAGTAAATGACTATTAGGATTATCTCACTATGGACTCAACACTTTCTAATGAGAAACACTAACAAGAAAGGAAAATCCAAAGAACAAGCCTGAATACCCAAGAAGTGTAACGTGGTTCAGAGCTAAGACAAGTCAATGTTCCTACCAGCATTCCTATTCAGCTGCAAAATAATCTGGTTGATATTAACTAAAGGGCTTTCAAATTTCATGTTTTTATTTTTCCCCTGTAGAGAGAAAAATGCTCCTCATTTTCATCACTAAAACATAAAGGCTGTGTACAAGTTATTTTAGAACAAAGTATCAATTTTTAATTACAAATGGTTTGCTTATGTGATGTTTATTATTGGCATGACAGTGGCAGACACAGGCTTCCATCAAAGAGTGGGGGTCCTCCTCTATAGGTGCTATTTGTAGAGCTAACAATATACAAACTCCTTTTCCTGACTAATTTACAAGACAGGAAGCAGCATTATCCCTACATTTAGATGCAAAGCCAAGATACAAAAGGAGAGACTTACCCTGAGTGTGTAAGGAGAACTAAACCACAACAAAACCTACACAGAGTATTTAGAAACCTTAATGTTCATACTGAAATTATTTAAAATAAGAAAGCGTTGTTACCTAAAGAAATTGGTTACATCAGAAGAGCAACAGGACGTGGAGGAACCAGAGTACAATTCAAAGCATGAACTTGGGGAATCTTTAGATTATAAGTTACTATAATTAACTAAGACTATAGCTGGGCGTTTTCCAGCAGAAATCCCAGTCCCAGCACAGAATGGCTACATGTTGGCTATTTCAAAATAATATTCTTACCACAATGCAGCAGTTAAATGTGTATGTTCGCCTAATAAAATTGCTTAATAACTTTGATATAATGTAATGATCACCATGACAAAAGAAATAGTGATTTTCAAGTTTAGTAATGAAATTCTTTGGGCAGTAATCAGCACACAATGTTTTTTTATGATTGCTGCACTGAATTACAATGCATAGTCTTTGGACCACATGAGTGAAATTTTATCTTTAAATGCAGACAGAAACTGAGGACAAAACACTTGCAATCTTTTTTAGGCTTCCTTTTCATTCGGACATCAGAGGGAGATCCAGAAAATGTTTATCATTTTCATTCTCCAGCGATCTGAGTAGCAAGAAAAGACTTCCTTATCTAACATTCAAAATGTTACAGGATTAAGCTTTACATTTGGCGAACTGTTAATTAAGATAGTCTAGCATTCTTTGTCATTTTATCAACCATATTTGATAATTCTGTATTCCCTAAGATGTATTAGAATTTCAAGTTCAGAAGGCACTTTAAGTCATTATCCTGGATCTCTTCTTCCTCCATCTCAACCAACAGGGAAAACAGTCATGCTAATTACTTTCATTTAATATTATTTTAATTAGATTGTACTTCACAGTGTAAGAGAATATTGACCAGAAGTAGCTTTCTCCAGATGGATCATGTCTGATGCCACTCTGTATTCTAAACACTTAAGCCTCTATAAAGACATTTTAAAACCACTGGAAATGAAAGGACACACACACAAAAACCCAACTTGCTCTCCCTAGTATATGTTGTTGTTTTCATAGTCTCTGCCTCTGTGTTATTGCTTTGAACATAAGCAGTTTTTCTTTGGCAATTAACAGTATTACAGGGCCATGCCCAACACTGAAATATAATCAGTTTAGTAGCACTGCTTGTAAACACTTAAATGCACAGTGTTGTTGGATGACTGTTGAAAATAAAACCATTAGAACAGCATCCAAAAGCTACCATTAGGTCCAAAACCACACAGCAATTTGTGGCCAGCCATAAGGCAGAATATAGTCCTATCTTCCCACATACATCTTGGGACTTTTCCCAACAAACCTTAAAAGCAACTGCTGAACTCTGGCAAGCACGTCCCTTATTTCACGGGCTTGAACTGTAGCAGCACCACACAATTTAGCCCACTGGGTATTCAGACCTGCACAACCATGACAGATCTTTAAAAGAGATGTCCTGTCACCATTCCCATTCTACATGAGAGGTTAATTTGCAGCATAACGTCCCTCAGCCTCTGGAGCATTCTACAAGTGTTCAATTTCTATTGAACACTCCTTTAGTCTTTTTAGTATAGAGCCCTCTGACATGATTCTTTTTGCCTGAATTCCTGAAAGAAAATATTTGTAGTGCAAGGATTCTGAAACAGTTATTTGAAAAAGGGCTGTTTCTGCCCTGGTGTTCAGGTCTTAATAATGCCATCCATATTCAGGAGCAGCCAGCAGCTGACATATGAATTCCTCATGCAAGTTCTGTCTTGAATTTTTCTTTCTTTTCCCTTTCTCTGCCTAGTTTCAAGAAATCCACCTTTGTATGCAAGGACAAAGAAACTGAAGGCAGAGAGATCTGGGAATGCCACAAGTTCCATGTCTGATCAGGAATTATGACAGAAGGTGAAAAGATAAATGAAGATTTTAGAGATAAGTGACTTGTGTACTAACTTCAAGACATTTTTGCAAACTTTTTGTCTTTTTTCCTGGAACATCAGTATAAAGTTTATCTCTACAAATACCTTTCCACATCTCTGATGCAATGTGTGGAGCCATAGGTGCAACCATAATGCAGAGAGAAGCCATGGCATCTTCAAATTCTCTGCTGTGAAGAATAAGAGGCCGAGAAGCTTGCTAAGTGAGAAGACAAGGAAAAGAAAACAAATTGTTAACATTCTGAGGAGAGGTGGGGAGGAAAACAGTTTAATTAAGAAGAAAATGCAGTAATAAAACCTAAAATCAATGCCTTGCTGAGGACAGCGTCATTTCATAATAAATTAGAAACTTATGAAAAGTTCTGGAGAACTAAAATCACAACTCTTGGTCGGAGTGCTCTTACACTTAGAAGCTCGTGCTGAAGTGGCTGATGAAGACCCTTGGGGATCCTGCTCTAGCACAGGAGTCTGAACACTGACTCATGTGGACAAGAGTGGCCCTCAAAATCATTCTGAGTTCTTCCATTTCTAGAAGTGCAATCTTAGATAAAACCAGAGCTACCTGAGAAGAGGTGAAATACTTGTATGAGACAGTCGAACAGTGCTGAATGCAACATGGGTTTTGTTGGGATAAGGTTCAGTTGTACAGGATCATATAGTGGCTGAAGTAAAGCTGAATTTAGTGACAAAGAGGTTTTTAGAGCTGAAAAGAGCTTCGGGAGTGAAAAGCACAGCACATTCTTTTACTGCTTGATGGTCTGTTGGTTTAGCAAAGCGTTCTCTAGAACAGAAAATGTTCAATTTCTTGCAAAAGGAACTAGACTGACAAAATTTGAATCTTCATTCCTCTGTTGTAACTTAAGAAAAGATACAGCACTAAAAGTAGTTGGATGAACTTTTTCTCTCTTTGTGGGAAGAGATTACATCTCATGGTAAATTCAGCTGCTGCATTTATTTTGTAATCCACCCCTCTAATGAAAGAGCACAGAAGAATGTCAATACAGGTCAGCTTGTGAGAGTTATTTGGTGGGTGTGATGAACAGCCACTCCTTTCTACTAGAAAACTGTCCATGATTTAATGAACACAGATGCTGTCAGGGGGCATCTTCTTATCACTGATACTAACAAGGTCAGTGCAAACCACATTTCAGTAAGTTTTAGTAGCTACTATCTGCTTTTTGTGTTTAATCCTTGACCACCTCCTCACTTCCTCCTTTCAACTCGGAGCAAAAGAGGAAGTGTCAGAGATATGGCACTGACTTCTTTGGTCAAGAAATATGTCAGTGTTCAATGATCTGTCTGTCTGTAGGAAAGTGATTTTTGCTTTTATGAAATTTTTTTTTATAGCATTCACTCCCTTATCCACCAGCCCCAAATGCCTATGAATCACTGAGCTGAAGATAAGGAACCACGTGTCACCTTCCCAACACCACAGTACCCCAGGCTTAAGTTATGTCAGTACAGCACTTGTGCACAAGCTACGTAACTTTTTGTTGAGTTCCTTGATTTTGCCAATAATCTCCTTGGAAACCATAAAGTATGAAATGCTATTTCAATAAGGAAGTAAAAACTTTCAAAATTATATTTAATTTCTGGTTTAGATCAGGTTACCATTATATGCCTGAAAGACTGCTCAATTAGATCTAGTAGTAGTAATAAAAATAATGATAATAATTTATTATATTTCATATATCACCACTGGTTGATAAACAACAATCTAAATAAAAATGCTGAATTTTTACTTGTAAAAGTTACTTTTACATTTGTTTTAAAAAGAGGAACTTGCAAATTCTATTACTCATCAACAGTTCGGTGGTGTGAGCTGTCTTTGAGGAATGTAAAATTATGTGTGACTTGCCTTGCAAAGAACAGCCCTTTTTAAATCAGAATGTTTGGCAATTCTGTAACGTACTACTATTCCTAGCTACCTATGCAACTTGGCTAAAACCAAAAGAGAACAAAGAACAGAATCCTTTTGAAATTACAGGATGCAGATGTTAACATCAGAATCTAGTGGCTCTAATACCATCCACCTCCTCCTGCAAAACCATGTGTATTTCAGGGTTGCAGTGATACTGGAACTTGCTGCTTTGGAACTCAATTATTCAACAAGGCTCCCAACTTAATAACACTGTGACAGTAAATGATTTACAGAAAGCTGGACCTGTAGTTCAGGCAGCTCCTGCTTTGTATAAAGACAGACAGGAAGAGGGTCTGAGAGAAAAATACCTTCATGAACAGCATGTACTTACATGGAGTATATTAGAGAGGCTCATCAGCCGGGAAATAGCTGCATTGAACAGATAGTCCTTCGTGAAGTACTCGGTTACCTTGTGTTAGGAGAAAAGGTTTGTCACGTATTACTTACAATTCTAAAACGTGGAATATTGGCTTTTTAAATGAAAAAGAATTGCTGATAATCAATTTCAATTTGTGAAATAAGTGCATATGACCTCTTACATGAAAATCACTTTGGTATGCAGACATCGTATGTGCAATCACATATGTGAAAATAACAATCATAAAAAAAATTCAACTGATTTGCTTCCCCTCCATTTCAGGATTTTAAAAACCAGTGCCAGTGAGAACTGTGCATTAGCAATCACCCTTTATTTCCTTTAATAAATTTTCTTTCTTTTGCCCCTACAAGAGGCCTTCATTCTTGTAAATACACTTATGCTGGTGAAGGCTTGTTCATAGATTGCAAGATTATAATTCTAAAGTCTATTAAAAGATCTGGAAGGTCCTTCATAACAGGGTTTAAATTTACAAAAAGTTTTTATCCATAGAAAAATACTGTAAGTCAATTTTGCAGGTATTTATGCCTCCTTCTGAGTCTTGGATAATTGAACTGACACTAATCACAGCAGGAGGCAACAGATAAGAAGACATGAACAATCATTTCGGTATTTTTTTTAGGATACCCTAGTATATTTTCACCAAATAATTCTATATGAAATAGCAGGCATGATAATGAGATATGAAGCAAACAAATCAAAGCTTTTGTTAGGGATAACCTGCAGCACCCACCTACAGTTCTACTACTGGAAATGGAGCTACTTGAATCATAGTTTGACAACATTTGTCACAGATAGCTGTAACATTTCATCCCTTAAATGAGGGACAAATCCTTTAAGTAAATTCAGTCCCATAGAATTTGTGGGTAAATAAATTTATACAGAGAATAATTCACTTAAAAACAATAAGCTACTCAACTGGAGAAAAAGCTTTAGGCTCTGTAAGTCAAACATATGGTTTTAGCACAGGCAGCAACTTATTTAGTCATTTACAAAGTACATAAGTGTTTCTTTGAACCTCAGAAATGACCAGATTCTTCTGCTCCCAGATCTTTCTCGCTTCAGCCTTCTCTTTCTTATTCAGAAGCTCAGGATTGGGGATGGTTCCTGAAGTCCTTGCTTCAATAAGCTTGGTTACAAGTGCCCAGAGGCGTGTCTGCCATCTCTGAACACCTGGCATAGCATCAGCTGAAATTAAGGAAAGACTTCAGAAACAAATTTCAGTCACAGTTAACAAATCCAAAACTTAAAAGAAAAGCAGAAAGGACACAGAACACTAAACATTTTTTTAAAAAGCCCCTGTACTTTAAATGAAATATGTCAATGCAATTAAAAATGCCTTTAGAAGTAATTCTGGGTTGCTTTAATGGAAAAAAAAATCACTAAGATAAAACAGAAGTATTTTTCTGAAATGACTAAAAAACATATGTATAGCAAGAATATAGCATATATAACAAGAGTATTTGCTAAAATCTGTAAAATAAGCCAACATGTATGTCAGTGTTAAAACACTCATCTTGTGTTTTAATGACTCAACAAATGAGTTGTAAATGCTCTCATTTTTTCAAACTCATGGAAGAATACATATATATATATATATATATACACACACACACTCATGTTTGCACAAATGTACTTTTCAAATTGATAAGTTTCTTTTAAAATTCGATTTTTAGAAATTTTTGCTACAGAGATGCTACTCTGCTAATGAGTATAGGCTCGGATCCTTAGTTCATCTTTGGACACAGCTTAGTTTGGGATGAGGAGATTATGAAGCTCTGCAGCACGACCCTGAAGGCATCAGTCCTGCTCCATGGCTGCTCTAAGAATGTGCTTCTCTGACCTCGGGGTCACACTACAGAGAGGCCTGAAGCTCCTGCTGCACACCTCCATGTGATGTGGTGCAGAGACACTAGTGAAGGTATGCTTGAGGTGTGGCACTGATATGGTTTTAGCTCTGTCCTAGAGATGTTCCATGTTTCTACTGGACTGGAAAGCACTACCTCACACCACATGCAGGGTATCAACACATCCTAAGATGTCCCAGCTGGCAAGAGCCTCCAATTCTGCTCCGGCAACTGCACTTGAAATATGCTATGACTAAACTGGGAGAAGTAAAAGACATGGAAGTGACTGTAATAACTGTGAATTATCTGTCTGATTGCACTAGATGAAAGACTTCCCGCACATTTGGGAACAGTACAATATAAGCTGATTGACTATGTTGGCACTATCTTCATGAATTCTCATAGGTGAGACTGGGATTATGGTGCCCTGCCCAAACTTGCCATTTCCTGTTCATACCAGAAGACTGTAGATCATCTAGACATGATAGGCTTGGAATTATCCAGACTGTAGTAATGCTATAAGTAATGGTGCAATGGGTAAGTCTGACCACATCTGGACCTGCAAAGTCTGGGAGACTTCTTGCCCACACCAAGGAAGAGAACAACATGAGACCCTGCCTTGATGTTCACCACTGAAAGGACAAGGAATCTACACTGAAGGGCAATCATCAAAAGCCTATCAAAACACATCCAGTGAAGAGAAGGATCATGACAACTGAGAACCAGTGGTTAATATTCTCTGAATGAGACCATTTTCTGTACTGGGTTTGCATGGCAAGGTTTTGGTAGTCAGTGGCTACAGGAGTAGTTTCTCTGATAAGCTCCTAGAAGCTTCCCCCATGTCCAACAGAGCAAGTGAAGTTGAGCCCAGGAAGAAGGGAGCGGTGGAGAGAAGGCATTGTAAATTTGTTTTATTTCTCATTACTCTAATTTTAATTGTTAATAAATTAAACTAATTTCTGTTGAGTCTTTTTTGCACATGATGGCAACCGCTCAGCAATCTCCTTGTCCTTATCTCAACCCATGAGCCTTTTGTTGGACTTTTCTGTACAACTGAAAAGCACAGAGTGATGGAGCAGCTTGGTGGGCACCTGACATCCAGCCCACGTCAATTCGCTTGGTTTCTTCAATTTAAACATTCACAATTTTATTATAATTAAGACATTCAGAACAGAGCTTACAGATTTAAGAAATGCTTTTCACCTACTTTCTATTTTCTTCTCCCCTGGAAATATCTTGATGCTGCTAAAATCTCCTTTTGCTCATGTTTTCCACTACTCTTAACTCCAAAATCTTTCTGTTTTATTAAAGCCTCATGCAACAAGAAAGCTAGATTTAAATGAATGCATAAGACTACATTAAAATGTAAGAACCACAGTAGATAAAAGAAATTAGAACCTGTCAGTATGATGAATAGCATGGTAGCAGTAAATAAGTGCATAGGAGGGCAGTTCTTAAGTTACTCAAGAAATCCCATAAAATGCCATGTCTACAAATATTAGTTACTAGGAGCCCTGATCATCTTTTAATGAGATCCTTCTGAGATGTATTTCATAGTCCAGCTTACAAAAGCCATTGTGTATGTGTGTAAGTAAACAGAAATAACAGAATATTGTAAAGTTTTATCTGTAACCTGATATGATTAGAAAAAGCAGCTTATAAGGAATAATATTAAAATAATAATTTTCAGTTAGTCTATGACTGCTAATTAAAAAAAAAGAGAGAATGAGGTATAAGTTTGCAGAAGAAAATACCACTTAAATATTTTTCATACAACACTTTTAGCTTTTAAAGGGTAAGCTGCTTGCAATAATCTTGCAGGCCTGCCTCTCAGTGACAGCTTTGTGACCTCATCTCTTTTAAAAGAAACAAGCAATTCTTACATTTTTTGATTAATTTTTTCCAAACTTGGGCATCGAGAACCATATTAATTTCATGTTTAAAATATAACACACTAGACAAAAACTCCCACAATAAAACAAACAACAGAAACAATCTGACTTACTCTTAGCATCCCACAGAATATCTTGATCTGGAGGAGCAGCAAACAGAATGTAAAGACGTAGGGTGTCAATGCCATAGTCTTTCACTAATTCTTCAGGGTCTATTCCATTGTACTTGGATTTGCTCATTTTTTCCCAAGAAACTTGGAGCTTCTCGCCTGTTTTTACGTGAACTGGTTCAGTTCCTAAATATTAAGGCACAAAAAAAATATTAAACCAAATTTTTCTTACCTGTAACAGCAATTAGTTTTGTTCCCCCTAAGCACAAGAACAACTATTTCTCATGTGTTTTTTTTTTCCCCAAAAACAACTTAGAGAGGAAAACCACCCATTTTAAACACACTCTTCCCTCCCAAGTTCTTCCTACAGTAATGTTTTAACAACAGTAATATCTCAATGCTTTCATCACATTATGGTAAGAAGCCTCTAAGCATTTGGAAGCTGTATCTAGCATGCATCCTATGTACTATGACTTTTAGAACCTCCTAGAGAGGTGTGCTGATTTGGTACAATTCTGACCTGCACTTAGCTTTCACAAACATCAGATTTATAGGTTTCAACTGCAGTAAGTAATTGTGCCTTCTGTTGCATGAATTCAGAGACAGAATGGGGCATTTACACTGAAAAAGGTGCAATTGAGCAAAACCATCTACTGCAGAAAAGCCCAATATCTTCTGAAGAAAAGAAGATAGCAGACAGCAGTAAAACTTGAGGATTGGTTGGTTGTTTTTTAAGTGACTTAGAGGGTTTGTATACAGGAGCAGAACAGTGAACAGTGAAAACAAGGCTGCATGAGAAGAGTGCTGAAGGGAGGCAAGTATGACCAAAACACTCTTGTTGCTACAGCTCCCACAGCCAGGACTTACTGGTCCAACTTATGCAGTGAAGGCTCTAGAAAGCACTTGAGAAACAGCAGTTTTCCTACATGCTTTACATTCCTAATACCTACTTAATCTGTGTTAGCTTTGCCATGACGTTTTTGTAGGTTGCCTGTTTACTGGGACTGCTGGCTCCATTCAGCAAGCTACTGATCACTGTCTTAACAAAACTGACTTCTGATCTTTTGGACTATACTGGAGCTAAAATAATAACACAGCACTCTTTCTGTGTTTGGATGCAATTAAGAGCTGCTGGATTAATAGGATCTCTGTGCACTCAGCAGTGCACATGAATCCAAAACTCACACAAGTTGCTCACCAGTTCCAGGATTACAAGGATTCATTTTCTCCTTCAAATTCTGCCAGCACTGAGATCTGTACACTGAAGCAATCCCTGGCTTTATGGATGCACCTATGCTGCTTTTCCCATGCAGTTTCTCTTACCAGTGAGATCAACCTCCTCTCTCTTCAAACACTGGCCTGTTGTTGCTAGTCTGAATGTCTGATTCTTGATAAGACCTTGAACCAAGAGCTTATGGAAAGGCTCCCTAGGGATGGAAGGAAAAAGAAACTGTTGAAAAAAAGCTGTCAAGAGCATACTTTGTGATAAGCCTCAGGTGTTGAGCCAATCAGGCACAACTATTTAATGAAACAAGAATTTCAAGCTGACTATCATAAACGGTTGTCACCTTAGAAAGAGTACTTGGTGCATTTATTCATGGCGGTTGGCTGGCAAGTATAAGTATTTATTTGCATTCTGCACACATTCTTGCGCCCTAATTTAGTACTAAGTTATTCTAACGTCACTTTTCAAATTAGCATATGGATAATACACACAAGTTTCTTGGCCAACAGTGCAATTTCCCTAACTTCAAGCTAAACCCCTTGTGTAAAAGCATTCAAGTACCTGGCCCCACTGTCTTACAAATATTTAGTTCTAGATTTTCTCTGAGAAGCACACAGCATTTTGAACAAATCCAAACGTTGCTGCACATTTCTTTCTACAGAGATAAGATCTTTTCTCTAACATAAGCACTTGCATGCCTTGTCCCTTTGCAGAACAAGCCATGAAGTCCTAGTTGTATGAAAAAAATACACTAGACAAAAGTGCATGCAATGCTGGAAAGTTCGAATGTCAGTGCATCAATTTTTTAGCATCTTGAACATTGAAACTACTTTTCTAGGAAAATTTACATCTGGGAGAGTAAACTCTCATCAAATGCATATATCAGAAGAGCTCTGAAGGGCAGTACAGCACTCAGCAAGAAATAAACTCTAAGTAAACACTGCTCTGGTTGACAGATATATCATTGCAGCCACCTCCTTTAATGACATTGTGTTTCAAACGCATTGAGTCAGACATCTGTTTCTGTTTTCTTGGGAAAAAAGCCAACAAAATGAATCTCTAGAGCTTTAGGTCCCCACTCAGCAGGCGAGGAAAGTAAGGCAGATCTAACATGAGCCTCAAGAACAGCAGGGACCAGCAGGACACATGGAGCCAGTGCCAGAAGGCACACCCAGTCTGGGAGCCTTCCCATGGGATTCTCCAGCACTGGGGAGGACGCGCTGGTTACTACGGACTTGCCCCTCCTGGTGCTCACATGTATGTTCAGCTTTGAGCAGTCTGAATTCTCCACACTTACACCTCATAAAGCCTCAGATATGTACACTTATGTAAAAAGGATGTATCACTCCCACTTACTGTTTTTAAAAAAGTTAGAATAAATCCATCTAAAGAAGAAATAGCAAAACCAGACTTGCACGTTTTACTTGACATGTACAAAAAAGTAATAATCCAAAACATTACTCACTGTTAAGGAGTTAGTGTTTTACATTACACAATTTGTATATTTATATATATTTACAAAATACAAATTATGACAATTTATCTCATGATTTAAAACACAGTTATTTATTTAATAATACAGTTAAAGCATTATCAAATTATACAACAATCATGCCCATTTTCACTGTATTAAAGCAGATATCTTCCAAATACTACTTATTAAACCCTTTTGATGACTCTGATGTAACGACATATCTGAAAACAAAACCTGAAATTGGGACAGAGAAAGTGACAGGCTTCATATTTTATCTTCAAAATAGTCATGTTTGAACATGAGTTTCCTTCCTTTCATATTTTGTATACTTCTAAATATTGTGCAAGTAGTGGCACATATTGATGTATCATTCAATCACAAAGTATGAGTCTCTGCTATGCCACCTGGTTTTATCAACAGTGTTAAGTAAGAGCAGAAATTCAAGCATCTCTTACAAATATTTTGTAGACAATATTTCACAGGTTGCCTGAAAAACCTTGTTTAGAAATAAAGTTAAAAAAACTTAAGGAGATGAGAATTGGAGTGAAATTTAGATAGTACAAACAAGAAAAAGTAATTTAAAAATAGGATGCAAAAATAATCTAAAATTTAAAAAAATTATCACCAAATTATACAAATGAATTAGAAGATGAAAATCTGGAGGAAAGACTTAGTAATACTATCAACAACGATGGTGGGAAATTGCTCCAGGAGATAAGAGTTCAGGATAAGTTTCTCCTACAAACTAAAGACATTACACCACGGAAAAATAAAAATAATTTCACTCCCTATCATTCAGTACTTCAGCCTGTTTAAGCTCTCAAACAGTTATTAAAATAGCTACACTTCCTGATATCTAAAATAAAGCTAACGGGGTAGCCAGACCATCCAAATCAGACAGGGTTTGTCACTGGAAGTGATTTTTCAAGGAACACTTATTTTTAATGACAAACAGTTAGCTCAGATCATATGCCAAGTTATTAAAAGCTGAATGTGGGAATGAACATTTCTTATTTTTGTTTATGCTGACAGAGGCTACAAAAATGCAACACAAAATACAATACCAAGTATGGGGAAAAACCCCCATGTGTTCCTAGTGGGAGACCACAGGAGAATGGAAACATGCCCAAAATGAGAAAGCCAGAGCCTGTCTAATACACACAAGGCTCTGAAACAAATTAAACCCTGCACTGAATGTCTCCTGAAACACAGTGATCTTGCCAGTGTTGTCGTGGCTCCATCTCATGTTCACATGCAGAGTTACACTTGGATTTACATGAATAAAAGTGCACACCTCAAACTTTCCCCTTTGAAGACAGCAGTGCTTGGCTGCAGAAGGGAACTGCCAAGGGGCCACAGCACAGCAGGGGTGACGAAATGCTGACCTAAATATTGCAGCACCCAGTCATGGCATCATAAACACCTCCTGATCCAAACCACTGTGAACAAAGAAAATTAAGCCATCTTCAGACACACTGACATTATTGGCAAAGGAAACAGAGAGACATCTGGAGCTTCTTTGAATGTTTGATCACATTTCAGATTGTAAATATGCTGGAATGGGATAAACCTTCAGCTGCCTGGAAGTTGGTTTGTGCTAATGCTGAATTATGGGCACTGAGACCTTGCTTGCGTGTAGCTTCTGATCATGCTGTATGTCCCACCTGCAAAGTCAGTTTGACACCTCTGAAAAGGATCAGCTGTGCTTGCCATGAAGTGTGTGACCCATCTTCTTCCTTTCTGTAATGTTCATGTACAGCTTCATGTCCATGATAGACCCATCTGTCTATACAGCACCCCGCAGTGGATGGCAGAGCAAGTATGACTGACAGATCAGCAATTTCTGCTCAGGGCCATGTCCTCATGCTTTTTGCTTTGCTCTGTGCAAGCTGAGCAGCAGGGCTTTCAATCCAATTACAAATGATCTGGCTGGAGGGACTCTGTGGAGCCTGCCACAGTGATAACAGTCGCTTCAGAACAAGGGACAGCCCTAGCATGGGAGCTCACTGCATATATTTGCACTGTGCACCCTTAGAAAGGCTGACAGAACCTGATGCTGTGCCCTAGAGTGAAGACAAGACCTTCCTTCACAGAATGAGCTACTTCTGTCAAGCACATGTATTTCTTTTATTCTGTAACACAGCTATATGAAAAAGGCACCTTCTTACTCAGCAGCTTTGCTCTCCATCACAGTTAAATCTGCTGATTTAGCAGCAACAATAAACTTTTTTATTGCTTTATAATCCTTCAGGGAGAATGCACTAGATTTCATTTCCAATTATTCTTCATACAGAACTGATTACTGAAGTTCTAGAGCAGAACCAAAGTCTGTGTAACTTGTACTTGCAGTAATACAGCTGAGCAGCTGTAACTGAGTGTGTCAGCACACACTTGCCATGGTGGATTAAGCTGAACAGACCAGGAGTTTGCTGGCCCCAGCTGCCTCCCTGGCCCCTCTCCCAGTGGTGGTCACAGCTGGGAGGGCTCACGGGCTTGTGAATTAATTACAGAACCAATGCACTTTACAGACCAGATTGCTCAAACAAATTGGCATCAATTTGGGCTTAATTTGATATCACATGTAAGAATACCCAGAGGGTGCCATTTATTCTGCCTTGTCATTACTGAGGAAATGAGCAACAGTTCCCACCATCTTCAGTCCAATGCATTAAAAAATAAGATTGTGCCTCATCTTCAGAGGATATTTAAGCTATACTGACACCTTTACAATTTTAAATGCCTACAAACACTCTCATTCCTTACAACAGCATGTGTGATGTCTGTAAATGTTATACATGCTGCCTGTAATATTTCTATAATAATAATCATTGCACCACATTTGAAGAGATTGCTTTGAAAATCTACACTATGAAATTTTAATATATGTTTTCAACCACATTATTATACTAGTAGCCATTAGTACAGAATTAAAGACTAACAGGAAATATTTCAATGGATTTGAAAGTCAGAGGATAGGAGCCTAATCAAAACTGCCCAGAAGAAAACCTATTAAAATGAAAAATCACTACAGACAAATAGAGGAGTAAAAAAAAAATTGTAAGGATAACTAGATAACACTTTAAACAGTGGTAGCTCTCATTAACTGAGACACAGCAGAATTTTCTTAATTTAATTAGCAAACAAAACCTGAGCTAGTAGAGAAAGACTGAAAATGCACAAGGGGGCAGTGTTTTTTAACATTTTAGCATTTTCCCCCTGGAGCTGTGGGATTTGAAACCAGGAGTTTGAGCTTCCTAAACAATAAGCCTGCTGTTTCTAATCATATTTTTCAGATCTATGAGACCAGCAGTTCAAATAGAAGGCTAAGCAAAAGTGGCTTCTGACCAATGCTAAAACATTTAAAGCACACGGCAATATTTATAAAGGAGTTATAATTTTCATATCAAAACAAAATCTTAATTTGACTTCATGGCTTCAAAGCACCTAATGCAGTAGTGTGCATAGAGCTAAAGCACACCAACAATTTAGTGCATGAGGATGAATCTGTTATAATCATCTTGCAGTCTGAGCACACATCTAAGCAGTTCACACAACCAAGCCTCAGGGCAATGCTGTAACATATCTTTACATATGCAACAGTTCTTGGGACCGTACTGCTGTCAAAGGAATTCTTCACAGTCTTGCAAACTGCTTCCACAGAAAGCAATTTTGGGTTTTTTTATCCTATTGTCACTGGACATAGTGCTTCCTAAGGATTTTTTTTTAAAAATTGAAGCTAAGGGTTTTTTTCTGCAATATACCATATTTAGACCAGTCTACATTACACACACAACTTTTGTGCTACTGCTCTGTCACAGCTGAGTCTGAACAAAACACATTCCAAACTAACACAGCTGCAGAACCACAGAGTCCCTAGAATAATGTAGGTTGGAAGGGACCTTTTGAAGTCAATTGGTGCAACTCTTTTCTCACATCACACCCAACTTCAGGCTGTTCAGGATCCCATCCAGCTGAGTTTTGAAAATATCTGATGACAGAGATGCCACAATGTCTCTGGTCAAATCATTCAGTCTCATCACCTTCACTGTCAAAACCATATTTCTTCTGTCCAGATGAACCTTGCTGCAATCCTTTTCTTTCTCTGTACATCTCTGAGAAGGGTCTGGTTCTATCTTATCTATAAACCTCCTTTAAGCAGCAGTAGACTGCAATTATATGCCTTCCTCAGCCTTCTCTTCTCCATGGGGAACACACACAACTCCCTTAGACTCTCCTCCTATGCCATATGCTGCAATCTCTGAACATCTTAGTGCTCTTCCATTAGATCATCTTCAGTTTGACAATGTCCCTCATACTGGGAAGAGGAATAGGGGGAATGGCTCAAAACTAGACACAGTATTCCAGATGTGCCTTCCTGAACGATGAGCAGAGATAACCAAAGCTGGATATGGTGTTGCTAATGCAGTGGAACACACTGTCACATCAGCTGCTGACTCACATGTAACCTGCTATTCATCAGGACCCCTAAAGCTCTCCTCTGTTGCAATCCTCCCCACGCAGATGGCACGGTCCCAGTTCTCTGGGTAAACTGCTTCATGTCCAATCCAGATCACTGTCAGCACTTCAGACTTGCTTCTCCCCTCATCGAAGTCATCTTCATAGCAGCCCTGCCATCCATAATACCAATGACTTCTCTGAGTGTGCAGTGATAATGAACTTGTCGAGGGTGAGCGCTTTGTTGCACTGCCCAGGTTGTTGCTGAAGATGTAAAACACAGCTGCTCTCAGAGGAGCCTCTTGAGGAATACCAATTGCAAACAGCTAACTTTCAACACTGACCCTTTGAATCTGAAGCTCCAGACAGCTTTTCCATCCCTGCTGCAGTCCACCCACTCAGTCTGTATCTCCCCAGTCAGACTACAAGAATGCCATGGGAGAGTTTATTAAGAGCCTTGTTAAAGTCATGGTAAAAGATATGCACAGGTCTCTCCTCATTCACAGAAGGAATCAGCTCACCATAGAAGGAAAGCAGGTTAAATTGGGCACAATTTCCTCTTGATAAATCAATGATGGCTACTCCCAGTCACCTTGTCTTTCATGTGCCTGGAACTTGCATGTGTCCAGTTCACTTAAGTGATCCCTAATTCGATCCTATTCTACAGTGGGAAATATCTCTCTCCTTCAAACTCTCCTACTAAGCACAGACCTCAACAGGAAGGGTCAAGGCAAAGAGTGTCCTTTGTTATTTAGGCTCTTTGTCTGATTTTGCCTCAGGCCAATGTTTAACTTGATGTTCTTTTCAATGTATCTGCACAAGTCTGTCTTACAGCCTTCACATTCGTCACCAGTTTCAATTCTAGATGAGCTATGGCCTTTCCTAATTTCACTCTGCCTACCTATGCTTCCACATTCTTCCAGCAGCAGCTCATCCTTGCTTCAACTTCCCTTGCACTTGGTGAAAAGTCTCCTTATTTTCTTGCACACTTACTTTGCAAGAACATCTCCCTTGGTGTGTGATCTCACTTTATATTGACAATACTTCAGCCACAGTTAATGCCATTTGAGGAGGGAGAAGAATCTGACTCACAAGAGAAAGTTTTGCTGCTGTATGTTACAGCTCCACTAGGTGGCTCATGGATCAGGATTGTGAAGTCTGCAGAATTAATAAACCTGAAATTTCTTGCACGGGAAAGCTCTGAAATCCTCTGCTTAAAGGAACAGTGCTTCTGAGAGAAAGGGTCTGATTCCAGAGGTCCACTCTAAGAGAGAAGAAACAGCCTTCCTGCTGCAGTTACACAAGCTGGAGGCAACAGAGCGAACACAGGTACACAAATTGTCTGCATCCAGAATGTCAAACACAGCTTTCACAGCAAACTATTTTGCAGACAAGAATGAGTTATGAAAACACATAGTCTATTTTCAACAAATTATGATGAAATAACTTGGGGAAATATCTTGCTGGCTCCACTAGCTGGTCCATCTTTTATGGCTCAAAGCTGCTTGGATTCTGGTTCTGTAGCAGAACTGCTGCATTTGAGTGAATTCTGTGCCACATATATGTAAACTCCTCTTTTACATCAAGTTTTTAGAGGGGATACTAGTAAAAAAGGAGGTATAAGAGCTGCCAGCTGAGAAATTACTGAGCAATGCTTCTCATGGGGGTCACTCATTTCGACTCAATCTATTCAATCATCTCTGTCTTTGGAAGAACAGGACAGAACATGGGGCAGCATTTCATTGTTCTGACACCAGTATCCTCCAAGCTGAGGCATTCTTGGGATGACCTTTTAGGGTGCAAAAGGGCAGAATTTCAGTGGAAATGCGGATGCTAGGCTGAGAACCTATTCTCAGAGGACAAAGAACAGAACAACAGATGACTCACCTTTGTGCATCAAACTTTACTTCTAAAACAAATTGACAGCAGATAAACACACTGGTTTTGCTTATCAAGATGTGTTTTGCACTGTTCAGCTCCAACACTACAGTGAATTATAGAAGTGCTTAGTTTTCTATATATGCACAATTCCACTGAAATGAATGGCATTACTGTCAGGAAGTTACCTAATTTGAAATAATAGCATTTCTCAGAATCCCTAAAGTTACTAGTCTATGCATGCTTTTGCAGGCTGAAAATCTACAGCAGCATTTTGTCACTTGCTCTGAGCCAGTTAATACTCTTGCAATAAAAATGTTATGTATGTACACATACAGAAAGTGCAGCTGACTGTGAGAAACTGAGTACTGACAAAATAGGAAAATTCAGGCTTATTCAATGTAATGTCTTACCATCACAACAATCTCCACTAACACTTTTGCTAGTCAAATGAAATATGAAAGATTTTTACAGAAATATATAAGGCTTACTTGTGTTTTGTCATCTTTAGGTCATGGCAAAAGTGGCTGAAAAACCTTGCATAGAATAAGTGCATAACTGCATGCTCCTTTCCTCCGATGTACAAATCCACAGGCATCCAGTAGTCTGCCAAGTCACTATTGAAGGGCCTGAAAAAACACAATTACAGAAAAAATACAGTGTGGAAAAGAAGGATCAGCACTACTAAAATAGTTCATCATACTCGACTGGACAACACTGTTTACCGAAAGCAATGTATATGTAATAAAACTTTCATTTTGATATCAGATCTTTTTAATATTTTAAGAAGTTAAATGCTTATTATAGACAAAAAAATAATTTGGACTGAAATGAGATCCACAAAGATTATTTTCCTATATTTCAGACAAACAAAGACTTCATATATATTACCGAGAAACTGATGGAAAACATTTGCTTGCTCTTTAGCCAGTATTTTTAAAAATACCCTGTGGCTAGCTGTAAATATTTTAGCATTTACCAAGTTTTATATACAAATATATTAGAGTGAAAGACAAACGACGTGTCTGCTCAAAAACAGTTGTTTTTTAATCGGAGGTTTGCACTGTTGCCATTAGGGGGCAATGACGCAGCTTAAGGATGCAGAACCTTCTGTGGAGTCAGATGGGTCACCGCACTCCAGCTGAAGGAAGCTCGATGAAACGACACTAAATTTGTCATTTACAGCACATTTACTATGTCGTTGGAGGTCACCTGCATGGTTTCCTAGCAGTGCTTACTCCTTCTTTACATACACCCATGTCTCTTGTAATGGGCTCTTGCCTGCAAAATACCATTTGGATAGTTCTTCTCTATGACCCTGTTCTAACAAATCTACCGGTTTTGTCAGTCTGTCTAATTATTCCATCTGTAACTTTTGTAATAGCAACACTTTTCCCCTCACAGATCAGCTCAGAAGCAAAGAATGGATCTGGGGCTCATGTCTTTGGTGGAACAAATCAAAACTAACTTGTTCACAGGGTTCCAAAACCAACAGAGTAATTCTCACGAATTAGAGACCAGTGAAACATCTTATGGAAATGAAGGGTTTACTTATGCTAGCTTAGCTAAAAACCTAACTAAATAAATCAAATACAGGTAGCAATTTATTGCAGAGGACCATATAAATATTCTCATTTCAATATAAAACAGATTTAGCTATGCTAAGCTGTTACTTTGCCAGCTGGATGTTACATCTGACTATTTCTTCTTCAGCTTCTGGAAAAGTCCCTCTTGTCCATGCACAGAAAAATATTTCAAACTGTCACTGGAGAGGAAGCAATCTGCCTAACTCAATAATAATAATAATAATAATAATAGATTCACACTATCCCTAGAAAATAATTAAAATTAGCATGAAATAAAAGTGTTTGCAGAAGATTTTTCTTCAGTTTAACTAAACTAATGCTGCCAATACCAAAAACCATAATTAGCCAGCAATACTAAGTCACTGGGTATATGTAGTATGTTCCCAGATGCTGCTCTGCACAATAAATAAATACTTACTCAAACAGCCCTGCTACTTTTTGTCTTCCACAGACTACATAGTAGGGACATTGCACTAATTCCTCTTTGGAAAACTGCTAAATAACTAACTACATCTGTCTTCCCACACTGTCCATGCTGCAGCCAAGAGTACACAGCACATGAAAAATCTCTTTTCATTAATTATGCATGTTGTGGAAGTGCTGACACAGCAGGAGTTTGCTGTGATGCCATCTCACTTGATGTCTGTGCACAAGGAAGTAGGAAGAGTCACCAGAATTTGAAAGGAGAGACATGAAAGTGCCATTCTTGGCAGCTGGATGTTGCACTGGAGCATTCCTCTTCTTACCTGTGGTCCACACCCTGAACTACTCAGTGGTGGGTACGCCAGGGAGGGTACACTCCATGCAACTTACCACAGTCTCAGAGAGTCACAGCAGGCTGTTAGTTATTTTGGACGGCACCCTCCACTAAGGATCATCTTCAGCTCCTCAGCTGAGCATTTCCTCTGTGCCCTGCCCCAAAATGCCCCATTCTTGCAAACTTCTGCCCCTTGCCTTGTAGCTCCTGTGCTTACATAGTTGTATCTACACATCCTGTTCTTGTACAACTGGCATGGGAGCAAACCAAATGCCACATTTTTAGACCAGATCCTAGTCTATTGTTCTAGTTTCAGCTGTGACAGAGTTTATTTTCTTCCTACTAACTGGTACACAGCTGTGCTTTGAATTCAGTATGAGAATAATGTTAATAACATCCTGATATTTTGGTTGTTGCTGAGCAGTGCTTACCCTAAGCCAAGGACTTCTCAGTGTCCCATGCTCTGTTGGTGAGCAGGTGCACAAAAAGCTGGGAGGAACCGTGGCCAGGACAGCTGACCTGAACTGGCCAAAGGCATATTCCATACCATAGACTGTCATGCCCAGTATATAAACTCGGGGAGCTGGCTGGGAGGGCTTGATCACTGCTAAAGAAAGGGCTGGGCATCAGTCAGCAAGTGGTGAGCAGATGTATTGTGCATAACTTGTTTTTCGTGAGTTCTATCTCTCTCCCTCTCCATTACAACATTTTACTTGCTTTCAGTTATTAAACTGTTCTTATCCCAACCCATGAGTTTTACTTGTTTTTTTCTCTTCCTGATTCTCCTCTCCAGCCCACAGGGAGTGGGGGGTGAGTGAGTAAGAAGCTTTGTCGAACTTAGTTGCCAGCTGGGGTTAAGGCATAACATCTCTCCTGTGCTGTGCTCAGACCATAGGGCAGCCACATGAGGGGTTTAAAAATCTTCTGCAAAGACATTTAAAAGCTGGGAGCACCAGAGTGTCTGGTCTCTTCCTTCCCTTCTTTTCTCTGTAGAGGGCTTGCCCTGATGGCCCTGTGGCTGCAGCCCTCACCTGTCTGTGTTGTGAGGGTCCGTGTACCTCAGGTAGTACCAGGCAGAATCAACAAAGGTATCCATGGTATCGACTTCTCGCCGTGCTGCTGCCTTACACCTGAGCAAGACAGAAGGAGAAAAGCTGTTTATAGATAAGGGATAAGCTTGGGAAAAACCCCACCATGTACAGTGTAGCTGAAAACTGAAGGGGTCTGAACCAGTCTGGAGAGTGACATGTTCAGAAAAAGTTTAACAACAATAATAGAGCCGACTTCTTCCCTCTCCTTCCCAAAACATATAAAATGTAGACAAAAAAGAAGCCTGAACAGCCATCATCACATCCAGCAATAGTGGAAGATGGAACCACACTGGAGAGTCCTCTTGATCATATGTTCCTGGAATTTTTTAGAGTTGCCATTTTAAAAGAAACAAAGCACAGACAAGCATACTTTGCCATAAAGTTAATGGGTACTGAGAATATCTCACACTTGTTGGGTGCCAGCAGACAAATAATTTTATAAACATTTAGCAGAAGAAGGAGGCAGTTGCCTCTCACTGACTGTCTGTGCAAAAAAGTCTTTGCAGATTCCATTTATTATCTCTAGAAAAAATTAACTTAATTTCAGCTTTCACTGAGATGTAGCAAATCTCTTCTAGACCTTGTAGGACAATTTTAATTTGTGATTACACAAATCGATTTTTGCTTGTAATTATATTGGCAGCCCTGAGAAACAGTTTTAAAATAGATTTTAGAAGCTCAGGTTACTTTCTGGTAATCTCTCTTTGAATATTAATTGCTTGTAGGAGCCAACAATCCCATTTAATAAACTTCCATTTGCTGTAAATGATCCCTCCTAAAACTCTGTTAAAACAATGGGATTATTCTAACATCAATGAAATTTGGCATCCCGTGACACTCATATATAAATGCCACTAACTATATGTAAGAAATGTATGCAGTTTATACTTGTATGTATATGTGTAATAAGTATACATAATAAATGGGGATGGGCTATTTAATATTTTCCAAGTGCAGATTTAGTGTCTGATCATGCTTGATGACTGAGCTGCAACATGTACCGGCCTGTGTGCCTGATACTTCAGCTTGGCTAGCCAAGGCATGTTCATGAGAGCATCACCACTTAATATTTTCCTTCACTCTGTTTCTGCCCCTGATCCTTCTCTACCAACAAGTTCTTCTTCCAATGGGAATAGTGTAGTAAAGGAATTTTACTTCTAACTGTTTTTTAATATAGAATAACCATTTTATTAAGTTGTACATACAAGCAAAGACTTGGCCAATGTAAAAGAATACTGTATTGCATTGAAACAGAATGGTTTTTGAACCATATTTACATCTGCTTCATGCCTCTGTGCTCTAAATGGACATGGCTCACTACCACAGAGACAGCATGGGCATCTTTCACAGTTTATACAATTTATATCAATATTGTGATTACAGGCACAATACTGTAATCTCATTAGACAATCTTCAGACGACTAACACAATTACCTGGGCTTGTGTAACAATGAATAAATTGGGCATCTCCTCCCATTTATGATTGCTAACATTATTGTCACTCAAATACTCACAGACTGCTGTATCTTTCCATCTGGCTTTCCTTATTAATTCTAGATATTAAATGCAACTAATACAAAACCTATTACTGGAGAGAAGGACTAAACGAAGAGATGATGTAACTTCTCAGAGCAAGGAAAAGCAGGGATGACTATGCACACAGAAGTAATAGCTCAAAGCATTTGAAACTACAGCAGACGTGGATGAGCAATACTGAAGACAGCTGTCAAATAGGTGAGAATTAAGAAGCCAAATAAAGGTGAAGGTTAAAAAAAAAAGTTAATTTCAGCAAACTACCACATTTTAGGCTAAGAAAACTAATCTTTGTGTGCCTTTATTTCAGACTAAACAAATGCCCTTGATTAACTTCTAAGTAGGGCACAATAACTATCCAGAAACTATAAGGATTTGCTATATATTGAAAGTATGTTATTGCCCAGTAAATAACAAAATCATTTTTAATTAAGGTTGTGGGGAAGCTAAGAGTGCAGACAGTGACTTTCAGTCACACCAGGAAAATTTTCCCATTGAAATTAGGAATTGTAGACCAAGGCATTTTGGGAGGTTTTACTAAACCTGTGGATCTTATTTTGTAAGGCTTCACTGCCGAAGTTGCACTTTAAAATACACTACAATATGCAATTTCAACAGGCACATCTGAGAAAAAATTTTCTATGCAGAAACATGGGAGTAAATGTCTGTTTTGCAAAAAATATGTTATCAGCAAAGGTCAAAATACATGTTCCCAGAGAATCATGGAACTGAATAAGTAGCACAGAAATCAAAACCCCACTGATATTCTATCTTTCAAATATTAAAATAAAGTGAGATGTCATGAATGTGGTGCATTATCAGTAGAGCCCTATTGCTATTTTTATGTCTGATTCCCCTGCCTGGCAGCCTGGTAAGGTACTTCCCATTTGGTCAGTGTGTTAGCAGCAGCATTGTATTGCACTGTTGATGAAAGACTTCTCTGGGATACCTCATGTTCTACCACTTCCTTCCACAACTTCAGTGTACAGAGTATCTAAGCGGCCCTCAAGATCACACAACTGATTTTCACCACATATCTCTCATTACTTAATTTAGGCTGTTTTATTTCTTAAAAAGCTAGACTACAAACAATAAGGATTACAGCATTGACAAGATGCATGTACTTACTATCTCCTTCAATCTGAATTACATGCTGTTATCTGTAATGTAATCTGTAATGTAAATTGTAATCCTTCATGATGAAGATTTATATGGCTGAAAGAACACTTTATTGTTGGACTTTTGCAAGAAAATGAATGCAATCTTAGTTTCCTTAACAAAAGGACATAATTCAATAATCATTGTAAGCTTTATATGAACACTGGTGGTGAAAGATAATTAATTGTAGTAAATGAAGTGAGAAATGCTGTTAAGAAATGGGAAGCAGGAAGAAAATCTGTTTTTCCTTTTTTCTTTTCTCAAACTTAAAACCAGTGAATTTTGCTTCAGTTTGTATATGAAAAAATAGCTGTGGGTCTTTGTGTTGCAAAAAAGGAGTTTTACAGAGTATACAAGGGAAAAATCCCTGTGCTGGGTCAGACTAAACATCCTTTTGGAGCAGCATCCTGTCCCGGAGCAGTCAGTTGCCAGCACTTAGGCGAAGGGCACAAGAAACAGGTGGGTGCAAAGCAGCAAACGCAGCACTGGCTTACCTCGGACAGGAACAGTTCACCCACTCTGGAGCACTTTCCAGAGGAGAGGCTCCCTTTCCCGTGAAGGTGGTTACCTTGGGCAACACCACGGGTAAGTCCTCATAGGGCACGGGAACAGTGCCACACGCCTGGCAGTGAATGATGGGGATGGGTGTGCCCCAGTACCGCTGCCGAGATATCAGCCAGTCTCTCAGCTTGTCACTCGTTAGGTCTCCACCTAGGCTTTTATTTTTGGCCTGCTGAGTAACAGCTTTCAAAGCCTCCTGCCGAGTCATGCCGGTGATCTGATTGAGGAAAGGAAAAAAAAAAGAAAGAAAAGCAGAAGAAGAGAGAGAAATTCATACTTGCTGTCAGTGAAAATGCAAGAACAGACAAAAGAAGTAATAAATGCAATTTCTCAGAGTCAAAGTTTATGAGCCTTATAATTATTTCCACCTTCCCACTGCTTAACATCCTCCTATCCAAGAGACTTTTTACATATCAGCTACTCATTTGAGCCCTCCTTTTTAAAGGATAATATTCTTGATGGTCTGAATAGAACAAGGCTGAGAAAGAGTCTTGTAGACCCCTACAGCCTTTACTGCTAATATCTTTATAAGTTGCTGTATTCCAAAACTCCCACAATTCTACCAGCAACATAAGGCAGAGACTGAGGAAATGTAAATGTTAGAACAGTTTGCTCATTTTAGGGTTTTCTGTTCCTGCTTTCATACACACCTTAACCACTTAGATCCTACCTGGCACGTAACAGAATATGAGCTTCATGTCTGTTACCAAATACATTTTTTCAAGAGCCATACGTAAAGATAAGATTTCTATGCCACTTGAGGCATATATATTACTATAAAGGCTGAAACCACATTTCAGTGAATATGTGGAAAAAGGACTGACATTTAACTTTAAAATCTACTGAGATTATGAAATAAGAACCAACTTTTAACATAGGTTAAGTTATTCAGTTTCCATTATAGAAGTGCAACCAATACAGAAGAAAGTACAACTTTCCTCTCATGTTCAAAAGGAAAAAAAATTTTATTGCTACAGCAGAGGCAACATATTTCATCATTAAATTGTTCCTAAAAACTTGGTAGCATAAACTTGGCGTGATTTTTAATTTAAAAAAAATCATCCCTTTAATCATACAAATATTTGGCATTCCTGAGAAAACAGATTCAGTTTGTATTGTTATTTTAAGTTGGAAAGAACTCCATACTTGTATACCCACCTCTGCAGAATTAATGACCTTCTCCAAACCATTTGGCAATGTCTCAATGACTTCAGTGAAAGGAATGCCCAGATTCTTAGCCACTGCAGCATCTTCTGCACTAGTACTAGGAATTCCTAAAAGGGATGAGAAAATACATCAGTTCTGGGATTCACTAACATGGTTATCAATCATCAGTTTGAGGAAAAAACATTTCATTTCTACAGTACTCTCCTTATAATGATTTATGATTGCCCAAAGGAGTTAAAGAAAATTATCCAAGAATAAAAAAAATGTTTTCATATTCTTTAAGCAGTGAAATTCAAACAGCAATAATTGTAAGGGCATTTCTCAGTTCCTCTGTAATTCAAATGTTCATCAACGGCCTACTGCAGAAAAGGCTGAACATTTGACTGAATTTTTTTTCTGAAAAAACTAAAAATAAATAAAGCTACAAAATTTGGATAGAATCATAGAATTTTCAATGCAGTTATATTATTTGAATATATTTTAAAAAGAAACATTTTAATTCCAACTGTGAACAGGAGAACCAAAGAGTAACAAAACAGCTGAAATAGTCCTCCTTTTTCAGTAGTTAATTCAATCTCTTTCTAATTTCACAGTTTACTACAATGTACCACAACACAACAGTGCCTAACATTACTATCCCTTTAACTTATTATCAAAGACATCATTTGTTTATAAACTCAAGAAAACCGTTCAAATAACATCAATTTTCTACTCAGAATATAACTAGCGAGAATACTATTCAAGTCAGTTACAGAAGTCACAGCATTTAAGGCCCCTGATGCTGTTTTTCCTGTTGTCATCCACTTCAGTTCTGCTCTGGAGGGCTACCTTTCACGGTGAGTTAAGATATTTATTAGCTTTACTATCATATGTATTCTGAAATAACACTGAGATACTGACAGATTTATTATTTCCACAGAGACACATCTTTCTGCATATTTTTCCCTTTCAGTGATAATTTAATTAATAATTCGAACAATCGTGCACAATTGCTGTCATCTTTAAAAGGCAGAGAAACTTACTCTGACAAACCAATGCCAACATCAAGGTGGTGAAAATTACAGACAAAAACCCTCATAATATTTGCAGAGCACATCAGAATTATCAACATACAAATCGCTTCACTCAAAAACAGTTTAACAATCGTCTTTGTTTGGGCAACGAAATGCCTGCTATACATTAACCCTGTCAACATGTGCAAGTTTGGAAGCAGGTAACTAAAGAAAATCAAGCAAAACTCCCCTATAACAAGTCCTTAACTAGCAAAATATGGAATTGCTATTTTATCTTTCCAGCAGATGGAAACCCTTGTCATTTCAAGGCTTTGTTATAGAATAATATATGTATCTTAATTTGTCAATGAGCCACGCAGCCTGCAACAGGTTGCTTCACAATATGCTCTACAAATGGAAAAAAGCAGGTCGCCCTTTTTGGTTTGCCTTCTTTTGAAAAGATGCTGCTATTAATGCACATTGGCAAAGCTCAACAGCTGCCATCCAGAGTTTCCCAGGAGGAGCTGGGCTGTGTCCAACAGACTAACACCAAGGTATGTGCCAGTGAGCAAGCTGGAAGCTTTTAAGGAAAAATAAGATTAGATATCTCAATTATTTCGCTTCTCTTACATGAGGAAAGATTCTCTTTCTCAAAAACAGAGTCGTATCTAAAGGGTAAGATGCAGGCACATTACAAGTAAGATATACAGACCAAGTAGGTATTTCCATTAGCCCTGTGAGGGTTGTCCAAGACATTTTTGCACAGTCAGTTGGTTTCATTCAGGCCAGCTCTGCAAGAATAGCCAATACTGGCAGTAGTGAAAGCAGCAGCCCCAGAAGTATCAGCAACAGGAAGGCAACAAACAGGAGCTGAGGGATAAGGAAGGTACTGGAAAAAGGGTAAGTATTTCCTGTTTGGACTGGCACAGAACATTGCCTTCTGAATGCAGTTGAGATGAGACCATGGCAGAGCACAAGAGCAAACAAAAAGCTCAGTCGGTGTACATTAAAATGGACACTGTTTTTAAAATTCAGTACTATTTCTGATTTTACTTACAAGGGCAATCATATTATCTAAGCATATGTAGTTAGGTGCCCAAGTTGGGGGACTAGGCTCCCTATGCAGGAAAGGAGCCAGCCAGGCAGCTGCACAGGACAGCTCTGAGAACAGAAGCCCATTGTAGGTGATTCAGCATCCTCTAGCAATGCTCTTCCCTCTCCTCTTATGGATCCTCAGCTCTAAATTAGGTGCCTTATATTACTTTCTTTAGAGATAAAGGATCCAAGATAACTGTCCAAGACTACCTGAAAATAATTATTATGTATCCTGAACTATTTTACTGGCTTAATACATATATTATCAGATAAAAGTCGGACTTGGAAGTTTTGTACATTTACTGCCTGAAACATTTCTCTATAAGGATGAGCATAATTTATGTAAACACAAGACACAAAGAGTCAGAAGTTAGGGTTGTTTGTCAAAAAATGGTACAGCTCTGTTTTGATTAAGGATGGTGAGACAGCCAAACACACATGCATTGTAGATAATCAGTCTTCTTAAGATATGCACATCCTCACATTTAGCTCATTAAACGCACTAATTTTATAATATTTCCATTTAAATCTATCATCCTCTAAATCTCTTCTCCCAGACAGATTCCACATAGCTACTTTTCTCTTCCTTCTTCACTAACGAAGAAGAGAACTACAAAATCCAGGAGAGAGCCTCTGTACTGATTTATCACAACAGTATCTGGTGCTCCAACACAGCAACTGAAAACTATACTATTCCACTTACACATTAGATGTCACATACCTATTTTAGCATCAAGGAAATTATCAAAATCGGCTTTTGCTGAGATGACTACAGGAATCTCCTGGTTGGTAAGCAAATTCACAGCTGTCACTGAAGTGAGTGAGTCTGAAAACAAACGTAATGATACGGTAAGCAAAATATGACTGAAGATATGCTAAGAACATCACTTACCATTAGAATGCAGTTTATCTTAAACATACATGAATTTTAAATTAAATTTTTCTTTAAAAGGAAAGAAAATGAAAAACTTAATCACATTTCTGAAAAGCTCAGATATATTAAAATATTCACTGAGTCGGATTGACAAATTTTCATGATTAGAAAACATAACAAGCACCTAAATAAAATCAGATTAAGATTTGGATTACATTAAGAAAAATCAGTCTTTGACTAAAATGCAGGCCTGCTGCAGAGTTATATGAATTGGCTTTAGTAAGCCCTGATTTATATCCTAGCATACAGTATTACAAAATTCCACCAAAAATAAGCTGAAACTGCAGAGGAGCTTATATGCTTATTATTAATTTCTTAGAGAAGGACTACAAAGCATGGGGAAACAGTGACCAATATTAAAAAGCCTCCTAAGTAACATACTGATTTCCAAACGGAATATTCATATTGCTATTAGAGATGAGGAACCCAGTGTCCACAAGAAAGGGAAGAGAGGGTGAGAACTGTAATAAGCTGAAATTGATTTACAATGTGCAACTTGGCTGGTTTGGGAAGAAGAAAACGAAATCTAAAGACTAAGTTTTAAGGATTCAAACCCCAGATCTCAATTTGGACCCATTACTAACTTCTTCAGTGCCTTTAAGTTGATTTAATAGATTTCACAGAGTATTCTGAGTTGGAAGGCACCCACAAGGATCATCAAGTCCAACTCTTTAGTGAATGGCCCATATGGGGATTGAACACACAGACCTTGGTGTTCTTAGCACCATGCTCTAGCCAACTGATGATAATTACAATAATTAAAATATGGGCTGCTAAGAGCTTCCTTTCATCTATCTTCATAGCTAAGACAAGCACAGACAGTCTTAAGCTTGTATTGCAATGCACAGAAGTTGCTTGAACTAAAGTAACAGCAATTTTGAGAACAGGGCTGCTGTATCTCATCACTCGTCTTAACACAAATGATGTTTCTTTTGGATTAATGCTTTTTCAAATTTCAGGATGTCTGAGATATTCACATTATAAAGAAAATTTCCATGTTCAAACCACTGCACACAGCTTTCCTCCTCTGTTTAAAAAAAGTACAAAAGGAATAATTCCACTCTTTAAAAGCAACTAACCAAAAAGCGTCATGAAGAGGAAGCTGAGTGGGTAGGATGGTCTGCTTTTAAAAATAACTTCTTTCTTCTATCCAGCAATAATTTTCATCTTATGCTGGAACCCAGAATAATAACTCCAGTTTATGAAGGCACTCTTTCCTGTGCTCATTTGCTCACATCATTATTATCTTAACCAAAAAGAGATGATATTACAAATGTAAAAGAATGCATGCCTACTATTATAATGAGATAATGAACAATGTAAGGGTCAAATCTTTCTCTCAGACACCTCATACTGTCAAAACTAGAAGACTTACCAGGTTCTAAATTAACGTAAGATTTTCTGGGCAAAAAACTGAATGTTTGAAAACTCATTGCTCACATCTATTTAAATACCTATACTTCAAAAGTAAAGGTATTAGAATTTTCAGTTACTTTGCAATAAAACAGCTTTTTTTTATCTGCTTAAAAATATAAAAACATAATATCCTAATTGTTTAAATGAGAACACAGTGAAGAAAGGGAGTTACAAGACTACTTCCATTGCAAAGAAAACAATGACATTTAAATAAATGAAAATTTTAATGTTACTGGTGAATTTTTTAAAAGAATCTTGGTTAATGTAAAAACACAGCCTATACAAGGCCCCCAAAAATTTCTTAGTATTTACATGCCATCATTGGCCTTTCATGGCTGAAATGCATTTCTGAAAGTTCATGCAGAAATTCTTCACCTTTATGGTCTCTTCCTTGAAAAATACCAGTCAGTGCCTTTGAGCCTGTGTCTCAAGAAACACCAAGAAATACTGGCCAATTTCAACTGAAGAATGCACAGATGTATATTTGCAAGTAGCAGGAGTACAGAACAGCAGAGTTATGATTCTGGAATTGTTCCTCTTCTTTGAGGACTTAAGACTGTCATTATCCCTACTGAGAGTTTCTTAATTTATCTCAAACAAAAGGTCTAAGTTTATTGTTAACAGACACAAAAAAAAAGCATTTAAAAGTATTTTCACTTAAAAACCAACATAAAAAAAATACACTGTTGTCCTTATTAAAAGCACATTTCCTGCTTGTGTGGTTTGACTTAAAGGATAAAATCCAAGGTACAGGCACAGGCATGCGTGTGTGTTGCTGCAGTTAGGGCTTTGATTTGTCTCCACTGCGAGAACTGCAAATTTGTTCTTCAAAATTCTCCAAGCTTTGCTCACCTCTGAGACAGGAGCTCTATATACTCAACACAATCAGGCTCTGTTTTTTTTTCTCTGCTAGCAAGTAATCTTTTTTGAGGTTACAGAAATTAAGCACTCAAAAATAAAGCAGATTCTGTGCAACCAACAAAATTTGTCACAAGATTCCTGATTCACTGCTGTTGACATCAGATGTTATACAGACAATGAAGCCTCATCTTTACCAGGGAGGGGTAAAAAACACCAGTTCATAGTATTTACTTTTGTAATTTTCAGGTTTTCCAAACAACAAAAAAACCCTAGGCCATGGATGCTAAATATAGGCAGAAATGGTGATAGGAGGTTTAAGGAACACACTTAGTAACATTGAAGAATTATCTCTTATTTGTATCCACTGTGCAAGTCGTGAATAGGGATCCTCTACATTCACTCCTTAGTCTTCTATTAACTAAAGACCTGCACAGCAGAGTATTATTTTGCTATCTATCAGTGAGCATTTTGCTATGTATTAGTGATCTATTGCCCACTTTATACTCCCTATGACAGAAAGGAATCATTGTTGGTGCAAGAGCTGGTTCTGCTGTCTTTGTGCTAATGACAATTAACATACAGACGTGAGATGTTCCAGTAGGCTGACATGGTCAAATTTGGACTATTCATTTGTGGTACAAGAGGAAACAAGAATCTGTTTCATTGCTTTTACACACTATGAAGTGTTACAGCCATTACAGAAAGAAGAAATCTAGCATAGCTGCTTTCACCACATCTGAAGCCAAGACAGGCTGGTGTGACACTCTGTGACATATACCCAGAATCAAAAGACCTGCTCCCTCTCAACAGGAACAGCTCCCGCTCAGCCTGACACAGATTCTCTAAAGATCATTCTCTAAAACTGTTGCTCTTCTACGACAAAATGCAATATGAGAAAAATATCACCTTTCCCTGGGATGAACTCCCTCTGAAAGACTTCCTGGAGACTGCTATTGCCATGCAGCAGTCTATGAGTTGGTAAGATATATAAATGGGAAGCTCCATAAATGGTTTCAGGCGTATAGGTGTAAGCTGCTAGCTTCTCTCCTGTCACTTCACCATTAACCTGAAAAAGAGCAGAAAAATTCCCACTGGAAGTGCAGTGGTTTCACATTCTCCTTCCTTTTTATGCAACTTACGAGTCTACATCACCCTGTAGAAATAGACAGTTCTGAATATCAAAGCCAGACACGTTCCCACTACAGGAATTTTCCAGACTCAAACCTTGACAAAACTTAATTTTAAGGCCTTGAGGAAGTTGCCTTACAGTCTTGCATTAGTTTATCCTAATATATCTATAAAAATATAATACTAAATTCGTATGTAATATTGCATTGTGCTACTGAGCTAGATTCAATCCCTGGCTAAGCAACCTGGAATCCTTCTATTCACTTTTAATATGCATGCCCTGTTTCCAAGAAACTGCAATGAGATGTTACCTCTGAGACCTAAAGAGAATTTAAGTCTTTTCCAGCTACCATATGGCTTTCCACCATAACAGTCTGAAGTCAATGCTGTGACTTAAGTACAGAAATAAAATTATAAAAGATGGCCAACATTAAAACAACTTGACGTAAAACATGAGTAATAAACTTCAAAGACTGCTTAAGATTTACTACCTGGAACTATCAACAAGGTTTATATCTTAGGTCAACTAACTGTGCAGTGTATGAGGGTCTTAGAAAAAGATTTTTCTATAATAAGTATTGATATACATTTTCAGAAACAATTGATAAAAACAGCTGAAATACAAAAATGCATCTTCTAGCAAGGTGCAAATCAGAGGAATTTAGAAGGTTCAAGCTGTCTTAATTTGAAGTTCCCAAAAATTCAGTATTTTAAAATAAGAAGCCATTTTTAAAATGCTAAACCACAGTAAATAAGCACAATAAAGCTTTGAAGCACAAGGGCTGAAGTTTGATCAGAGTCTCTAAAAAATCTCTTCTGTCACTATCATATAAATGAAGCCTTTTGCATCTCTTGGGAAAAAATAGGAAAATTTGAAGTTCTTCTGAAGATAATAATTGTCTTCAGATTTCTTTTTCCTTCACCTCCTTTGTCTCCATCTAGACTTGTCTGTAGCTCCGTCAATACCAAATGGTGTGGCTTCCAGTATTTTAATTACTGCATATAGTAAATGAAATAACTGACAACTGTAAGCAAAGCAGCTTGCCTGAGGTCAGCCTGGGTCTGGCAGAGAAGGTGCCATGCAGAGAGGACCAAAAGCCCAGCTAGAGCCCAGCTGTCTTGTGCAGTTGATATTTCTCTTGGCACTGCTCCCTAAGTGGCCTGGCTTTCAGGAAAGCTCATTAGTTGGCATGTATTTGGTATAAATACACACAGCCAATTTGCATCCATCTGAACACACAAATCCTTTCCTGAAGAGGACAGCAGAGAGTATCTCTTCAACCCACAAGTGGTGTTCTTCAGGAATCTGTGCTAGTCTGGGCATCAATACGGTAATAATCTTTAGTAGGTTTTGAGCTTTTAAGATCTGAAAATCCATTGCCACCACACATTTCAGGGGTTGCAGTGAGCCCAACCAGGATAGCAGCAACTGAAATTTCTGACTTACCTTCAGCAAGAAGTCAAGCGAGCAGCCAACGCAGTCACCAATCCAATTGGCCTGCATTTCTTTAATACCATACCACTCAGGGAGATCAGACAAGGCATCAAACATAGCCTAAAGCAATGAAAGAAAAAAGTAGGACATTCAGCTTTTATAAGCACACAAAATAATACTATGGGTTTAATTATAACCAACAGCAAAATGGTAAGGTGCTGGTGGAGGAGGAGGCTCAGGGGTGACCTTATCACTCTCTACAACCTGAAAGGAGGTTGGAGCCAGGTGAGGGTTGGACTCTTCTCCCAGGTAACAAGTGACAGGACCAGAGGAAATGGCCTCAAGTTGCACCAGGGGAGGATTAGGTTGGATATCAGGAAAAATTTCTTCATGGAAAGGGTTGTCAAACATTGGAACAGGCTGCCCAGGGAAGTACTTGAGTCACTATCTCTGAGGGCATTTAAAAGACCCATAGATATGGTGTGTGGGGACAGGGACTAGTGATGGACTTGGCAGTGCTGGGTTACTGGCTGGACATGAGGTCTTTTCCAACCTAAATGATTTTGTATTATGCAGCAGAGAAGAAATTAAGTGTTGTCTCCTTCCCTAGCCATAATGTCCAACAGCCAACATAAACCTCTATGTGTATTTGTCCTCAGCAAGAGATCTGTATATTTATGTGCTTTCTGATGGGTGGCACGGAAGTGAAACAGACTATTCCAAGTCAACTAGTATTTGTATGAACAATTTGAACAGTACAATTTGAATAAATTAAATCTATAAAAAAAGTAAAGGAGAAGACAAAGGGACAGACAACTCAAAGCTCATCTCATTTTTCACTTCATAACATGTCACATTTTTGTTATGAATACTCCACGACTGCCCAAAATCTTTATTTTGGCAGAAGTACAGCCAGAGGCATGAGTCACTCAGAAAGATGAACTATTACAGTTAAAATCTAAGAGCAAGGAAACATGTTGAATAATCTCTCCTTCAACTGTGATGCCAAACATCAAATGTGCAAGCTCTTTATTATCTCATTGATTGCTAACAACCTGCAGGGATGGACAGTAGCTACTACGTGCTGCTCAAACTAAACAGTAGGTAGTTAGGCAATTAGTGAATGTACAATTCTTTCTTTTTCAAGAATGTGTTTCAAGTTGTGTTTTAATGACATTGTTAAATAATTTCAAAGTGAGATGCATAAAGGATACGGTAAGAATTACTTTCCAGTTACTGCTCTGTTGTATATCTGTTATTCAAAATACAAACAAAAGGCATGTCCCCTTGTAAATCATAATATTACACCACCACTTGGGTTTATTATTGCTTTCTACATCTTTAAAAATCAAACTAATTTGCTGCTGATTTATAAAAGAATGGTTGAGGTTTGTAAGGGGTTTTTCATACTGTAACTTTAATCAGTTTTAGTTCACAATTGCAAGCATACTGTATCACAGGGAATTCCAAGCTCTCAATATTCTCACTAATTGTAGTGTTGCAGAGACTATTGAGCTTTATCTGTCATGAACCATCCATGTACATATATACATGACCATCAAAGACTAACAAGTAACTGGAGATATATATAGAGAGATATATACACAATACATGGATATAGTCTTTGCAAGGATTTTATGCATTTTAGAAAAAATGAAATTGTGCCAATACATGCAGAACTGGCTGGACACATTATTACATTTTTGTAAATCCTCCTGCTTGGATATCCATTCTAATCTGCTTTCCATTTTGCTGGCAGAAGCATCTAAATGTGCATGTGTTGTACTGAAACTGCAATCTGTAATTGCTCACTAGCAAAACTTTCTAGATGTTTTTTTCACTGCAGGATTAATATACCAAGATCATCAATACCAGTGTGGTAATGATTTTACTCTAATTCATTTGCCTTATTATAAGCTATAGGCTACAGTTTGAATTAGCCCCGTTCTTCTCTTGCTAATGCAATTGCTTGCTGCAGTCAAATACAGCAAGAGCCAACTTGACTGTACCTGAATGAAGATAACTAAACTTGTTCTGCATGATGACACAGCCTGGCAGGGTTTGCAAACACAAACCCTTCACATCTTAATCTGCACATAAGCAGTGCTACAGTGTGATACAAAAAAACACCCCAAACAAAATGAAACAAAACAAAAAAAATTCAAAAAAAATTACAGTATGGAATTATGACTCTCAGTTCTTTGTTCTCAACACACTGGTTTCTTGTGAAGGCTACAAATAGCAGGTGAAGCAGCAAATGAACATGTAAACCACAAACACTGTATCTAGTGTTACAGAGGCAAGAAATAGAGAATATGCATACTGCTACCATGTTAATAATGGTAAATTAACCTAGGATACTCTCTAGCAGGAAAGTAGAGAAACATTAATTCTTACACACATGAATGCACTTGTACATTCAAAATTCATCCATGCAAATGAGGAGCTTTAAAAAAATTGCTTCAGGAAAACCCTTTTAAAAAAACTTTTTAATTTTCAAATCCAACTGCACTACACCCTGCAAAAATATAAACCCATAAATATATGTTAAAAATACTATTAATTTTAAAAAAATTACATGTAGATTGTTTGGATATATGAAACTCTTGACCAACACTAGCACAGAAATTCCCAAATAGCACCAGCTAGCGTTTGTAAAGTTGAATATTAATTCCAAGAATTTTGCTTCCATGTTCTTTTTTAACTGCCATGTTTGGTAGAACATCTTCTGAATCATTAAAGTAGCCCCATGAATTCTGCAATTTGCCAACCCTGGCAATGTTCAGGGCCAGACTGGATGGGACCTTGAGCAACCTGGTCTAATGGGAAACATCCCTGCCCATGGCAGGGGGCATTGGGACCAAGATATCTTTAAGGTCCATCCCAACCCCTTAAAGTCTTTCCTTAAACAAAAATTCTGGTCCTTAAAGATGTGTATATAACTGCTAGTGATCATGCCACAAGTTTATTAACCAGGTTTGTTAACACAGAGGAGACAATCAGCAAGAAGATTCCTGGCACAGGGCCAAATAAACTAAAATAAACCCACACTGGATTCTGCAGGTGACAAGGAATGACAGCAGCGTTATGATCCAGTAAGCAGAGAGTGATAAGTTTATCAAATAAACTCAATTTTCAAATTTCTGATGATGAATTAATAGTGAGAAATTTGGAAACATTAGGTAGCAGACTCTTTCTGCCTTCATTTTTCATTGCTCAGGAAGAGACGAGAAAACTTCAAATGCAAACGTCTAATTACAGGAGAAATAACTCCCATCTTAATTAAACACAAGTCAAGGAATAGCATAAATACATTCTGGCAGTCTTTCAGATCTAAAGATAGACAGGCTCAGGAAAAAGCTAAAGAAATCAAAGCTGTGTTCAGGGATGAGAGTGACTTCAAGGCTCTAACACCTGGAGAAGTTGAACATTCAGGATAAAGAAATGTTTCACAGGACTGCTTTACCCTTTGAGAACATACAGAAAATCCTGCACAGCTACAGTATGAAAGGCAACCAGCTCAGATGATCAGAGAGCCACAAAATCAAGATGAGTTTGCTGACAATTCATCACAGACAATGATGACCATGGTTGTATGTGGAAAACTGATCTAGCTGTTTAGTCTGCTGAAGATTATGACAGAAACAGAACTTCACTTAAGCAATCTTCAGGTAAAAAAGGTCCATAAAATCCAAGAACATAAATGCTTTACAATTTCCCAAGAGCATCTCAGCTCCAAAAGTCCCCCTGCATGTAGTTTAGAGAGGGAGGATTGTGCTGAGCACGTAAAAAATTCCATCTCTGACTTTGTCAACTGAAGTTTTTAGTACATCAATACCTGCTACTAATTTCATACTTAGAGTATTGCAACTCCTCTGTGACAGTAAATGAAATAAAGTGAAAAATGTAAATATAAGCTATAAAGTCAAATGTATACTCTTTTTTTCAAGGGAGACACTTTAATGGAATTTGACACATCTGCAAGACAACAACAAGACTGAAATAAAAAGGTCAGCAAAAGGTTGCATTTCAAAAGAATTCAATTTGTTAGCAAAATAAAATTGCATTCTACTAAATTACAATAAAATTAAAAAGCTTTGCTTCTGAGGAAGAGTCAAATAAATATTCAAGCTTTGTTTGTATTAAAATGAAATTCTTCACTTTATTTGATTAAACTCCCAAAAGAGTAGCCAAACATTAAACTAAAGTTTACATGAAATCATTTAATACAACTTAATATATTAGCTAAAGTAGAGGAGATTAAAGTTAGGCTGCCCACTGTTTTATTTTGCACTCTACTGCACAGTTCCAACTGTGATTATGCAGTACAGCTTCTGCTGGTATTTAATCTCTTCTGATTTTATTACTTTTTTTCCTTCTGTATTTTCAGCCTCTACTATTGTAGCTACCTGTTGACTTTTATTTCCCATGGTGAAGAGTACTGAAAACTTGCATTAAATAGGAGCAATAACACAGACACTGTGTACACTTTAAGTTGTTTCTCATAAATGTCTAAATCGTCAGCAGTTTTTGCATTTCTTTACCTCAAAGTTTATGGGCAACAAGTACCTCTGGTTTGATTATGTAAAACTGAGGCAATAAAATGATTCCTCAAAAGCAAAAAGCCATCCTTATTCTCCAGATTTGCTCTTCAGAGCTGTTCTCTGCTTAAATTACCAAAGAGAAGATACTCCTTTTCCAATATAATGAAGGGTATCTTTGCGATGAGTAATTGATTCCATAAATATAAAATCAAACAAAACACAACTACATGAAAGAATTCCAAAGACAAAAGGGCTGTCAGATGCAGCACAAAGCCAGGGAAAAGCTGAAGAACTGATGGATCATTTGTTCTTTTCCCTTCACAGGGTCAGCACCATACCCAACACCTATGTTCCTGCATTCCACACAATATGAGAAGGGTTTGTCTCTAAATGTCTGTACAAAACAAATGAACTAAGAAAGGGTCCTACTTATCTGTATGGCAACTGTAAGTCACACGTTCCCCTGTATTTGAATTAAACATACATAGACTATCTTATTGCTGTGCAAAAAAAGGGAGATGATTGAAGGCAAACCTTGAAGTTTTACAGTTGTTTCTGTTTAATTTTCTTCAAGAAAAGATTACTTTCCAGTTATTTGGATGATTTTTGTTAAGTAAAATATGAAAAAGCAGAAGAAAAGAGACTATAAACAGACTAATCTTACTGATTCTGATTTGAGGACCGAGTTGACCAGGCATAAAACCCCTCAATTAATAGCAATTTACAGGTACATGCACAAAATACTAACAACATTTACAGATAGATTTTTCCAATGAATCTGCCTACTGATTCAGCTGGGTAACCATAGCAACTAAATGTTTTAGCTTAAACATCTTAAATGCACAGACAACAATTTGAATAATAATGCCATCAGTTAAAGCATTATAGTTTTATCAAAGAAATCTGTCAAAAGAAAAATGACAATTAAAATGTTCTTTAAAAAAATCATAAAAGCTGCTAGACCATTCCATATGGACTTTACAGCTTAAAAAATGGGTCATGATTACTTTTTTATTTTACATAACCAAAATTCTTTCTGCTAAGCATTTAAAAGTGTGGTCAACATTTTTTCCCTTTGAAAAACACTCACTGCCAATAGCAAATTGCCAGGTGAGCCCACACACTGCTTTGTTTGCATTTTTTATTGCAAGAAAGGAATACGAGCTGGGGCAGTAGAAATAAAGAAATCAAAGCAAATCCACAGGAAATGATTCCACTTGACACAACAGAAATCTGAAAAATAGTGTGCATAGGAATGAGACACTGACTCCTGTAACACACAGCCCATTACTGACCATGGAACTCCTGCTTGCTATTCGACTAGCAATGTAAGCATTGCAGATGAAGTTTATGTTTTTATTAAGGCTGTGAGACACAAGGAAAACATAAAATGATAAATGGGCAAAAGAGGGAAACACGTTTGACTAGAGAGATCATCAATATACACTGCAAAGAGGCTGAATAGTTACAACAAAATAATTTGTGGATGTTCCAAGTAGAAAATAAATTATATCCATACACATTCAGCCATTATTGCTAGCTGGTAATTTGCATGATGAATTAAGGGATAGCAGATTCATTTAATACATTTCAAATGGAACTCTGTCTATGAAACAAGGTTATGAAATAAAGACTTATGTTTTCCTCTAAGCCACACAGGAAAGGAGCAAGTTACCAGAATTAAAGTCTTTTTCCCATCTACTTTCTCACTACGTCAACTTATAGATAACTCAAGTACAACATTAGGAATGAATAGGGAACAGCCTTGTTCCAGAAAACAGGCAAAGTAGGTGAAACTTTCTGACATTTGGTCTTAAATTTCTCTAAACTTTTCAGAAGAAATATTAGTCACTATTGAAGGTGAAAGCAAAAGGTGACCAGAATCAAATGATATACTAAAACCATGATATACTAAAACCAGACAAAGGCTTCAGTATAGAAAGATGAGTGGGACACTCATAAAATCCTAACCCTCGAAGTCTAAAAGTAGCCAAAGTGGGAAAAAAATACAAGTCTTCTCCAAAAAGTTCAAGGCTTAAATTACTATCAGAGAATCTCTTAGTGCCTTTCCATTTTTTAATTTCAAAAAAAAAAAGTAATGAAATTTCAGTGGATAACAGAAATCTAGTCATACAGCTCACTGAGAGCCTGATCCACTTAGCTCTCTACCTTTTCCCAAACCTAGGAAAAGCATCTCACACAAGGAAGGATTAAACCTGTTCTGTGCCCATGGACTTGTCCAGCCTGTGAGGAAATACAGAGCCAGGGGTGTTCTGATATGGATTCTGGCAGGACGACTCAAAGACCTAAACACTGCTCTGTAATGACAAAATACAGATCTTTGGATCCAAATGATGCTGACCACACTAATCTGACACCATCTTAACCTTCTGGACACCTCTTAAATGAGCAGAACTGGACAAAAGATGTTCAACAGGCAACTGACTCAGAAATGGGGAATAAGGAGCTCAGGGCCAGTCAAGTTCTGGAAGGGCAAACTTCTATTTCTATTAGTGTTTTAATGCAAAAAGTGTTGACGGTGGATTTGAAATCCCCAGGCCCATTAAAGATCTTTATAATGTCATCTCAGATTTCCCTTTTACAGGAGTCTGGCATATGGATTATCACAAGAAACCTTCACCATATAAGCTCAGTTTGGATATAAATGTTCTCTACTACTGCAGCATCCTGAGCCTTCAGGTGCCTGAAAATAATTGTTGAGGAGTTACTATACACATATTCCTGGTGAGCCCTGAACAACTGACAAAAAAGGGAAGCGAGATCCATAAAGAACCTAACTGTATTTATTTTTCATTAGAAGCACAAGTGTCTGAAGTCTCTGAGTGGCACAGAGTTTCAGGAAAAGAAGTTGTACTGGTAATGGTTCTGGTCCATTATGTAAGCCAGGAAAATCACTTTATGGAAGTAAGTGTTCAAAATCAGGAGATATGAAATAATCCACCCTGCTGAAGTGAAGGTATCATCATCACTAATGTTATCATCCTGAAATCTTATTAGCAATTATAGATCTTTAACTTCTTAAAGAGATGTCTCTATTCTTCACACCTATTAGGACTAGCTCTGTAAAATCTGGATCCTCCACTCAAAGATGAAAGGCTCTGCAAACAATAAAGGTAAATTAACATCTCCCTCTCAAAGCCCAGTTTCCTCTCAAGAGCTTTTGAAAAGAGGTGGGGAAGAAGGCTTGAGGAATAAGCTAGGAAAAGTGATTGTTGTAACCATGGTGTTCAACAATGTAGGACAATATGGATTCAGATCAACTGCCAAAATCCTGAATCCAAAGGAAAAGTAAACAAAAGAAACAGATTTATAAGGAAGAACTCATGCCTCTTACCACTTCTTGGAAAGTATGGGGGTGATTACCATAAGGAATGAAGAAATGTGTGCAAAGTTGAGCTTTAAAGATAATTAGTCAAGATATTTGGAAAGAGGAGTCAAAGTTGTAGCATTTAAGATGTTTAATTTGGCTGTTGTGAGGCTTCCTGATTACGTCAGTTTGGGCACAGAGTTCCAAAGAGATTGAAATACTTGGCCAGTATCAGTTCAGATACAGTCTCTGTTGGACTGTCTTCTGTTCTGGCTTGCAGTTCATGGACCATTCAGAGCTGTATGGCCAAAACAGTCTTCTTCAGAAAGTAAGACAAAACATGCTATGTTATCTACTTTCTTGCAACTTGAAACAAACAAAAAAGTACCAAAAAAGGGAATTTACTTGTCTTAACCTTCCAAGAATGAAATCCATCTAATATCAGATATTGGATTTAGTATAGCAGAGCCTGGTAATCTGCTATTCTTATTCGAAGGCTTGGGAATAAAAAAATGAGGTGATTTTCCCACTCTACAATCAAATGTTTAAAGCCCTTGCCAGAAGAAGCAGAGTGAGACTGAAAGTGTGCCAGAACCACAGCAAGAAAAAATGGGAGTCAGTGGAGGGTGAGTAAAAAGGAAAATCCAAACCACCTGCTGACACTTGGTAGCATCTGTCACTGTACAAGAAGTGGGAGAACTTGAAGGCAATGCTTGCCAAAGCACTTGAGCTAGAAGCAATATGGCATCATTCACTGATCTGGCTGTATCAGCTAGCACAGACCCTACAGAATATCAACCATGAACAGAACAAAATTTTGGGAAACCTTTACAGAGACCTATAGAGTACTCAACTGTCCGCTGTAGCAACACTTTAATATTTTGTAGGGGTTTATCTAAATGTTCATCCCCAAATGAAAATCAGAAGCAGATCTCATTTGTGGTGCCACTAAGATGCTCAAGAACAAAAGGTCACTTGCACATTTGCCCTTCATGAAGGAAGGGGATATGGCAGCCTCCTGAGGTGACATCTTTGGGGAGAAGATGAGGGGGCATTGTGGAGGCGAAAGTTGCTTCTTATCATCTGCTGAGCCTACTTAGTGGGGAACGACATGTTGGGGATGTGATCATTCCAAGAGACAATGGCTTTCCTGCAACAGCATTTCTAGAGGAGGGTGGATATTTTGCAAGTAATAATCCCATAAGCCAAAGGTATTTTCAAGGTTACTGAAAAGCTCCTCAGTGTTGTCTTTTAGTCTTGATGAGTTAAAATTTAAGGCTGACTCACCCCTCCTAGAGGGATATAAGCAAACAGTGATTTGGTGCAAGCCTAGAAATACCAGTCATTACCTCTTACAACCTTTACAAAGATAATAGACAAAGTCATATCAGTAAAGGTAGAAACTCTAATGAAGCTCGAGCCTCAAACTGAGGGAAAAAGTGAATCGGGGCAGACCCTGAAATACCACAAAGGTCATAAACCACCAATTCTGGTGACAAAGGCACCAAAAAAAAGCTCAGAACGTTGTGATCTCTTTGTGATTGTGCACAAAAGCTCCATTTTTCCTTCAGCTATAGCAAATGTTCCCTTTTTACTGCCAGAACAGGCAGCACAATCAGAAAACATGCATCTCAAGTACCTCTCTGTGTATGAACAATCAAAGCATCATGCAGGATATCTGAAGTTTTTCTCTTTGTTATGAATGGACCTAGAGCGAGACATGGATTTCTTCTCCCTGGATGATGGTGGAAATTTGGTTTCTTAAATCTAAAACTCATGAAAATGATTAAAGATGATTTTTTAACAGTTTCTTAGGAATAGCTTTCTCAATCTCTACTTGAAGTCTCAATACACAAAATACTCAGGTGGAATAAAAGCTTCATCCAGACAAAACAGGAAGTTGATACATTTATCTCAGAAAGCATAAAGCCAAAACTTTTGTCAAAGAATTCATAGTGTGGAAGCTATACTGTCCCACCACGATCAAAATCTGAGCTCAGGACAAAAAAGGATGTTTAAATAACTTGAAAATATACTTTTAAAATTACAGATAATCAAATAGAGTAGACTATGAAGTAAAATAGAAGGTCCAGATGAATTTTCAAGGAAGAGAAGTTAATCATACAGAACTATGATTCAGATATAGTTGGAAATGAATGCTAGGTGACAGGCTGTACTCCATGCCCACAAGTCCAATAGGTTGACTAGGCAAACAATTTTCTAGTTCAAAAGATTGCACAGCTTTACACTCAAAACAGACAGAAAAGCACTGTGTAAATAACAAGCTATTGTGTGAATTCAGAATTCATTCATTCAGCTCTAATTTATACTTTTTGATTTCTTCAAAACTTACTCCCACACAAATTAGAATTCTTAAAGAGGTGAACAGAAAGACTTCAGGGATAATAATTTTTATATATACACATACAGAGGGATGGGTCCCATATATCATTATACAATTATATTTTACACAAACATGCACATGTAAAGGACCACGTGCACCTTGATTAACATTTCTGGAGGAAAAGTCACCTCTTTTAAGTGATATCATAATTTCCAAAACCTGTATTTTCATACCTTGGCATAAGCAGTCGTTTTGATAAACCACTGTTTGAGGTATTTCTGTTCCACTTTTGCTCCTGAACGCCACGAGCAGCCATTGCCATCCACCTGTTCATTAGCTAGAACAGTCTGATCCACTGGATCCCAGTTAACCAAGGCCTGAAAAGAGTTGCAGGAAGAAAAGGTATTTTCAGCCGCTATTTAAAAAACAGAATCTTAATTTTCAGATACCAAAAGAATTATCCAGAAGCAAGCCTTGCACCCCTGAGTTTTCTACATTTCTATAGCATCCATTTGAATCAGCAACATGGACTCAGCTGAACACTTTTTGAATATTCATCGTCTCAGAACTCAAAAGACTCAAGAATGCAGTTGGCAGCGTTTGCCTAGGCTCATCATGCTAGCAGGAGAGGCTGACACGACTGCTGGGCTGTTAAATAAGTGTTCCGACTCACTATACAACAAATGACACAGCCTGATGCTTAAAAGCTCTTCACTACTAATCCAAAAGTGTTGAGTCAGACTGAGAGGGATGAATAAACAAGAATGTCCAACTTGAGAGGACAGAATCACAAAGAAGTGTTATAATGATCAACTATGGTACAAGTGAAAGAGTTGATATTATCTCCATATAACTTCTGTTGGCCATGTGAATTATTTTTAGAATCATCTTTCCTTATCAATACAAATGCAATAAAGAAAATTTAAAATGAAATAAATGTTGGTGCTCAATTGTATAAACCTTGGGTTTTGAGGGTTAACCGAAATACCAGACATAATATACTGGGGAGGGAGCAGAAGTCAAACTCTCTCCTCCCCAGTGTTGAACAGTTTAGCTGATCACTTATCATAATGGATCTAAGATCACAAAAGAATCCTATCAGTCATTCCAAAAGTGTTGTTAAATGAAATTAAATTGAAAACATGAGCAGAAAGAAAGAGAAAAAAATCCTGTAATCAAAGCAATACAGAAGAATAATCCAGTATATTGACTGCTATTTAGAATTTGAGCTAAATCAGACTGAGTGCAGAACAGCAGCTCCATGGAGTTATAATACATGAAACATTATTTGAAAATTTCAAATGCATTCTTTGGGTATGGGGAGGACAAACAAAAACTAATCACTGTCCTTCTATTGCTCACGTTACATTTTATCTATCACTGATCACCTTCAGAAATGCCTGTTCCCAATCAACTAATATTGCTTCATTTCAAATGTTACATATTCTTAGAATACAAATCTTACAGTAAGCACAGCCAAAAGAGAGATGCAGGGATCCTCTTCCTTAGAAATACTGTAATGGGTTTTGTTATCAGTGTGTATGTAGTATATATGTGTGTGCACATACATATGCATGACTGTGTGAGCACTAAGTTCTGCCTGCCTACACTGATTTATAGAAAATTCATAATCACTAAATGAACAAAAGTAATTTTTTGATAAAAACAAACTTGCCCTCAAATGAAGCTTGTGTGAATTCAGATTGGAACTTAAGCTTTTTACTCTTTGCTTTCCTTTTGTCTGTTACCGACCAGTAACACCACACCGGATTTTATAGAAGGCTTATAAAAATTCATTGTGAAATTAAAACAAATCAGTATACTCCACTATTACAAATCTGGTTTTCAGACTTTCAGAAAGTATGACTTCTTCAGTAATGATATAACACATTATGAAGCTGGCTTTAAAGTGAAGTAATGATCTTTTAATTTATAAAGTTCTGAAAAAACCCTCACACCACTATGAAGTTAAAATAACACCTAAAGAGAGATATATCAGACAATATTAAGAAGTAATAAAATGCCAGTTGCATAAAGCAGTATTAGCATAAGCTTGTATTAAACTGGCTGTGACTCAAAGTTGAGAAAAAATACTATTTCTATTTTGATGATATCCTATCAAATTTATGGTGAAAATTTTAGAAGGTAACTGATTAACATAATTATTTAGTGTAAAAAAACTTCCTGTTATGAATCATGAAGATATATCTAAATAAAGCATGCAAAACAGAGTAAATGTGCATTTAAGAAATAGTAGCTGAAAGGTCTTGTCCTTGAATTTTTAAAGTTACATTTTGATCCTTCCATCCCTCACAGACTTTTGCCTAATATCCAGAACCCTGCTAGTAAACTAAATCTTTAGTTCCTACTTACACATCACAAAGGCAACTTCTTGTCAATGACAGCCCCTGAAACTATGACCCCAGGAAGCTGCTACAGGCCATCTACACAAAGAAAGCACAGTGCAAGAGTGTACAGAGCACACAGTTATTTCAGTCTCCTCACTACATCGATGCAGACCATATGCTTTTACAATAGGATTCATCTCATGTAAGTTCAGGTACCTACAGCATAAGTATCTATCTCCAGGCTTGGTGTCTCAGGTGCCAATACAGATTACAGGTATGTAATAAAAATAAGAGAGTCAGGGCAGGTCTTAGCCTCAATGAGATATCCACATCTGGCCAGGTCAATATTCTCTACAGTATTTTGACTGGATCAGTACTTCAGGAACAAGAAAGAGGATTTTGCTATGATGAATAAAGGTGCCCTCTGTGGACGCTGCAGCACCCAGACAGACATTGTTAATCCTCCCTAACTGCAGCTCCTGGACATACTGAGCCTGTGTCTCCCTGCCAGGGTAATTTCTGATCAGACACGCATACTCCTGGCACACAGTGTTAACTAGGCTAATGCTCTACTTGTCTTATTCTTATTGTTACAGTAAGGCTATGAATTATCTCCTTGTACCCAAAATGAAATTATAATACAGGAGACTTCAAGTCGTACAAAAGTACTGCTTAATATATATTGCAGATAAACTGACAACATGAGATAAACATATGCTTTAAGTATATATGACTCTTCAAAGAGACCCAGGGTTATGAGCTCTCTCTGCCATCTGTTTCCTGCCAAAAAGCAACTGGTTCATATCCACTAGAGATTACATTCCCTACAGGTTGACAGATGCTGATTTAAGTCCTCAGACTGATCCTTGACTTGAAAACAGATGGAAGTTGGAAGCAGATTCAGTCACTGGTACCCAAACACCTCCAGGATCCCACAGTACTTGGAGCTTACATGCAAAATTTATTTTGTATATCATCACTGCTTGGAATGAAGCAGCAATCCTCGTGCTTTTCAGACTGACCTGGGATCACTCTTCAGGCAAACAAATTATCACATATTGAAGGTTTTTGCTGGTTATCATTTAAGACCTCTGAGTACATCTTGCCTATGCAAATGGCAGAAGTAGCTCAGTAACAACCTGCCACCCTAAACTCTACTTTTCACTATCAATCTCTTTCTCTGGGTTCAAAGAATAACTGGAGCATATCCCTAATTATAGCCTATGTAGTTTCCTGGTTTTTATAAAATACAAAGGAAACATCAAAGCATATTTAAGAAATCGTAGTTTCCACTTTGATTTAGAAACATTCACTAATTTGCTGCTTTGTTTAGGTGCAGCTGTTCAGGTATTTTGGAACTGCATTGCTGTGGCTGTACAGAGAGTTCTTTGGACAGCTCATTTAACATCTTTGTTTCACCTCCTGCTTAAGAAATTAACTAAACTCTTCACTTTGCAGACAACCTAATATATGCTATTTAGAAAATACTATAATTTCTTAATGTACAGCTATCAGGTAAACAGCTGTGATAGTCTTGTGGCCCCTAATACTTCTGTAATACTTTAGAGATCACAAATAAGGTTGAGGAATACAAATTTACGCACATAATCTCCAATTATCACATCCAATCCCCTCAGTTCTGAGACAGTATCACAGTAATGTTATACAGGTAAATAATCTCACAGTTGAGGAGTTTCCTAATGATCACAATGTCATGTATTTTTATGATGGAAGTTAAGATCTAGAAAATCCTCTATCAGAGCCAGAAAATAAACTAATAAAAGCTGTATTTTCATCCTGCACTTTAATATAAATCTCTGAAAAGAAACATTTCTGATTTGACTTGTTACAATGGCCACTAATGTCGGTTAGTTAGTTATATAAAATGTGCTACATATAAAATTCAGTTATGTCTAGAATTAATTGTATTTTAAAATTAATAGATCACAATCCACTGAAATGAATGTGAATGGGCAATTTGGAAATGTGCCAGTGACACGAGTCACTTAAATTAGTGTACCTGCAAAATATTAATGGTCAAAGTTTGTACCTACCTCTTTTTGATATACTATCCCAGCTTCAAAAAGCTTAAGAAAGAGATACTGTGTCCATTTGTAGTACTCTGGTAAGCAAGTGGTTACTTCCTGTAGAAATTAAAGAAAACAAAAATTCCTGAAATTATTTTTAGTATTTTCTTACACCGTTTTGATACAGACAATTAACCCAAGAGTGTATAATACATTCCCCAGAGATGCATTCGTGTACAAACCCCGTTTGTGTAATGTTTACAATGAATGGCATTCACCTGTACACAAAAGCAGAGAACACAGGCTTTGTGTGGGTTTGATGCACAAAGAAAAGTTTCCCTGTTAACACGGAATACAAGAACCCTGTAAGATTGACGCTGATAGATACAAGAAGAGCAGAGGAACGGAAATCACCACATCTGCCTGAGCCGAGACACAGTCAAACTCCTTCAGAAAAGCCACCGTAGCCAGGTTGCCTTTTCCTCTGTTGCTCAGCAATGAAAAGCAGGCAGAGAACCCGCCGAGTGCTGAGCCGGGAGCTGCGGCTGCGGCAAAACGAGGAGCCTACGGAGACACAGCACGGAGGAACCGGGGCTGTTGGCAGACAGAGCGTGTGGGGCAGGCAGGGTGGAATAGAGGGGAGCATTCTAAACTTCAAGATGAAAGGCTTGCACGGGGTATCTTAACACCCAAAGGTCAGTAAGCAACTCCTTCATAAGGCAAGGCAGCTCAAGTCAGGAGAATGCTCTAGGCTGAAGTATGGAAAATATGAGTCATGAAAGAAGTCACAAATGAGGGAGACTGTTAAGAAGGAAATAGAGAAAAAAATAAAGGATAACATAAGAAGGAGGAATGGGAGTTAAGAGAACAGCAGGTAACAATATAATGGACAGCTTTTTTCAAGACTCAAAAACGTTTTCCAAGTTTTTAGTGAAATCAAATAATTAAAAAACAACCTACTTACCAACTGGTTATAAAGTTATCTATTTGAAATGTTTGTTCTTAAGAAAAACAAACTGCATTTCAAATAAACATCTTAATATGCAAAGATGACTAAGGGATTCCAGCATTACAGACCCCCAGTTTTCTCAACACAAACACAGGTTTCACAGGCACAATGCAAACCCATATGCTTTCACCCACATGTTTTAAATTTTCACCAAAGTGAAAACAACTATGTAACTCAGTATTTAAGCTCTCATTACATCATAACCATGTAATAATAGAGACCAGATTTCCCTCCCCAGTGTTTTCTTTTTAACTTGAACTTGTTCAAAGAAGAAACATTTTACACACTTCTTGTTGGACCACGTTTGTATTTGTTGAAGTGGAAGATGGCTCTTACACTGAACTTCAAACCAACACAAACATCTCCTGATTTTAGAGTTTACTGGTAAAAACTTTATCTGTAAGTCACTGATAAAATTTATTCCATTTGCAAATAGTTATCAAGTACTGGGAACAGCTCCAAATGTGAAATGTCTTTCACGTGGGCTTTCCCATCATCTAAGCTTCCCACTACACACAACTCCTGCAATATCATCTGCTACTCAAATGACATCTGAAACACTCTCGCATAAAATTTTTATTCTTTTTCTACAACTTTATGTTCTAGTTGCTTTGAACTTTATATTCCAGTGCTGAAACACTGCTTTTAACAATTAATATGACCTTTGAATAGATGTGCCTCAAAAGTGTGTATAAGAGGCTTTCAAGATCAGAAACAGACATTTAATGGCAAGTTTTCAGCACAGCATGTGAAGACCTAGTAATGAAAAACAGTTGCTTGATTAATTGTCCATGCTCTGCACTGCAAAAAACCCACTTGATAAAAGTCTGATTTCCATCTCTCCAACTAAACACTATCCATTTAATAATCCTTATATTTTTTCCCTGCTTCTTCATACAGTGACAGCAGTTTTTGTGCTGATGTGATGCCACTAAAGGCAATAGAGCTTCATCACTGCAATATCAGACACACAAAAGATGAGACCCAAACCCGTTTAGCACAATATAAGATGATGTGAGCAACAGAGAAACAGGTAAGACAAGAGAAGTGAGTTATCAAATAAAAATTGTAAAATGAATGGAGATTTGTCCTTTTGGCCCTGAACAGAAAGATTACATTTCCCAATCTAAACAGGTGTATTAGGAGCCACACCAGCTTGAGCTACAAGATACAAGGTCACTCCTGGGAACAGAATCCCCTGTAAGTGCTCCCTCACAGGTTGTACACTGACACATTTTAGAAAGAAATGCAGCAGAGCGTGTCACTGGAAAAAGAAAATCTGCTGTGTGGTCATTGAGAGGCAAAAAGATCACTCAAGGTCATAATTTAACTTTATAACCATGAAGATATGGAGTAACACTTGAAATTAGTGAAGAAAGAGAAATTAGATCACTACCAAGTGAAATGAGCTGCTGGCAGCAAGCCAGCAAACTCTTGTCAATCCTGAAAGGTGTTTTCTTTTTCTGGGTTTTTCCCTACCATTTAGCACGGTAAGACTTACAGTTGAAAATAATTTCCTGTGTATTCCAGTTACTGATTTTGATTAAATAAATCACGTCTGGTAAAAAGTTTCCACTATGCTGCCACCATGCTTAAATTAAGGCAAATGCTAATGTTTCCATTTATACTTTATAGGCAGAGCATTAACAGAACCAACTTAACTCAGAAATACACAAAAGAGTTTATAAAAGCATTTGAAAAATAGCACACTGGAGCCATCCCACCCTGCCAAAAACCGGTAAGTTCCTGCTTCTCATTTGTGATGTGAGCACTAACATAAACAGCACACACATAGAGCCCCGTACCATAAAACAGTTCAGTGAATGTATGTAGCAGGATATTAACATATTTTCTCCAAAAATAGAATACCTACTAAAAACCAGAACTCTTTTACAAATACATAAGATGCTGCTCAGCTGTCCACTGCGTGTGCTCTTCAGTGCTCTGTGACAGATTTAGGGATCACCCATCGCCTGCTTCGTTATTACTCAGGTGGTAACGTGAAAAGGGAGGGAAAGCATTTCCCTCTTCTCCCCTTCCATTTTCCCTTTTCCTTTTGTCAGCTCCAAAAAGAGTATCTGATACTCTCACCAAAATGTTACTGTTACTGCTCCTTATTCCCACAGGAATGACACTCCTTCATCAAATCAATTCCTGACAACAATTACAGCAAACCACCCGTAAAAGTGGTCTGCTTTTAAAACAACAGATACTGGCAAGGCATGGAAGACCCTTACCCTTGCCAAAAACTTCACTTGCTCAAGCCATTTATTACAGCACAAGGGTTGGTATCTTATCTATTTTTGCAAATAAATTCTCAGTTACACATTAAATGGCAGTATTACAATTTAAATTTGATAGCGCTGCAATTTGGGAAGCAATAGGTTCATGTCAAGGTTAAGGGGCCATTCATTACTAAAAAAAAACTGGTAAAAAAAAACCTTCTCAGCTACCAAAAATATGGTAAAACCAACAGAAAAGAATCCTGCACAAAAAAACCCTGAAAAACAACAGCTCAAAGTGGATGGAAGATTTTGGTGTTTTTAATAAAAGAAAAACTAATTTTCAAATGCCTTGTTTTAAAATTAATTATTTTTTCTAAATATGCTGTTATTACAGTGTTCTACTAAGAATCTCTGACCTTATAATTGGGGTTTGCTTGTATTTTTAAGAAGAAGATTACATCTTTGAGCTACTTCCATGGCTTGCTTTCTTTTTTTTTTTTTCCAAATATAAGTAATATTTACAGGCTGCATGAAAAGGTTTATTTGTTCTAAGATCCACGAGGCTTTGTGAGTAACATACAACTAGATGAGAGAGAAGTAATTTCCTAGTTTATTACTAATAATTTAATTTCTACCTAGTCTTATGCTGTCCTGAAGACAGGCATGTTGCACTTATTTAAAAGGAGATAAGGAGAAAAAAAAATGGGCAGATTATTTTCAAAATCTATTTGGGAAGATTAAACAGTTTAATCAATTACTTGCCTATTTCGGTTTTAAAGGGCATGTACCACCTCATCTGGAAGTATAATTATTTGATTTTCAGAGGTTTAGAGCTAGACCAACCTACATTTCTAAATTAATTTGAATATTTGTATTTCAAAGGCCCTTAGTTCTGTGCTTTATTAGCTACAAATACAAATGTCATCTGGTGCCTACATTTTAGAGCATGAACATCTTTCCTGGAAAAAAGAAGTAGCCTTGTATCAACAGTTTCCCTTTCGTATTTAATTATAAGTAGGGCCACTGATTATCAGTGATATGTGGATGAAAAGAAAATGTCATAGGTGATGTTCTCTGTACTGTGAGCTTTATGCATGCTCAGGCAGCACACAAGAATGACAACTTCAAAACTAAACATAAAAATATCTGTACAGAGAAAATCTACCAAAGCTTTTGTCTTTTTTTTTAATGTACAGAGCAGAAGGGGAACATTACTCTTATGCATAATAAATATGTCACTTGGAAGGCAGAAACTGAAATGCAGAACGAACTACTTTCTAGGAGAAGGTTCCAGATTGATAGCAACAGTGGTGAACTGATGGCTTGCTGGGAACATGCACTCAGTCTGATGGCACTCCTGAGCAAAAGAAAGGAAAAATGCTATATGCTCTCCATCCCTTGCTGACGATGATATGAATCTTTGAAAATTATATTGCCTAATTGCCCAAAAAATCACGTTTAAAAAAAGTGGCAGGCACACTGTTATGTTGTCTCGGGTGGTATTTTTGAAAAATCTGATCACCAGGGATGCTCTGATTATTGTTATCTTAAAACCAAATCATAACTGCAGTGCTGGGGATTTTTTAATTTTGCAGGTGGTTTTCATATCTCTTAGAGACACTTCTTCCATGCTCAAACTTCAGTTTTTCAACCTTGCATCTGAGAAACATAAATGTTCTGAATAGAAATGTTCTCTCTCTTGGTTTTTTTTTTTTTAATATCTCCCCCAAATCACACCATTTTCAGTGTGATTTTAAAATACTACATTTCTTAGTCAAGGCACTCAAAATACCTCCATGTTTCAGGTAAAAAATATCAGATAACGGTTAGTACTTAAAGCTACACTAAAGCAAAGTCCTTACAGAGTTATTTTATGCATTTAATCACGTTTTTAATTTGCTTTTCTGTTTAGGAGAATAATTTTAAAGTGTCTTTGTAGCCCTACTGTCCAAAATCACCTAATTAGCTTTTAATAATGTCTTATTTGCGGTGCCTTACTGATTAAATAATTTTATTCACTGCAACAACATTAACATGCTTGCACATTTTGATTTGTAAGACAGAGGGAACAACAACAAAAAAAAAAAGAGACATAAATAAAAGGAAATTTCTACTATTGTAGGTGCACTAGGGTTTGTTCATCATAATTTCATCAAGCAATAGAATTAGAAGTAGTCCTCATGTTCCTGGACAGGAATTTCTCGACCACCAGACATGACTTTATAAGTAGCCAGATTCTTCAACACAGCTGCATGCACTGTATTCAAAATGGACTTTTCCTCACACACACACACACACACACACACACACACCTTTTTCATATATCATTAGTAAAATGGTAAAATTTACTTAAGTTCCCTTCCCATCACCTAGCCATATACTCCAAGCTGGCCACAGAGGACAGACAGTTAACATAAAAGGCTCACACTTTAAAAAGGCAGTTCACCACAGACTAAGAGAGATCTAAGGGGGAATGGGTTCCCTCAAGCACGTATTTTCCAAGTATTATGGTCTAGCACAATGAAGGGGCATATTTAAGCAACACCAGTGAAATGAAATTAAAAACAAACTCCTGGTTTGTGTAATGGTCTTGGTTAATTAGGCTAACCCATATAAAAGGTGTCTTTCTTGGATTTTTCGTAGGAGTCACCAATGCTAGTGGGTTTGTTTGCAGTGTCATAGTGTTTTGTAAGTCCCCTGATTTAGAGCCACACAGGTATAGAATACCAAAAGAAATACTCCTTACCTCGAAGAGCTCACTTTTTAGATAAGTACTTGCACAGCATGGTGCTCTGCTGTGCAAAGATGCTTGAATTATCCCAGAAGCAGCACAGGTGAGGCAGTAAGATGCTCTGCCCAGCCTAATTAGCCTTGCAGAGAAGCAGGCTTTATCATCCTGGAAAACACATTCTGCTACAGTTTCCATTTCCACAGGTTCTTTCATGGCTATCTCAAATATCCGTGCATTTGGAGATCATGTCATATTTTAGGCATCATCCATTTTTTGCAATGAATAAACATATTTCTAATGGCTACCACTCAGATCTCTCTTCCTCCAGTTAGTAAGGCAAGCTTTCTAGGTAAAACAAAACTTACTACTTAAGAAGTGAAAACTAAAATGTGTCGTGTTTCAAGGAAGACTTTTTAGCTGTTTTAAAATCGTGTCTTTCAAAACCACAGACTGCATGTCCCTAGAGCATTTTGAAGTATTTCAATTACACAACAGGTCAAACGGAGGAAGTTGTAGAGTATCAGAGCCCTTTCCACAAAAGAATTCAGAGACTCCTGAAAGTTCATTAACCAAAATCTGGTTTACTAGAGAAGTGAGGGTAAGCCTCAAAGAACAGGCACAGAGATGACCCATGATTTTTCCCTGTGTGGTTATAAATCCTGCCATGGTTTGCAGTACTGCCAGTTCTCCATCTCTTCTTCAGAATGGAAAAGTTAAACTGAGGTCCATACATAGAGACAAATTTTCTCAATTTTCTTGAAAGGTAACCTTCAACATTTAGCTTGTGCATGTGTGTGTGCATAAGTGTGCTCCATAATAGCCTACAGATGTGATTTCACTGTTTTAAAGTACTGCTGTGCTACACATACTGAAAATCTCTGAGATACCATCAGTTTTAAATGTAAGAAAATAATTGTCAAGCATGTGTGCAGTGAAACTTCCACAACAAACCTTTTATTTTCAGAGCAGTTTTTTGGCTACCAAGAAAATTAAAACCTGACTAAAAAGGTTTATCCTGAAAAATCTTGCCATATATATGACAAGATGAAATATGCTTTTTTAGATGTCAGACATACAAATAAATAACTTCACCTTCAAGATTAAAGAAAACAGATGGCATGTCTCAGACTATCAGAAAATAATGCATTCCCTTTTCAGATCTACAATACTGCTATAAATATCAAGATTAGAATCTCCAGCAGTCTATTCAAAATCACATTAAGGTGATAACAGTTATTGCTCATAATATAAAGGTAGTGACTGATTCACTGGTAAACGAAATAACTTTACAATTGCTTGAAGCACTAATTTCCTTTTTAACTGGAAAATGACATTAGCTTATGTCTGATCGTTTTTGGTAAGTATTTTAAGCTGAACACCTGATACTCAAGCATGAGTGTTTGAAATAAAAAATGCTGTTTTCCAAAATGGTCATGATATCAACACCTACAAAAAGCAGGTTTATGCTTCAAAATTTGGAATAACATAACCAAGCCACCATTTTAATTTACTAGCTTTAAACCCTTGATATACACACTGAAAAGAGTACTCCTCAAAAAATACATACCTTAACACAAAGGCATTGCTGTTTCATAAATACCTGTTTAGAATACTGCCTTACTTTTAACACAGAAAGTGGACACTTCAAAGAGATGAAAAAGCAAAGAGAAAAACCCAAATACAAAACCGAAATCACTTTAAAGATTATCCTGAACATTGATATTATCAGATGATATCAGTATGACAGAAATGAGGGAAATCTGATAAAAAGCTTGATTTTACAGTTTAACAGTTTAAACTGGTCTCTACCAAAGATTTTTATATTGTCATAAATAAAATGATGAAATTCCACAGGTTTAAATATTCCATAATACAATAAAATGGAGCACTATGTATTTAAAAAGAAAATCTTACCCTTTCCCATGTAAAAGACAGACCTAATGCATCAAACTGTTTCTTCATGTGTTGAATATTACTGCAAAATAATAATTAAAAATTAATTAACTTAAAGTATTTCTGTTGTGATCATATTTAAAATCAGGAGCTTATAAAGTTCTGAGAAATCACAAGCACTAGCTACTCTCTAAACCCTATAATCTCACTAGCAGTAAAACTCAGAACGGTCAGAATACTCATCTTAATAATTTTAGAAATCCGTAGTGTATTCTGGTCTAATTTATATGACTATGTATATAAGACAGCATTCTTTTTTCTCTTCATTTGAATGCAACTTAATAGAAAATATGCCACTGCAGTTTGAAGGAAGCATTACTGAAGTATCACTTGTCATTATTTTAATTATCTTTAGTGCAGTTGAGCCAAAGGGCCCTCTGAAATATTCCTGATGCAGTAGGATGCACTTTCACCACCAGCTTAAATCTGCTGTATTCTGGCAGTGCTCCCCTGGCTGTATTTTGCTGTGGCTCTGGTGATCCTGTGGCTATAGGATGACTTGAATCAGCTTACCCATTCAACTGAAGACATGCCCTACAAAAAGTTCTCCAAGAAAACCACCACCAGTTTTCTTTCTTCCCTCTGATCAACAGGCTGATCAAACCAATACTGTGGGCCACAAAACAGAGGAGCCAACACAAAGGAGGAGCATATATCCTGGGAGGGAATGAGGGACCCCTGGATTTCTGGTGGCAGCAGAAAACCCTAAGTCAGTTGTGAAACTGTAGGGCTAGATGGGGCTAGATGTTGCCCCAGATCAATCATATTACAAATGGAAAATAAGATACATCAGAATATACAGTAAAGCTTTAGTTTGAAAATGTACTAAATGCAGTTTACCAAAATACCCAAAATTGCACAACATTAATTAGTGACTTGGTGTGAATTCATTCACATACTATAAAATTGGTTTTCTTATGGACTTTTACATTTCTACTAAAATGCATTATGTCAGATAAAGCAGTATCTATCCTCCCACAGTGGCTTAGTTGACAGTCATGAAACCAAGCATTTAATTCTGATCCAGAACAAACTCGCACTGATGAATAGCTGAGTAATGCAAGTATTTAGTACCTGGAAAAGGCCTGCCTTTTCCACTAAGCTATCTTTCCTAGTTTGGATATACCAGGAAATCCACTTATGGACTCATGGCTTTCACTGGAAAAAACCACACTTTCAGTGATGCTGCTTTAATTAAAGCCCCATTCAAAATTAACTGTGCTGATAAAAAAAAAAAATAAATCAAATCTGAGTATATTTTCACAAAGCTTCCGCTGCTATACTTACTCATGCTAACAAAATTTTCTGTGTTTGGATAGGTGACTCTGTCTTCAATTTGTTTTATGTTTTTTCCTATCTTTAAAAATATATGAAGTAATAGTCAATTTGAGTTAATTTGAAATCACCTCTTCACAAAATCAAGATGCCCTGAAATTTGGTTGCTCACTCCTGAAACAGGCAAACTGAAAGGCTTAGTGTGCCCCTTTCTAGGCATCACAGGGGTGGCTGTGTCTGCACCAGGGATGGCTAAAACACATCAGACTGATGCCACAGCACCATGTTCAGGTCAATCAACCCTGCTGCAGGCATAAACAAGATTTGAGAGAGACAGTGGAGAAAATGGGAGATGACAATGACATCAGTGGTCAGAATTTAAACTGCCTGTGTGATGAACAGACTCCCTTGCTTAGCATAATCCAAAATAATTGGGGATGTAAATGATTTTTCTATTTATAATCAGTTCCAATGATGATGTGGTACCTTTTCTAGTATTTTTTTGTTATACTTAACTCTTAAAAGTAGATATTTGCTCTTTTCAGTACTAAGGCAACATTCAAAGCAAAACTTTTCTCCAGTATAAAACATCTTGGACTTGCAACTAACTAGCTGAACTCCTTTAAGAATATGGAACAATACACACCTATTTAAAACAAAAGAGAAAACCAGAAGAGCACAGAAAGTAGAAGATAATCATCTCAGGCTGTGCCCTGCCACACACTTTTTGATATGACCTGACAAAGGGCTAAGATGAGACAGACTGAGCTGATATGGTTCTTTGCTATTGCACAAGTCCCTGCCCCACACAATGGCTGCTCTCCCTTTGAGCCAATTCAACTCAGCCAGCTGGCAGAAAGGCTTTTGTCTGAGCTGGCAAGCTGAGCCAGTTCGAGATGCCCTACGAGTGCCAAAGCCAGTATAATAGGTAGACCATGCAGGAGAAAGAAGGGGAAAACACTAACCCTTCTGCAATCAGCAGGTACTTAATGTCAGCCTTGTTGTCTCAAAATTACACTCTGCTCCTCTGTGCCTCGTTTGTCATGTGGGGAAGGATCACAGTAATGGTCTATCTGGTGAAGCTTCCATGAAGATTATTGAGGTAAAAATGCGACACTCATGTAACAGATATGAAGATCTGTTTTACAGCTGAGCTTCTACAGACTCACTGAAGGAAGACAGAAACCATCAGTGCTACAATAAAACTGATAGCCCACAACTCACTGTGCACAGGGATTTTGTCAGGCTCTCTCAAATGAACAAAACCAGGTTTTTGTGTCTTCATAGCAACTGGTGTTCAAGTATACTCTTGTCCAAACAATACATAAAGGCAATTTTAAGAAACTGAGCAGAAGTAACTCAATTTGAGTGCAGTGCCCACATGCATTCTCCCTAAGTGAAATCAGTTGCCATCATGTTTTAGTTGGAAAAGTATCAAGTATCTTAAGATGGGACCAGAAGCACAAAAACCCCTCAAACAAACAGCATTATCAAAGGAAATGGATCAAGGTCTACAGCTGGATTCCTGCATCCAGAGCACAACAAACAGCTTCACTTAGGAAGATTGGTTTCCAAGTCACTTACAGAAATTATTTACTTATATAAATGTTAACTCATTTTAAAGAACATTAGAGGAATATAACACCCAGTTCTGTGGTCTAAAGCCCAAAGTGTTCACAGAAATCAGCAGCAATAATAGCTGCTTAGCACTTTTCAAGACCCAGTCTCAAATGAAAAAACTATTTCCTTCTCTTCTGCACGGCACTGAAACTGCTAGTAACTCTAACCACGTAGCTCATAATCTTTAACTGTGTGTTCTGTACTAAGATTTACCTCACCATAATGAAATTCTGATTTATTTCTTACAAACTGATTTCGGTGTTTGGGATATATCTCTCTTTTTATATGCTACTATGTTAAAATTTAAAATTCCTTGAGATTAAAACCTTGAAAATCAGCCCAATATATTTAGTTTTAAAAAGTGAATCATCTGCACAGTCCCATAAAATGCTGTCAAATAACCTCGGTCCCAGATAAACTTGGTTCTTTCTGTACTGTCATTCTTCTACACTGGTTTTGCTGTGTTTTGTTGGATTATGAGGGCCACAATACAGGTCTCCTCTGTGGAAATGCCATATTTCAATTCATCAAAAGCTACCTTTCTGTCCAGCTTGCAGGGTGAAGGCCGTGTTCAACTGCAGCATTTTCTGCTGGTAAACCAAAGGCATCCCATCCCATTGGATTTATCACCTGTCAGCAAAAAAAGAAAAAAGAAGAAAAACAAAATGTTATGCAACTTTCTGAAATGGCATCAGCAACACCGAGAGGCCTCCAAATAATGAAGGATGCTTTGCATTTCAGCATTTGCTTTGTCTGAATTGAGCCTCTTCCAAACCTGCCAACGGCGGCCAGCTTTGCTTTAAAGGAGGACTATGAAGCATACTTGCTGTCTGCAGTGAGATGTTAGAGGGAGCTGAAAGTATTCTGCAATAAATCTTCACGACTATTTCAATACCAGGTTGACGATGAAAAAAAAAATCAACCCTTTGGAAATTTTTGTGGTGCTCAAAATCAGCAGTTTATGCTACTGCTGGACAGAATCAAATAGTCACTCTAAAAAAGAAGTAAGCAAGAAACAATAAGTGACTTTTTACACTGTACTTGATGTCTACACTACTGTTCTTTCCTGTGTTGAAGAAAAAAGAAGAAAAATGCCCTACAATAATCTTAAATCCACCAGATAAAATTAAGACAATGAAGAAAACAGTTTTAGTCAAATTTTACTAAAATAACTTTGCAAATGTAGACTACACACTGACAAATTTTATTTCATGACCAGAAATAAGAGAGGGGGAAAAGGTTTACTGGCAAATAGATAATTTCTGTTGAAACAGAGATGTATCTTTCTTACTAGCATGAAAATTATTTTGAAAAATAATCTAGCAATACAGCAAATATTAAAAAAACTTGTTTAGTAAACAGGGAAAGAAAGATGAGTACTTAAGATGCTTTTTTTAAACACATATATATTGGATACCTGATAAAACCAATCCTATTTCTTAAACCTACAAATGTGCTCTAAATTCAACAATCATGATTAAAGTTATGCAAGTTTAACAATAGCAAAACACAACTAGTATTTTACAAGTTGTAAGAAATCAAAATTTTTACCCCTTAAAATATGTATTTTTATAAAGAACTTGTTCCTTAGTGGCATGTAAGCAAATAAGCAATAAAAAAGCAATACCAGCTATACTAATCTCATAACCTAACTCCTATGAAAATCTGCTCGATTTGGAAGCATGACAGCTCCTTTTGTCACTGGTTTGAATTATTTTTATTCTTTGCCACCACCTTCCAATCCTCTGGCTTAATGTAATCTTTCATAAAAAATATTTTATACATGTTTATAAAGATGCCCTAGGCACCAACAGAGTGTAAATGCAACAGGATCTAACATATTGACTCCACAGCACTCATTTCAATAGTGATCTAACACTAAACCTGCTGTGTATCATTACTCTATTGATGCAGCAACAAAACTGAAGCTATTAACCTGTGATCACCTGTGACCCAAGCCAGAACGGTGAGGGTCCATGCACAGCACATCTTTGATGTCTAAATCTAACAGAAATTGGAATGCTATTCTGCTATTTTCCCAATTATCAGAAAAATTATTGTTCCTCACACCACAGTATCAGAAAATAAGAGTCTTAATTTCCTACTTCCCCACATTATGGAGCGGGGAGTGTTACATGGTAAAACTCAACTGGAGCCTAAACCACTTCTCAACACCCCGGTGAAGGACACCTCTCCCCAGCCCTTCTCCTCCCCAGCCCCCCTCCTAGCAATCAAAACCATTGGGATAAAAGAAAAAAAAAAAAAGATGGGTAAACTTTAAATAAACCATAAATCTTAACAGATTTTTTTTAAGGACACATTCAAATACTAACTTATGCAGCTCTTTGACCACTACTGTTGCTGACAACCTGATTCTGGACAGACATGATGAAATGAACCTGGGGTTTTTTTGCTATGTATAAAACATATTTTCTCTATTTAAACTCTTTTTATTGATTCTGTGATCCCTACAAGTGCCTTCTTTTACTACAGGCTGATGCACATAAAGAGAGATTATAAAAACCACTCTTGGTTAATTTTTGTAAAATCTGGCTTCTGAAAATCTCCTGGATATAAACAGGCAGCCAAAAGCAAGACACAATCTCATTTCTCACACTCAGGAGCAAAAGTCTATGGGAAAAACAGCTTCACTACCAGCTACAGGCTCCCCAAAAGGGCTGGTGGATGCTCCAGACAGTGAATGTGCAGAGATTTTATCACTGCACTGTCAGGGCTACAAGGAGTAACCTGTGCACACAGATCTTCCAAATTCTAGCATTTATTAAAAATATCATGTTCAGTCTCCACACTCAAAAGTTCAGTTTAATGGCTGATAATGCTCCTCAAGTTAAAGAATGGAACAAGTATGCTAATTCAAGTTTCAATAAGAAAACTGAATTTAAAGAGACATTAAAAATATCCTCAAATTAATCTCCAGGATAGATCTATTTATGTAGTTGCTATAGAGATGAATGTAACATGCACAGTGTTTTAGAAAATTATTTCAAGTTTATTGTCTCTTTTACTTCTCTATCATGAATGGATTTGAAAGGTTTGTGAAATGCATCTGTCTAAACAACAGGTCAGCTCCTTCCTGCTGTAATCTGCAGCTAAAATGCCACGGTCTCCATGCAGCATTTGGCATTGTATCTTAACTCTACTTATCCAACATAAAACATGTCAAAAATCTCAAGAACACAGAGGAGAAAAAGAAAATATTCAACTAACACGTCAAAAATTGGCACAAAAGAAAAAAGAACAGTTCAACTGTTCAAAACAGAGAAAAAAATAGGAAGAAAAAAATAGAAAGCGATTTTGAAGACCAAAGGGTATTTCTTGTAGTGCCTTGATGGGCTGGTCATAGGCTCTAACTAGCAGAGAACACGGCTGGTCCCTCTAGCATTACAGATGAGAGGGAGAAAAACAAGCCATCCACTTTCTTGAATGCTGACTGGATTACTTTTGACAGCAGTCTCTAAACCTTATGCAACTGAGAGATCCATTCTGCTCACCGGAGTGACCATTTTTCCAAGCATCGCTTCTCTGTGCAGACAATATTTTCTCTACGCCTCAAGGAGAAAGAAAAACATGTAATAACCATATCTAGTAAAGCAGGAGGCCTGTCTAAGTCTAAGGATGCCTCCACCTGGTAAAAGAAGGCAGACATTTTATGATAGCCAGTGCTATCACCAAAGGCAGCCACGTGTCTCCTGTTCGCACAATGAACTGGGCATGTAAACTCCTGGCTAAAACTCCTAGGTTAGTCTTGAATGCAGACTACATAACTTAAGATCCTCAGTTCACATGATCAGGCAGGTTCAACTACGAAAGAGTGGCATTTTCTACCACCTCACACAGTTTGCACAGGAACATGAAAACTTGCTTCAAGGCAATCAAAGTGTGTGGGGAACAAAATGTTCAGTAACTATCACATTGAGCGGTCTTTTCAGACATATGCTATTAAGAAGGAAAACTGCTGCATCTTGAAACATTTTAGATCCCAAAGACTGACTGCAAATTAGCTCAAAGCATTGCTTTAAGAATAATTTCATGGCATGGTCAAAAATCTCTTGTTAGCGATGGCTAGAGCTCTTTGTGTGACTGTGGGACCAAGCAGGGGGAGACACAGTAATTCCATTTATTCATTTCTAAGATCTCAGCTCTCCCTGTCAGAGGATTTTCATCTATTCACTGCTGTAATGATCAGCTCATCACACTGACAATTAGTAGGTGAGATCAGTGTGCTATATAACACAGAGCTGACAATGATCTCAGTTCTAAGCCTCCATCGACATAACTAGGACTGGCAATTCAATGAACTTCCCTTGATCTTTGTAAGGAAACAAAGAACACGTTTGCTTTCCTAATGTATGTCTCAGAACTGTGACCAGGGAGCTGATGTATCATTCTTACATCCAGATCAATGCATTCTAAACTTTAAGAAAGACAGCAGAATCAATGTCAAAAAGGCCTGCAAACAGATACATTCATTTCAGAGGACGTGTAATAAAAAAGACCAACAAAGGTGAAAATGAAGAGGCTTGCTGAAAAATTAGTGATTTGAATCTGTACAACCAAGTCTACATTCCTGTCTCTGGTTACAGCCCTGTGACACAGCTGATGGGAACTAACCAAAAAAGGCTGACAGAGTTAGTGGATCCGTGGCTGCAAGTTGCAGCTGACAGAAAACAACCCCAAGTCCAGCTGCATCCCCCGTGCACTGGATCCCACAATTGAGACAGAGAGGGCATGCAGCAGGACAGGGAAAAGGAGAGGACTGCTGCTCTTTCCACTGTCTATAACCGGGCTGAACTTGTTGAAAATATGATTTGTAACTGGATATTACACATACAACACATTTCAAATACAAGCCCTCCACCTGAATGCAGCCTAGACTGTATTTTAAGTTTACCAGCTAGTGAACACCATTACACAACAGGTAAAAATTACAACCACCAAACAAAAAAAAAAAAAAACAAAACCCAAGGAGATGAGGCACACCCGAAATAGATAAAAGTTACAAATTTTAGACCAATGTGTACATTCTAGCAAGGATTATTTTAATGCTCCTCTGTGACACAATGCTGCACATTAGCATTCTGAGAGGCACTTTCAAATTAAAAAATAACCAACTCATACAGATTTCTATCAAAACATAAAATGCCCTCATTTATTTTTTATTCTCACAAAACCCAAGAAATTATTCTATGTCCACACACTACCACAAACATTTTGAGAACAAAGTTGTCTCTTACTTCCTTAATCTCACACATTCTTGTCCAACATAATTGCATTTAAAATTACATCTCTTTTTTTCTTTCAAAAATGAAACAGTGAGCTCATTAACGCCTTCAGTATTTGCTACAGGAAAATCGAAATTAAATAAGATTCAATTCACACACGATACTTGTAATATTTTCCACTTGATTTATACCACATGAAATAACCTGACAAAAGGATACAGCAGCCTCACACTAAAAAGGTGGAGAACAGCAGCTAAGGATGATCAGAAAATGGATCTGTATTGAAATAATTCATCCTACTGATGAATTAATTATAAAGTTTTAATTAAACTTGCCTGTCTGTCTTCAATACCATTCACTTTTGCAATTTCAAGAGTATTAAGATTCACTGCTGAAAGGGAAAACAATTAATGAAAATACATCCAATTTAAAAGAAGAGATGTTATGGATAAAATGAGAATGCTCTGTAAGTCATTTGGGAATATTGTGGAAATACCACTGACAATATTCTAATCTCATCTATCAAGACCAGTTTAAGTATACATTAAGAAATGTGATTCCAGCATGCAGGAATTTCACCCTGAATTGTCCAGTGATTACTCTCATTTTTGTACAACTCTCACATGTGACTGCCCTGCTGTGGTATCAATTTCGTTAAAAACATATCACAAGAACTACTGAACTGAATCACTCTCTGTTTGCTGATCGCTCAGGGAATTATTCTCACTCCTCTGAGAGGCACAAATTATCCACTTTGAAATTTATCAAAGACATGATAATGATAGCATGATAAAAGTAATGGTAAATACTTGTTCCCAGAGCAGCAGCAGACTGGAAATCTGCCACAGTGAAAATCTCCATGAGTATCTCTAACTTGTACACAGCACTCTCATATAATGAACAGGAAATCTCTTAACTTCTTAGAAAAGTACATTTCAATTCAAAACATGCATGTAAACTCATGTGAAAAATTTACATGAAGAAAACACCACCAGAAATGGCACATTATAGTCCTGGATTGGTTTATTAATAGATACAAATTCATAATTTAAAATATATCAACTACTTCTTCATAGCATTTTATAAGAAATATGTTTGCAATAAGATCTAGGACTCTCCACACACAAAAATTGTTCTAATTGCACTTCAAGAAAAATGTCACCCTCAACACATTTTGGAAAGAGCCTGGCTACGCTAAGCAATCTATATGGCTTGCATTTCCCACGCAAAGACTTCAGACTTCATCTTCTGTAATCAGAATGTAAACAAGTTACAAGAGAACAGATGTACTCTACAAAGCATTTATCCAGCAACCCAATCCAAGTGCATGACAGTTTGTTTCCCATGCACTGCCTACGGGTCCTTGAGGAGTGCTGGAACAAGACAATGCTTCACAGTGCTTTCATCTACAGTTTTATATTGAAGCAGTGTTTCTTTCAAAAACAAGGGGGGGGGGGGGAAAGAGCAACAAATATTTATTTTCCCATTTAAAGTCTTGGGGAAAAAAGG